>CM038681.1:454612788-455040288 GCA_021605205.1 Aegilops longissima | reverse complement strand
TAAAAAAACTGTCAAAAAAGGTGCAAAATGTTTGCGATGACGGATGCATAAAACAAGGTTCAGATTTTAGTTGTGTGTGCGATGTAGGGCATACAATTCAGTTCAACTAACTGTTTGGGATTAGGAGGAACAAAAGAAACGGGCAACCAGATGAAGGTGTGTACGATATACAACATACGGTTCACTAGGATGAACTGTGTGTGATTAGGCAACACAATGGAAATGGTTCAACTGAACAAGATGTGTGTGATACGCGGCAAATAGGTCCGTAATCAGAAATGTGTGCGAAGACCAATAATAACACAAACAATTGCTGCTATGTAACGCCCTCGATGCGGCTATATCTCCCACGTGTCGAAGCACGACTTAGAGGCATAACCGCATTGAAAGCAATGTCGCAAGTGAGGTAATCTTCACACAACCCATGTAATACATAAGGGAAAGAGATACATAGTTGGCTTACAGTCGCCACTTCACACAATACATAAATAAACATCCATCATCCAGATTACACTCAAGGTCCGACTACGGAACCAAAATAAAAGAAGACTACCCCAAATGCTACATGATCGATCGTCCCAACTGGCTCCACTCGATCATCGGGAAAAGACACATAGTAATGACCACGTTCCTCGTCGAACTCCCACTTGAGCTCGGTTGCGTCACCTGACCGCATCGTCGACACCGCAACTGTTTTGGTAGAATCTGTGAGTCACGGGACTCAGCAATCTCACACCGCGAGATCAAGACTATTTAAGCTTATAGGTAGGACAAAGTTGTGAGTTGGAGCTGCAGCAGCGACTAGCATATATGGTGGCTACATTCGCAAAAGAGAGCGAGAAGAGAAGCAAGGCACGTTCGTGAAGCTAGTAGCGATCAAGAAGTGATCCTGAAACTACTTACGTCAAACATAACTCCAACACAGTGTTCACTTCCCGGACTTCGCCGAGAAGAGACCATCACGGTTACACACGCGGTTGATGTATTTTAATTAAGGTCAACTTCGGGTTTTCTACAACCAGACATTAACAAATTCCCATCTGCCTCATAACGCAGGCACGGCTTTGAAAGATAATACCTGCAGGGTGTCCCAACTTAGCCCATTATAAACTCTCACGGTCAACGAAGGATATTCCTTCTACGGGAAGACCCGATCGATCTCGGAATCCCGGACTACAAGACATCTCGACAATGGTAAAACAAGACCAGCAAAGCCGCCCGGATGTGCCGACAAATCCCGATAGGAGGTGCACATATCTCGTTCTCGTGGCACACCGGATGAGCAGACGTCAGTTGGCATAGACCCTGATTGCCCAAGGGCGCCGGGCATCGCTCAAGTTGGACCAGCAATCGAAGGAGAACGGCCCGGGGTTAAAATAAAGATGACCCTCGGCTCGCGAAAACCCGGGAAAAAGGCTTAGGTGGCAAATGGTAAAACCAAAGTTGGGCCTTTTTGGAGGAGTCTTATTCAAGGCGAACTGTCAAGGGGTCCCATAAATCACCCAACCTTGTAAGGAACATAAAATCAAGGAACATAACACCGGTATGACGGAAACTAGGGTGGCAAGAGTGGAACAAGACACGGGCATAAGGCCGAGCCTTCCACCCTTTACCAAGTATATAGATGCATTAATTAAATAAGAGATATTGTGATATCCCAAAATATCCATGTTCCAACATGGAACCAACTTCATATTCACCTGCAACTAGCAACGCTATAAGAGGGGCTGAGCAAAGCGTTAACATAGCCAATCAACGGTTTGCTGGGAAAGGATGGTTAGAGGTTTGACATGGCAATATGGGTGACATGATATAGCAAGTGGTAGGTAACGTAGCATAGGCATAGCAAAAGAGCGAGCATCTAGCAAGCAAAGATAGAAGTGATTTCGAGGGTATGGTCATCTTGCCTGCAAAGTTCTCAGAGTTGTCGAAAGCTTGATCCTCGTAAGCGTTCTCAACAGGTTCCTCATTCACGTACTTGTCTCCCGGCTCTACCCAAAGCAAGATTACAAGCAAAGGACCAACAATCAATCACGGGCGATGCACAAACCACATGATGCAAAACATGGCATGATATGCGAGATGTGAGATGCAATGCATATGCGTGCTCCGGAAGGAAACTGATGAACAAGGCGTCAACTTGGCAAACCAAGTATGCCGCTGGAAAGGTGAGATGATTTCGGTTGAAATCGATATAAAGATCACCGGCATCGGATGCACGGTTTGCAAATGGCAAGCAAAACAAGAATGGCACAAATCTGCCATTAACAGCATGATGCCACATAGAAAGCAACAAGAAATTAAGCTACTGCACCCAAACGTACCAACAAAGCATATGGAAGTGATCTACTCAAGATGCTTGACAAAAGATGAACACTTAGCTACGGCTAAATCACACCATAACAGGTCCAAACAAGCATGGCAAAAGTGCAAAATATATCAGCTTCACAGACTTGGTGAAAAACTGAACATGGCAGAAACAGCATCAGGAAGCAATGTTTAGAGCAAGCAAACATCATGCTACAGGAACATATCATAGATACTTAAGGCATGGCATGATACTACTAAATGCATAGAACAAAAGTCCTTTACTTACCATGAGCCAAAAAGGATCAGAAGATAGGATTGCCCCCATGTAAACATAGCAAGTTTCGTTAACAGATTCAGCAAACAGGGCACGACATTGACAGAAGTATGAAGGCATCTTCGCGAGCTCGATGCACTCACTACAGAGAATTTCATGATAAACTAAGCATACATCCATCAAGAAGACATGGCATAGAAGCTATACATGACAAGAACAACATCATAGAATACACGGATCAACTACAACAACCTTGGCAAAATTGAATAACATGTAAACAACCTGCCAGGAAACATTTTATAGCAAAAGTAGAGCTCGATTGACTCAAGCTATGGCACTCCATAATTGCAAAAGAGGGCTTGGATGGATAGAGAATAACCATATGTTCAAAACATCCTTACTGAAGTATCTCAAAATATGCATGGATCTCTCTGTAGCATCAAGTTTACATGGCATAAAAATAACAGCAGAACAGGGCTGAACTCAGCAACATCATGAAGCCTAGTTTGCATGCTTGTGCTAGTCACCACAGAGATCACAAAAATACATGGCATACACCCCTGTAAAGATGGCATAGCATATTACAAAACACATGTAGGACTCAAGTTCATTGGGTGCACACATCAATCATGGCAAAAATGACAAAAGTGCATAATCTGATAAGAATCTGAAACTAACATCACATAGCCCTCTTCTAACAGCATTTCGGGCATCAATATGAGTTCAAATGAAAATGATGCAATGAGATGAAATGATGTACTCATCGAGGCGAACAATTCGGTATGCTATACGCCCAGAACGGAGCCACGAGTGCAGAGTTATGGTGCGATGAAAATGCAAAAATTAATCTGCAGAATAAATAACTTGGAGGATTTCGGGGGGAGCAGAAAGTCAACCCTCGTTTTGGATCTCAGATCCGGAAGTCGAGGTCGCTGGAGTTCTAAGCAGCGGCGGCCGGAGAGGGAGAGGACGCCGGAGGAGGGAGCGGCGGAGGAGGGCCGCGCCGCCGGATCCGTGGCCGGGCGACGCGGAGTCGCGGCGGCCGGGCAGGGATGCGGCGGCGCCGGACGGGCGGCGACGACGCGGCGCTGGGCGGCGGGTCGAGGCGAGGCGGCGACGCGGGCGGCGCTGGGCGGCGGGTCGAGGCAGAGTCGGCGAGGCGCGCAGCGGCGGGACGGGCATGCGGGCTCTGCTGGCTTGGCGGGCGGGCGGCGCTGGCGATGTGGGCGCTGCCACGTGGCGGCGTGATGTTCGCCGGGCGGCGGCGGGCGGACGCGTCCGGCCCGATCCGGATGTGTCCGGCGGCGCGAGGGGAGCGGCGCTAGGGTTATGGGGTGGAATTGATCCGGGATTTCGGGGGAGGAGGTGTTTTTATAGGTAGAAAGAGCTAGGAAGCTCCAAATGAGGTGTAGTTTTCGCCCACACGATCGTGATCGAACGGCGATGGACATGGAAGTGACTTAGATGGGTTATTGGGCTGTTTTGAAGAGGTTTTGGGCTGCAACACACAAGAGGCCTTTGCGGTTACCCGGTTAACCGTTGGAGTATCAAACGACCTCCAAATGGCACGAAACTTGACAGGTGGTCTACCGGTGGTGTACCAAGGCTACTTGGCAAGCCTCGGTCCATTCCGAGAACGTTCAACACCCGCTCAGGAAAAAGAGACAAGAGGGGTGCGCCGGTGCATGTAGGAGTGTGGATTGCAAAACGGACAACGGGGAAAATGCTCGGATGCATGAGACGAGCATGTATGCAAATGAGATGCACATGATGACATGATATGAGATGCATGACATGAACAAAATGCAAAACGAATGACAAAAACCCAACCACGGAGGGAATACCATAGCACATAGCCAAAAATGGCAAGAGTTGGAGTTACAAAGATGGAAAGTTACATCCGGGGTGTTACAACACTCCACCACTACAAGAGGATCTCGTCCCGAGATCTAGGACTGAAAGAACTCCGGATATTCGGAACGGAGGTGATCCTTGCGCTCTGTGTGGCTTCTCGGTCGGAATGGTGTGACCACTTCACTTTCAGGAATTTGATTGACTTGTTGCGAGTCTTGCGCTCGGTTTCTTCAAGAATAGCAACGGGTGCTCATGATAAGAGAGATCTTCTTGGAGGTCAATTTCCTCGAAGTTGATAGTGCGTCAGAGTCTTGAAGCACTTGCGGCTGTGACACATGAAACACATCGTGCGTTCGCGAAGTTGGACGGAAGCTCAAGTTGATAGGCGAGGTCGCCTCTTTTGCCAATGATCTTGAAAGGACCCACATATCTAGGGGCAAGCTTCCTTTGATACCGGGCGGCGAGTGCCTTTCATTGAGAGACGCGGAGGTAGACATGGTCTCCGATTTCAAAAGCCACATCACGGTGCTTGTCATCATAATATCCCTTTTAGGCGCGATTATGCGGCTTTGAGATTCTCACGAATGACTTTGCACATTTCTTCGCTTCGTGATCAAGTCGTTGCCAAGAATTTGGCGTTCACCTGTCTCGGACCAATTGAGAGGAGTCGACACTTTTCGCCATAGAGAATTTCGAATGGGGCCTTGCCGAACTCGCTGGAAGTTGTTGTTGTAGGAGAACTTCGGCATATGGAAGACAATCTTCCCACTTCATACGAAGGAAATGACACAAGCCCTGAGCATGTCTTCGAGGATTTGATTGACTCGCTCGACTTGGCCACTTGTTTGAGGATGGAAAGCTGTGCTGAAACGAATGTTGGTGCCCATGGCCTTCTGAAAAGAATCCCAAAACATAGAAGTGAAGATGCTCCCACGATCTGAAGAAATCAATTGTGGAATGCCGTGCAAGGAGACAATCCTGGAGGTGTATAACTCTGCCAACTGAGCTGCTGTGATGGATTCTTTGATAGGAAGAAAATGAGCCACTTTAGTAAGCTTGTCAATGACAACGAAGATAGCATCATTTCCGTGCTTAGACTTAGGAAATCCAGTCACGAAGTCCATCTCGATATGATCAAACTTCCATTCTGGAATAGCAAGAGGTTGGAGGAGACCAGCTGGTCGTTGGTGTTCTGCTTTCACCCTTCGGCAGACATCACATTCATTCACGAATTGAGCAATTTCTCGCTTCATTCGAGTCCACCAATACGACTGCTTGAGGTCATGGTACATCTTCGTACTTCCAGGATGAATGGATAGAAGAGAATTGTGCGCCTCGTTCATAATGACTTTACGTAGATCACCCTTTGGAACCACAATCCGGTCCTCGATGAAAAGAGTATCTCTGTCATCAACGCGAAAGCACTTGTATTTGGAAATGCCCTTGTCGATACCACGTTTCACCTTTTTCACACTGGTATCCAGGAGTTGAGCCTCATGAATTTGGTCTTCCAAAGTAGGAGAGACTATGAGGTTGGCAAGAAAGCCTTGAGGAACAACTTGAAGATTCAGCTTGTAGAAAGCTTCACAAAGGTCCGGTTGGAAGGGCTTGAGGATTAAACTGTTGCAATAAGCCTTCCTGCTCAAAGCATCTACAATGACATTGGCCTTGCCTGGAGTATATTCAATACTCGGGTTGTACTCTTGAATCATTTCGACCCATCGAGTTTTCCTGAGGTTGAGGTTGGGTTGAGTGAAGATATACTTGAGACTCTTGTGATCGGTGAATATGTCCACTTTCCTTCCCAACAAGAGATGTCTCCATGTTATCAATGCATGGACAACTGACGCCAACTCAAGATCGTGAGTGGGGTAGTTCTTTTCGTTGGGCTTCAGCTGACGAGAGGTATAGGCCACAACTTTCTTCTCTTGCATTAACACAGCACCGAGACCTTGAAGAGAAGCATCACAGAAAACTTCGAATGGTTTGGATTCATCAGGAGGAGTTAAGACAGGAGCTGTGATGAGTTTC
This sequence comes from Aegilops longissima, assembly GCA_021605205.1. Classification (NCBI taxonomy): domain Eukaryota; kingdom Viridiplantae; phylum Streptophyta; class Magnoliopsida; order Poales; family Poaceae; genus Aegilops; species Aegilops longissima. Next base: position 455,033,819 of record CM038681.1, on the reverse strand, counting down.
TCTTTGAGAGTATTGAAAGCAACATCACACTCAGGAGACCAGACATACTTGACATGCTTCTGGAGGAGGTTGGAAAGAGGCTTTGCAATCTTAGAGAAGTTCTCAACGAATCTTCGGCAATAGCTTGCAAGTCCAAGAAAAAGCTGAAGTCGCTTAACATTACGAGGAGGTTCCCAATTCACAACTGCGGACACCTTCTCGGGGTTAACAGCGATGCCCTTGGCGGAGATGATGTGACCAAGATAAAGCACTTCATCAAGCCAAAATTCACATTTGGAAAACTTCGCATAGAATTGATGCTCTCTGAGCTTGTCGAGCACCAATCGCAAATGTTTGGCATGATCCTTCTTATTCTTAGAGAAGAGCAAAATATCATCGAGATAGACCAAGACGAATTCATTGGTGTAGGGGTTGAAGATGAAGTTCATCATTCGAGAGAATGTTGGAGGAGCATTGACAAGACCGAAAGACATGACAGTATATTCATAAGAACCAAAGCTTGTTCTGAATGCTGTCTTGGGAATACCTTGTTCACGAATGCGAATTTGATGATAACCCATACGAAGGTCAAGCTTGGAGAATACTTTAGCACCTTTGAGTTGCTCGAAAAGCTCATTGATGTTGGGAAGTGGATACTTGTTCTTGATTGTCTTCTTATTCAATGGACGGTAATCAACGCACAGTCGGTCCGTGCCATCCTTCTTCTGGACAAAAAGAACTCCACAACCCCATGGAGATGAACTCGGTCTGATCAGACCCAGACGCTCTTGTTCATCGAGCTGTTTCTTCAATTCCTTCAGCTCATTAGGTCCAACTTGTATGGACGCTTGCAAGCGGGTTGATGCGGGCTCAAGATCGATAACGAACTCAAGCGGCGGTGAGGAGGCATTCTGGAAGCTCTTCGGAAAGACATCTTGATACTCACAAACGACTGGAATCTGAGAGATAGCATCCAACTCGCCCTTCTCATTGAGAGAAAACAACTGAATGGTTTCATCACGAGCGGCATAGATGATCACATCCTCGGAAGAGTGTGTCAATTGAATTTCCGGCAGCACAATCAAGTTGAGCCTTGTGCTGAGAAAGCCATCCATCCCGAGAATTAGATCAATATCGAGTCACCAAGGACAATTGGTTTAGCAGAAATCTATAATCGCCCATCTTGATAGAAACATCCGGAACCAAGGAGCTTGCATGCATGAATTTACCGAAGAGACAACCGATAACGGTTTAGGCAAATCTTGAAAACCAACTCATGCTTAGATGCAAAAGGTCTTGAAATGAAAGAATGCGATGCACCGGTATCAAATAAGACTTTTGCAGGAATATCATTAAGCGAGAGATTACCCATTATCACATCAAGAGATTCCTCCGAGCTGCATTCATCATGTTCACCTTTGCAGACTTGGGATTATGCTTGACCACTTTGCATTCTTGGAAGATCTCACAGAGGAGGAGGCGGAAGGCGCCTTTGGTTGAAGCACTTGTTCGCGTAGTGACCTTCTCACGACATTTGTTGCAAGTCACCTCGAGGCGGACGGTGATAAGGAGCATTTGACCTTGGAGCTTGAGAATTTGACTTGTTACGATAGCTTTGGGTTGGGCGGGTGGGAAGATCCACGACCACTGAGTTCTTCTGCCGATAAGGCTGTGAGCGGAGGAGGAAGAGGTAACAGAACTTCGTTGCTTAGCTGCCACTAGTGAGGAAGAAGAAGACTGAATCTGCGTCCTGACTCTCTTCTTAGAAGCCTCACATTTGAGCTGGGCGGCTTCTTGCTTCATGCCATGTTGTAGAATTCATCATACTTTTCCGGCTCAAAAAGCACGAGAGCTAATTGCAGATCTTCTCTCGAGGCCACCTCCGAATTGATAGATCATACTCTTTTCATCGAGGGACGTCTTGCTTAGCGAAGCGGCGAAGTTCTCGAACTGGATATTGTATTGATACACAGACATGTTGCCTTGCTTGAGATTGCGGAACTCCTCACGCTTGCTCTCAACAACACTTTGTGGAATGTGGTGAGCTTTGAAGTCTCGGCGGAACTCATCCCAGGTAATTACACGACCTCCTCTGGAATCTTTGTATTGCTGATATCACTCGGCAGCTTGGTCCTTGAGTTGAAACGAAGCAAACTTGACAAAGTCCTCAGGTCTGGCATTGCTACATTCAAAATGTTTGTAGATGTCCACAAGCCAATCATCGGCGTCTGTGGCCTCGGCACAGAAGCTGAAAGACTTCGGCTGATTAGCGAGGAACTGATTGAGGGTAGCGAAATGCGGCTGATTGTTGCCTTGGCCTTGATTTCCTTGGTTACCTTGCCCTTGGGTACGCTCTTGCAAGAGTTGCAAAATCATCTGAGCATTTGCGTTGGTGGCTGCCATGGTAGCTTGCCATGCCTCCGGAGGCGGAGGTGGAGGTGGAGGGTTCGACTGACTCCCATCATTGCGTTCCGGATTCAAACACATTGGCGGAGCCATCCTGAAGAGGGTGACATCCGTTAGCATCTTGATAGACAGATAGACAAGTTGAATCAACGGATAGAAATTGCAACATATAGTCTTCACAATAAACATTCGAACAAGGATGAACGAATGAATTCCAAAAGCTAACATCACACGTCCATTAAGGTGAGAAGCCACTTGATTAAGGGTTGATGAATAAAAAAAACAAGGTACGACTGCAACAAATAAGTGGTAAGGATTACCCAATCACAAACCAAATATCTGCGGGAAGAAATGCTAAGAGCTACTTGAATCCCACCTATAAACTCCCAAAACTTTACGGTTATGCAATCGGTGTTGGGGATCAGGGACACAAAATATATCACCCAAACTAACAATACCTAGATCCAATCAGTATCCATCCGTCAACACATAACCAAGAAACCTTCGGAAATCGTGTACCTCGACCTTCGAAAAGCATCCGTTATACGAGTCATGGCAATACTCCTGTGCTCGCCCCAGTACTGGGTTATCGGGGTTATCTCACCAACAACTGTACAAAAGAGATTTTTGATGTCGGCAAAGCTCAGGTATTCCAGAACTGCAACGATAAAATTGTGACGACAACACCTTGGAGCTCAACTCCCCGGGACACTGCCACAACCCCTAAATTTCAGGAGGCACCAAGAACAATGTTCTCGTCACAAAACCATCGGAACGATTCCAAGATACCCGCGTGATCCTAAAAAAATTTAGTGAAATTTGAGGAGAGGAGAGTCAAAACTTCTACGTCAGGAGACCTCACCAGAGCGACGAAGGGACTGAGGAGTAAAAAGAATCCTACTCTCCGATATATATAATCCTAAGACTCAAAACATTTTTGTTCTAGACTCAACAACGCATGACAAACAATCAGCGGGGGCTCCTAAGTCGGGATGGCTCGATTACCAACTTGTAATGCCCTCGATGCGGCTATATCTCCACGTGTCAAGCACGACTTAGAGGCATAACCGCATTGAAAGCAATGTCGCAAGTGAGGTAATCTTCACACAACCCATGTAATACATAAGGAAAGAGATACATAGTTGGCTTACGATGCCACTTCACACAATACATACATAAACATCCATCATCCAGATTACACTCAAGGTCCGACTACGGAACCAAAATAAAAGAAGACTACCCCAAATGCTACGGATCCCGATCGTCCCAACTGGCTCCACTACTGATCATCAGGAAAAGACACATAGTAACGACCACGTTCCTCGTCGAACTCCCACTTGAGCTCGGTTCGTCACCTGACTTGGCATTGTCGACACCTGCAACTGTTTTGGTAGAATCTGTGAGTCACGGGACTCAGCAATCTCACACCGAGATCAAGACTATTTAAGCTTATAGGTAGGACAAAGTTGTGAGGTGGAGCTGCAGCAGCGACTAGCATATATGGTGGCTACATTCGCAAAAGAGAGCGAGAAGAGAAGCAAGGCACGTTCGTGAAGCTAGTAGCGATCAAGAAGTGATCCTGAAACTACTTACGTCAAACATAACTCCAACACGTGTTCACTTCCGGACTCCCGAGAAGAGACCATCACGGTTACACATGCGGTTGATGTATTTTAATTAAGGTCAACTTCGGGTTTTCTACAACGGACATTAACAAATTCCCATCTGCCTCATAACGCGGGCACGGCTTTGAAAGATAATACCTGCAGGGGTGTCCCAACTTAGCCCATTATAAGCTCTCACGATCAACGAAGGATATTCCTTCTACCAGGAAGACCCGATCAGTCTCGGAATCCCGGACTACAAGACATCTCGACAATGGTAAAACAAGACCAGCAAAGCCGCCCGGATGTGCCGACAAATCCCGATAGGAGCTGCAGGTATCTCGTTCTCAGGGCACACCGGATGAGCCAGACGTCGGGTTGGCATAGACCCTGATTGCCCAAGGGGCGCCGAACATCGCTCAAGTTGGACCAGCAATCGAAGGAGAACTGGCCCGGGGGGTTAAAATAAAGATGACCCTCGGGCTCGCGAAAACCCGGGGGAAAAAGGCTTAGGTGGCAAATGGTAAAACCAAAGTTGGGCCTTGCTGGAGGAGTCTTATTCAAGGCGAACTGTTAAGGGGGTCCCATAAATCACCCAACCGTGTAAGGAACGCAAAATCAAGGAACATAACACCGGTATGACGGAAACTAGGTTGGCAAGAGTGGAACAAGACACCAGGCATAAGGCCGATCCTTCCACCCTTTACCAAGTATATAGATGCATTAATTAAATAAGAGATATTGTGATATCCCAAAATATCCATGTTCCAACATGAAACCAACTTCATATTCACCTGCAACTAGCAACGCTATAAGAGGGGCTGAGCAAAGCGGTAACATAGCCAATCAACGGTTTGCTGGGAAAGGATGGTTAGAGGTTTGACATGGCAATATGGGTGGCATGATATAGCAAGTGGTAGGTAACGTAGCATAGGCATAGAAAAAGAGCGAGCATCTAGCAAGCAAAGATAGAAGTGATTTCGAGGGTATGGTCATCTTGCCTGCAAAGTTCTCAGAGTTGTCGAAAGCTTGATCCTCGTAAGCGTTCTCAACAGGTTCCTCATTCACGTACTCGTCTCCCAGATCTACCCAAAGCAAGAACACAAGCAAAGGACCAACAATCAATCACGGGCGATGCACAAACCACATAATGCAAAACATGGCATGATATGCGAGATGTGAGATGCAATGCATATGCGTGCTCCGGAAGGAAACTGATGAACAAGGCATCAACTTGGCAAACCAAGTATGCCGCTGGAAAGGTGATATGATTTCGGTTGAAATCGATATAAAGATCACCGGAATCGGATGCACGGTTTGCAAATAGCAAGCAAAACAAGAATGGCACAAATCTGCAATTAACAGCATGATGCCACATAGCAAGCAACAAGAAATTAAGGTACTGCACCCAAACATACCAACAAAGCATATGGAAGTGATCTACTCAAGATGCTTGACAAAAGATGAACACTTAGCTACGGCTAAATCACACCATAACAGGTCCAAACAACCATGGCAAAAGTGCAAAATATATCAGCTTCACAAACTTGGTGAAAAACTGAACATGGCAGAAACAGCATCAGGAAGCAATGTTTAGAGCAAGCAAACATCATGCTACAGGAACATATCATAGATACTTAAGGCATGGTATGATACTACTAAATGCATAGAACAGAAGTCCTTTACTTACCATGAGCCAAAAAGGATCAGAAGATAGGATTGCCCCCATGTAAACATAGCAAGTTTCGTTAACAGATTCAGCAAACAGGGCACGACATTGACAGAAGTATGAAGGCATCTTCGCGAGCTCGATGCACTCACTACAGAGAATTTCATGATAAACTAAGCATACATCCATCAAGAAGACATGGCATAGAAGCTATACATGGCAAGAACAACATCATAGCATACACGGATCAACTACAACAACCTTGGCAAAATTGAATAACATGTAAACAACCTGCCAGGAAACATTTTATAGCAAAAGTAGAGCTCGATTGACTCAAGCTATGGCACTCCATAATTGCAAAAAAGGGTCTGGATGGATATAGAATAACCATATGTTCAAAACATCCTTACTAAAGTATCTCAAAATATGCATGGATCTCTCTGTAGCATCAAGTTTACATGGCATAAAAATAACAGCAGAACAGGGCTGAAATCAGCAACATCATGAAGCCTAGTTTGCATGCTTGTGCTAGTCACCACAGAGATCACAAAAATACATGGAATACACCCCTGTAAAGATGGCATGGCATATTACAAAACACATGTAGGACTCAAGTTCATAGGGTGCACACATCAATCATGGAAAAATGACAAAAGTGCATGTTACGATAAGAATCAAACTAACATCACATAGCCCTCTTCTAACAGCATTTCGGGCATCAAGATGAGCTCAAATGAAAATGATGCAATGAGATGAAATGATGTACTCATCGAGGCGAACAATCTGTTATGCTACACGACCAAAACGGAGCCACGAGTACAGAGTTATGGTGCGATGAAAATGCAACAATTAATCTGTAGAATAAATAACTTGGAGGATTTCGGGGGGAGCAGAAAGTCAACCCTCGTTTTGGATCTCAGATCCGGAAGTCGAGGTCGCGGAGTTGGCAGCGGCGGCCGGAGAGGGAGAGGACGCCGGAGGAGGAGCGGCCGGAGGAGGGCGCGCGGCCGGATCCGGGCCGGGCGACGCGAGGAGGCGGCGGCGCCGGGCACGGATGCGCTGGCGCCGCGGACGGGCGGCGGACGCGCTGCGTGGGCGGCGGGTCGAGGCGGAGGCAGCGGACACGGCGGCGCTGGGCGGGCGGGTCAAGGCGGAGGCGGCCAGCAGGCGTCGCAGCGGCGGGGGGCGGGCATGGGGGCTCAGCGTGGGCTGGCGGCGGGCGCTGGCGATGTGGGCGCGCCACGTGGCCTTGTGGTTCACCGGACGGCGGCAGGCGGACGCGTCGCCCGATCCGGACGTGTCCGCGGCGTGAGGGAGCGGCGCTAGGGTTATGGGGTGGAATTGATCCGGATTTCGGGAGGAGGTGTTTTATAGGTAGAAAGAGCTAGGAAGCTCCAAATGAGGTGTAGTTTTCGCCCACACGATCGTGATCGAACGGCGATGGACATGGAAGTGACTTAGATGTGTTATTGGGCTGTTTTGAAGAGGTGTTAGGCTGCAACACACAAGAGGCCTTTGCGGTTACCCGGTTAACCGTTGGAGTATCAAACGACCTCCAAATGGCACGAAACTTGACAGGTGGTATACCGGTGGTGTACCAAGGCCACTTGGCAAGCCTCGGTCCATTCCGAGAACGTTCAACACCCGCTCACGAAAAAGAGACAAGAGGGGTGCGCCGGTGCATGTAGGAGTGTCGGATTGCAAAACGGACAACGGGGTAAATGCTCGGATGCATGAGACGAGCACATATGCAAATGAGATGCACATGATGACATGATATGAGATGCATGACATGAACAAAATGCAAAACGAAAGACAAAAACCCAACCACGGAGGGAATACCATAGCACATAGCCGAAAATGGCAAGAGTTGGAGTTACAAAGATGGAAAGTTACATCCGGGGTGCTACATGCTAATAAGCCGTGTGCTTTGCTTTGTCTACAGTAGAATAACATCTGTGTATATATGTAACTGAAATAAACATCCAATTACATAAGTGACTATACAGATCATTCGCACACACCTCAATCAACAATTGCATGCATTCTAAAGTAGGAGAAACGATCGTCTAGTCATCTACTTCTTGTGACGCTCCCGCCACTGCTATGTGGCTCGATCCCTCGTCTGGGTCAGGAAGTAGACAGTTCCTCATGTCAATGATCCGCCTGTACATCTCGTAGCTTGTGTACGCGTCCATGGCTGCGTAGTTGACATGTTGTTCATCAGTCTCTCATGCCACACACTGTGCCAGGCGTTCTTGTCCTTATTGCTCTCATTCTTCATCTTCATGTAGTAGGGGTTAATGATGGCCGAGGTGAGGTCAAGCAGGGAGTTCAGTTTGTTTTTATCGCTGCCCCAGACCTTGTAGTGGCGCTGGATGTTGACAAGATTCGGGCATTTCAAGCCCGAAACCTTGAGCGCTTTTAGATCGTTGGTGGTGTCCACCGCAGCGAAACTGTAGTCGGAGCTGTTGGTAAACCTAGAGAAACGCTCGCAAGGTGTTGTGGCTAAGTGGTAGTGGTAGACGAGGATGTCATGTCGCACGCACAACTGGGTGACAACAACCTTCTGATCGTGCCCGGCACGACCCATAGTGTACTCGAGGTCGAAGCCGACCACTTGGTACTTGTCCTCGGCAAGGAACTGCTCCATAGTTTGGATGGAGATCTCCACCGAGACCGGATCGTTCGTGTACACCACCGAGAGAGCCTTCCCCCTCACGTGGGTGTCCATGATGTGTTGCATGGTGAACTGCCCGCCGTTGTCGTCGTCGGCCGCTGGGAGCGCCGTTGGAGCCATGGGGAGGGCCATAGGAACCGCTTGGTGTCCTCTCTGTATGTGTCCTCGTGGGTGTGCTTATTGTGCCGTGTGAGACGATAGATGAAGGTAAATGGCCGTAGGAATAAAAGGGGGCCGGGCGGCGTGGATTCTTGGCGCGTCCGCATGGCAGTTTTTGCAGCGGGTAACTGCATCGCCGCACCGCGCCCGGTGCAACCGCATGCACAGGAACGTGCGTGATCATGCGCCGGCCCCAAACACTGGTTGCGCGCTTGGAGGGACAAGGGCAGAGCACCCAGAGGGACGCGAGAGCAGAGCACGCACGGCGGGACGCGAGCAGAGCGCGTCGCGGCCGCCTGAACCGCAAGCAACCACACGCATAGAGCAGTTGAACACGCAGGAAATGGTCGCCTACAAGCCGGCCGACAGTTGCGTCACTACATAGAGAGCGGCAGTGTGCTACCACCTCCATCTAGTCTATAGTCCCCTTTAATTTATATTATGTGCCATACTTTGCCCTCAAATTTAATCCACAAAATATTAATGCATGTTATAAAAATTATATAATTGGAAACTATGTTCAAATACGGATCCAACTATATAATCTTTGGCGACATGCATTCGTATTTTATTAGTTAAATCATACTTATAAACAAGGATGGGGGTATAGTAGGTAATCAAATCGTAAATGTTTTTTATATTGACCGTGTGTGTACGTGGCCTTTCGTCCTCCTCTCGCACGTCTTGTCACCCCGTTGCCGCAGACGGCTTACAACGCAAGCTTGCGCAGCACGCGGGGGCGTTCTTTTGGCCAAACGGTAGCGCCAATGAATCATCGGTGAGCCCATTTCCGCGCAACCTCGTAGGTTCCCGCACAAGATTCCCGCACGACTCAGTTAAATCCCCCAAAATCCCAATGCTTACCGGCTTTCTATAAAAACCCTCATGGCCGGCGAGTCCTGCATCGCATTTTCCCCTCCCTCCCTGTAGCTTATCTCGTCTGCTTCTCCGACAATCGCCAATGGCACCGGTCCGTCATCGTCGCTCAGCCACTCCGCCGTCATCGGAGGACAGCTCCAGCTGGGAGTGAGGGAGTTCCGGACTAGGGGGTGTCCGGATAGCCGAACTATCATCATCGGCCGGACTCCAAGACTATGAAGATACAAGATTGAAGACTTCGTCCCGTGTCCGGATGGGACTTTCCTTGGCATGGAAGGCAAGCTTGGCGATACGGATATGTAGATCTCCTACCTTTGTAACCGACTTTGTGTAACCCTAGCCCTCTCCGGTGTCTATATAAACCGGATGGCTGTAGTCCATAGGACGAACAACAATCATACCATAGGCTAGCTTCTAGGGTTTAGCCTCTTTGATTTCGTGGTAGATCCACTCTTGTAACACACATCATCAATATTAATCAAGCAGGACGTAGGGTTTTACCGCCATCAAGAGGGACCGAACCTGGGTAAAACATCGTGTCCCTTGTCTCCTGTTACCATCCGCCTAGACGCACGATTCGGGACCCCCTACCGAGATCCGCGGTTTGACACCGACATTGGTGCTTTCATTGAGAGTTCCTGCGTGTCGTCACCGATAGGCCCGATGGCTCCTTCGATCATCAACAACGACGGTCCGGTGAGACTTTTCTCCCGGACAGATCTTCGTGTTCGGCGGCTTTTGCTCGCGGGCCAATTAAGCAGCCATCCGGAGCAGATCGAAGCTTCGCCCGCCATCGGTCAGATTTGGAAGTTTGAACTATCGGCCGATATCCGCGGAGACTTGATCTTGACGGATTCGAGCCGCAGCCAAGCGTGCCGCCTTTGTCTCGATGGGCGTGATCTAACTCTGCAGCGAGCGATTGCCACGGAGGCCGCACCAGTATCCGCTCCGACCCTCAATCCGGAGCCGGATTCCCCGATCGAGGATGAGTGGTTGGACACCGCCTCGGGGGCTACAATCTCTACGGTGATCGAGCTGAACTCCATCCCTGTCCTTTGCGAAGACCTCGACTCCAGGGTGCCGGACTCCTCTCCGGACTCTGAACCCTCCGTTAATCCAAGTTGTCTTGCTCGGACGATTGCTCGATAGCTTGTTCGTTGTCCACCAGTTCGCCCTGCTCTTTGGCTGGGTCTTTGTTGAGGCGGGACTTTGTTCGGCGTTTACGTTGCCGTTTGACTGCCGAGGGATTTATCTTCGTGGCGTCCGTTGCTCCTCGTCTTCATTTCCTTTAGGTGTATCCACCATGTATACATCATGGGATGAGGTTTTCCAGCATCCTATAGGTGTTGGTTCATTGTTGTCTCCTACATCGTCGTCCATACCGTCGATGTCTTCGTAGTCGAAATCGAGCACGTCGTGTAGGCTATCGACAGTGGCTACGAAGTGGGTGGTGGGTGGGCGTTGAATTTCTTCGTCGTCCGTATCCCAACCTTCCTGACTGTAGTCCGGCCAGGGCTCTCCGGATAAAGAGAGAGACTTTAGTGAATTCAGGATGTCGCCAAAGGGCAAGTGCTGAAAGATGTCCGCTGCTGTGAACTCCATGACCGGCAGTCAAAACGGCAACGTAAACGCCGAACAAAGTCCCGCCTCAACAAAGACCCAGCCAAAGAGCAGGGCGAACTGGTGGACAACGAACAAGCTATCGAGCAATCGTCCGAGCAAGACAACTTGGATAAACAATCTGTCCCCAGCGAAGACAACAGTCCGGACGATCTCACGTCGGACAAACCATTGGAGCAAAATGACCTCCAGAAAAGGCTCGCCGCGCTGGCGTAGCCTGAAAAAAGCGAAGCGGAAGCTCAAAACAACGGAAGATGCACTCAGGATCAGATGGAGCAAAGTATTCAGCACCGCAGAACAAGACAATGACGATCGCCGAACGAAGAGCTACCCAAAAGAAAGCTACTGCCCGAACCGACGAGGAGGCCTTAGAGCCCCCACAATTAAAAAGCAAGAAGGCCACCCGGTCGGATGTGCGACCTCACGGCAAAAAGAGAGCGGCGAATGGTGCCGCACACAAGCCAATATGCGATCCACCTAAGGATTCACATCAAAAGGATGGACCAGTTAGGTCCATCTATGGGCCAAGAAAGCACGCTCGTCAAAGCAATGCAACACGCCAAAATTCCGAAAACCACGGCACACCCAAATATAGGGGCGCCGCACACCCCCTATGTTTCACCGATGAGGTCTTTGGATCATGAATTTCAGCGGATTCAAACCCGTAAACATAGAGGCATCGACGGAACAACAGACTTTGAGTGCGGATTGAGGATTACATCCTCCACGTACACATGGCTAGAGGAGATGATCTCCACGCCACAAAATACTTACCCTTAAACTCAAAGGGCCAGCTCGGCATTGGCTTAAGAGCCTCCCCGAAAATACCATTGGAAGCTGGAAAGAGCTCGAGGATGCATTCCGGGCAAATTTTCAGGGGACCTACGTCCGCCCTCCGGACGCAGATGATCTATGTCACATAACTCAACAGCCCGGAGAGTCAGCCCGGAAATTCTGGAACAGGTTCCTTACTAAAAAGAACCAAATAGTCGACTGTCCGGACGCCGAAGCCTTAGCAGCCTTCAAACACAACGTCCAAGACGAATGGCTCGCCAGACACCTCGGCCAAGAAAAGCCAGGAACAGTGGCCGCATTGACAAGCCTCATGACCCGCTTTTGCGCAAGGGAAGACAGCTGGCTGGTTAGATGTAGCACCAGCGACCCGAGTACATCCGAAATCAGGGATGGAAATGGGAAATCACGACGCAGAAAAGATCAGCGCAGGAATAAGGAAAATGGCCCAAATAGTACGGCGGTCAACGCCGGATTCAAAAGCTCTCGGCGAACAAGAAAAACTGCCCTAAAGGATAATAAAGTGATGAGCTATCCAACCTAAACAAGATTACGGATAGACTATGTCAAATACATGGTACCTCGGAAGCACGCAAACCATACCCACGAGAGATTGTTGGGTCTTCAAGCAGTCCGGCCGACTTAACGCCGAACACAAGGGGCTCGACACACCAAGTGAAAGTGGCGAAACCCAAAAGCACCACAAGCAGAGCCTCGGAAAACAAAAAACTTTCCCACAGGAGATCAAAACAGTAAACTCACTTCACGTGATCAAAAGGAAAAGAGCAGGCGCCCCTAAAAAGCGCGCGCCGCAATCGGGTTGTCAAAACCAATCACCTTCGACCATCGTGACTATTCGATAATATCCGGAATGCAGGATGGACTGCCTTGATATTGGATCCTATAATCGACGGATTCCAATTTACACATGTCCTCATGGATGGCGGCGATGACATAAACCCGATATATCAGGACACAATCCGCAGGATGGGGATAAACCAACCAAAATTCGCCGTAGCAACACCTCCTTTAAAGGAGTACCGCCAGCCCATACGCCTTTGCACGGGCTCCATCTGCTAGAAGTTGTGTTTGGTTCATCCGACAACTTCCGTCGCGAAAGGTTACTCTTCCATGTCGCCCCGTTTAAAAGTAGCCATCAAGCACTATTGGGATGCGAAGCTTTCGCCCGCTTTAACGCAATACCGCATTATGCGTCTCTAACACTTAAAATGCCCGGTCCACACGACATCATCTTGTTAAAAGGAAGTATTAAGTGTTACTCGAGCACGGAAGAAGGGGAGACTGCATCGACAGCTCCACAGCTATCCGGCTCCACTAGGCAAAGAACCTGAAATTGGTCATTCAAACCCCGGACACGGCTAGACGAGTCCGGCACCTACTAGCGGCATACCCCCATATGAGGGGCTACATGCATGTATAACAAGAGACAATAGAGCTCAATTTTATTCTTCGAACCGTACTCTGTTCATTTAATATTAAGTACATCTTTCGCACGATCCTTTTTCTTTCAAACTAAGTTCCTCTCTTTTACAGATGAACAACGTGCTACACCCATCCAAGATACGGCACAACGGAGACACAGGCGCAGACGTGCAGCAGGGACCCGTTGCAAGGATTCTTTTCAGATTAAGACCCTGCGTAAACCTTTTTTCACTGTCTCTTGTTGATATACATTCCCCCGGTTCCTTAATATAACCGAGGAGGACGCTGGTGCTTTGGCATTGGCCGCACCAGAATTTCTGCGCGTACCTGGACACAAGGGGCTTAGGGCATTATTCTGCCCATTTTCATAAAGACCGAATACCTTAGGGAGTATTCGGCGTCTCGAGATTAGGCCTTATATGCATCAGCTCGAATCATGTCTTTGGTCAAATGTTGGGTTGCCCGGCTCCTGTGTTTTGCTGCCTTACGTTCCGTTTTCACGGCTAACGCGACACCGGAGAACTCTGCGATTGTGCCCGGTTCGCCGGGCGAGCACCTCTCAAGAGAGAAAGCCGAAAACTGACTGTCATGATATAGCGAGACTGGTCAACCACTCGATGACTCACGGGAATGTTTAGGATTCCTCGCATTAACGAAGGACGGTTTTCGGTCAGCACATACGCACCCAATTCGGGAGAGTGCGGTGCCCCGTGGGCTATATAGTAGCCCCACCCTCGAACTCCTATGGCTAAGTGAAAGTGATAAAGCATTATAGTCCGGTTGCCTGGTTTGCTACGCTATCACCTCCTTAACAGGACCAAGGCGTTGGATTAAGTGTGAAAAAGCGCTTTTTGCAAACACCCCGCACTATGTGCGTGGGGGCTGAAGCCAAGGACTGCCATCTTCGAGTTATATACACATATACATAAACGGCCGCACAGGAGTAGTTTACTACTTGAACGCACAAGTATAAAAGCACTTATATTACATTGAAACATTGTTTTCACAAATCATACATGTCATTTAAACATAATATCCTTCAAGCCTGCGTCTCTATTAAACAGCGCCGGCAGACTTCTTCAAAGTAGTGCTCGGCGGTACTCGGCCTCTGTCCGAATCACGGGATGCAATGTCGATGGACTTCATCTCGCCCGGTATGTCTTAACACGGGCAAGAGCCATCCGCGCTCCTCAATACACGCCGATCGCTTCATTGCGTCGTCACGGCATCGCACTAAGAAACTGCTGCACTAAACCAAAATAGCTCTTTGGCTGGGGTCCGTCCGGCCACAAGTGAGTCAAGACATGCTTCATGGCAAATCCGGACAATCGATTCAGCTCGGCCCATTCGGCCAACCGATCGGTCAGCGGCAGAGGACGCTCCGAACTATGGAATTGCGACCAATATAGCTCTTCCCTTCTGTGACCCTTCTGGCCCCGGAAGTGTTCAACCGCGTCCACAACGCTCGCCTCCAAGTCCAGAAAAGCATCCTCTGAACTCCACAATTTATCCAACTGAGCATACTTTGGATCTGTATATTTCCTCCGCAGCAGAAACGGTTTTCCAGCCGCAATTGCCCCGACCTGACTCAGCTCCTCCTTGGAAGCTCTCAAAGCCGATTGGGCATTCTCGGATTCGGCGACGGCCTTCTTTAGGCCCTCTTGTTCCGCTTGACGTTCCTTTTCAAGAACCGCGCAGCGATCAGTAGTATTCCTTAACTTTTGGCCATATCGGCCATCTCCTCTTCTTGGCGATGAGCAGTCCATTCAGCTTCTAGCTCTTGGCCGCCTTCTGGCCGCCGATTACTAATTCTGGCTTGCTCTTTCGCTCATGAAGTTCTGCCGCAGCTCCTCCACGGCAGCGGCACCATCTGCATTAAGCATACAAACAAGAAGACATGGGCGCAAACTCCCTTACAAGGTGTCCGCATAGAGGTCGCATACCTTGTGACTCGTCAAACCGTTTATTGACCAGCGATGTCCGCATCCGCCTCGTCAAGTTGCCGCTTTAGTTCGGCATATTCAGCAGTCCGGCTGGCCTCCGGACGCCCCGCCACCTGTTCAGGAGCGACGATATGTTATAACTCAGAATTTGATCCTCGGCACATTCTCAATTTTGACAACATACCAAGTATCAGGGGCTACTATCTATACAGGGCGCATTTTATATGCATAACTGTCAGAAGGTACATCATTTTGCGTACCTCAAACCCGTCGCCAAGAAGCTTCGGCGGCTTCATGCAATCCGCTCTCCGAGAATGCAATTCTTTCAATCATCGTACCCATTAGAGCACGGTGATCCTCTGAAATAGCCGCTCGCCCGAGCAGATCCTTGACTCCTCCGACCGACGCCACTTGGCGCTGGACCTTCCGGCCCCGCGGACTTAGAGAACCCTCGCGACGACACCTCGGGTCGTCCGCCTCACATGAGGGTGCGACAGGTGGGCGTTCGCTCTCCATCATCTCGGAAGAAGATCCCCAAGACGAGCTCTGCGAGAAGGGCTGAAGTCCGAACTACAAGGTACAATTTGGTTATCCTCATAAATAAATACAGGATGTTCCTTATTTACAAGACCCCTTCTTTTTACTTACGGATGGCTGGAGGGCTGATCCCCTTGGGGAAATAATGTGGCTGGGTTACTTCCCAGCGCCGGACTCTCTGCCGAAGATTCCTTCCCCCTCTTTGAGGCCTTGACCTCCGGATCTTCCGAAGCGGTCCTCTTCTCTCCACGGAAGGAATCCCTCCTTCCTTGATATCCTCCTTCGCAGAGGCGGTTGCTTCCCCGCTCCCCCCTTCGCCTTCTTCAAAAGGCGCGACCTTCAACATCTTGGTCAACATGGGATCCGGCGTGATCTCTGGGAGGGGAGCCGGACACCTTATTAACTTTGCCTTGGCTATCCACTCCTGTTCAAGAAACGGCTCCTTTAAAGGGCATATATATATATGAAATAAATGAATGAACAGCTTGTCCGGTTACAGGACTACCTACTTGAGTATCTGGGCGATTGCAGCTTAGTCCTGCGTCCTCGATCAAGTCCGGACAGTTCTCTTGTGATCCGAAGAACAGTTTATACATCTCCACGGGTGTCGTGCCCATAAAATTTTGGAGAGCTCGTGGTCCCTCGGATTGAATTACCACAAAGGCGGAGGGTGGCGTTTGCAGGGCTGAAGGCGCGGATCACCATAACCTGCACCATCGCAACCAGATTGATCCCTCTTTCCGGAGATCTCGAATACGGCCCTGCAGCAGGGGAACGTCCTTGGACGGCCCCCAATCGAGCCCCTTGTTGACCCATGATGCCAGCCGTTGTGGTGGACCTGAGCGGAAGGCAGGGAGCGCCGCTCATTTGGTGCCCCTGGGAGCGGTGATATAAAACCACTCACGTTGCCAACCAAGCTCCTCTTGAAAAGAGCCCTCGGGCCACGGAGCATCAGCACATTTGCTTATGACCGCCCCTCCACACTCCGCTTGCTGCCCCTTGATCATCTTTGGCTCCACCTTGAAGGTCTTGAGCCACAATCCAAAGTGGGGGGTAATATGGAGGAAGGCCTCACATACGACAATGAATGACGAGATATGGAGGATGGACTCCGGACTCAAGTCATGGAAATCAAGCCCATAATAAAACATGAGCCGCACAAAGGGATCCGTCGGGAAGCCTAAACCCCGAAGGAAGTGGGACACGAATACCACGTTCCCGCCGGGCTCAGGAGTGGGAATGACCTGCCCTGGAGCAGGCAGCCTATGCGAGATCTCGCCGGTTAGATACCTGGCGTCTCGCAGCTTTAGCACATCCTCTTCTGTGACGGAGGAAGACATCCATAGGCCGTGTTGATCAGAGCCGGACATCGTCGAAAGTCCGAAGCGCCTAAATCTGAAGCTTTGGGTGTTGGAACTCGAAGCGCGAGGCAAACTCGATGGAGGGTGTAAAAAAGAAGAGGGCCTTGGTCTCGTTATAAAGAGGTTGAATACCAAGAGCCCACCCCGTGGTCGACTAGGACTCGCCTTTGATAGAGGAGGCATGCCAACGGGGATGGTTGGGTTACCCACGTCCGTATTGATGAGAACCCCGGAATAAGGGGGCACGATCTACGCTTTGATAAGACGTGTCAAGGAAACCGCCTCGCTAAACACGCTGAGGTGGAACAATAAAAAACGATTCATATAAAGGCTTGTTAGTGGTGCGACATCACGCCACAGAATATGTCAGCAGATTGATCTTGTGTAATATTATTCTCTCTACGGTGGTACGTGGAATTTATCTTTGCAGAGCCGGACACTATCCTGGTGTTCACAATCTTCTATAAATTATTCGGAGGAAGAACCCGCCTTGCAATGCCGAAGACAACATGCGCGCGGACTCGTCGTCATTGAAGCCTGGTTCGAGGGCTCCGAGGAGTTCGGACTAGGGGTCTCCGGATAGTCGAACTATCATCATCGGCGGACTCCAAGACTATGAAGATACAAGATTGAAGACTTCGTCCCGTGTCCGGATGGGACTTTCCTTGGCGTGGAAGGCAAGCTTGGCGATCTGGATATGTAGATCTCCTACCTTTGTAACCGACTTTGTGTAACCCTAGCCCTCTCCGGTGTCTATATAAACCGGATGGCTGTAGTCCATAGGACGAACAACAATCATACCATAGGCTAGCTTCTAGGGTTTAGCCTCCTTGATCTCGTGGTAGATCCACTCTTGTAACACACATCATCAATATTAATCAAGCAGGACGTAGGGTTTTACCTCCATCAAGAGGGCCCGAACCTGGGTAAAACATCGTGTCCCTTGTCTCCTGTTACCATCCGCCTAGACGCACAGTTCGGGACCCCCTACCCGAGATCCGCCGGTTTTGACACCGACAGGGAGGCTACATCACGGTGGCGGCGCAGTCCCCGGCGTAGTGTAGTGAGCGTGGCGTCCCTGTTGGCACGGAACACCCACCACACGCTCCGCCGCTGGTGCCCGTCGGCAGCTGTTGCCGGCCGCCGTTGCCGCCACACCACCGTCGAAAGCCAGGGCCATCGCCCGCTCCGCCGCCGCAGCCCTAAGGCAGGAGGTGGCCGTCATGGCCGCCACTCCACTGCCGGCCACCGTGGCCATCACCCGCTCCACCACCGCGGCCCGAAGGCGGGAGGTGGTGGTCGTGGCCACCACCCCATCATCGGTCGCTATGGCCGCCAGCCCACCGTCGACCGTCGGGGTCATCACCCGCTCCGCTACCGCCGCTCGGAGGCGGGAGGCGAAGGTGGATGCCCGCAGGTGCATCAGCTACCTTGCACGCTACACCAAGTTCCTGCGAGAGGATGATAGAGGCGAAGGCGTCCCGATGTTTCGATGAGATGTTGGCTATCGTTTTTTGTGGGAGTCGACTACGAACGTGCATCCGACTACGAACGTGCGAGACGTCACTAAACCAACTTCCGCACGTGCATCCGACTACGAACGTGCAAGACGTCGCGCCTTAGCAATCGCTAAATCAACTTCCGAGGGTTATTGACCACGCCGGAGCACGATCAACTTGACCATGAAGGTCTGTTTCCTGCGAGCAAACAAAGAACAAGCAAGAAACTAAGATTGCAATCTGGATATTGCGAATATAAGAGGAAAGCTTTATTGATGAAGGTGGGGTTCTGTGACGCCTTTGTCTCGTCGTTGAACACAAACGAAGTACGCGAAGTTGCAGCTATGGAGAACTTTTAATCTAAACAAAACCCAAAGTCTAAACGGTGCCCTAAGGGCTGTATAAATGGAGGAAGATGGGGGGGGGGGGATTTCATGGCCCTTGGGGAAGGGGTCCGAAACCAACCCTATCTCTTGTTTGCCCACACATACGGACTCTAAAAACAGCCTATACTTATGTATTTTGAAATTACATGGGCCTGGCCCAAAAATAAGGTGACGCAGCACCAAGAATAGCCTTTGGACGAAATTTATGAAGTAGCATCTTGTATATTTCGTCCAAGGCTTCATGCCCTCCTTATGGTGGCTTCAAAGTCCTGAAATCATCACTTGTAACTCCGTTCTTGTTACCCTTGCGCATGCCATCAACTCCATGCTTGTTCTTGCTCCAATGTTCACCCTTCTCCAAGCTAGATCCTTCATTTGTAAGCAAAACAAATGTATCCAATTTAGTCAGCATCATATTCTCATGAACATTAGAATCATTACCAAGAAACGAAAGTACCTGGTAATTTAATTGGCGTGCGTGAGCTCTAGTAATTGGTCCAGTATATGTAGCAGTAGGGGCTGTGGGTGTAACAATGGTATTGATGTCCTCATCATCCTCCCCTTCTTGAAATGAAGTTGTGCTCGACGGAAGCTCATCTTCCTCACCCAAATAAGGCTTCAAATCTGCAATGTTAAAAGTGGGACTAACCCGAAAATCTACAGGTAGCTCAAGTTTATATGCATTATCATTTATTTTCTCTAACACCTTAAAGGACCATCAGCACGTGGCATTAGCTTTGATTTGCGCAAATCAAAAAATCTATCCTTACACAAATGTAACCAAACAAGATCTCTAGGTGCAAACACAACATGTTTTATACCCTTATCTCCCGCAAGTTTATATTTAGCATTCATACGCTCAATTTTTTCCTTAGTTAACTCATGCATTTTAAGATCAGTTCAGCATGTTGTTTAGCATCATAATTAACTTTCTCCGAAGATGGAAGAGGCTACAAATCAATAGGTGCACGAGGTAGGAAACCATACACAATTTCAAAAGGGCACATATTAGTAGTAGAATGCAACGAACGATTATAAGCAAATTCAATATGAGGCAAGCATTCTTTCCACATTTTCTTATTATTCTTCGAAACAACCCTAAGCATAGTAGACAATGTTCTATTGACTACTTCAGTTTGTCCATCAGTTTGGGGTTGACAAGTAGTACTAGAAAGCAGTTTAGTTCCCAAATTAGCCCATAAACATCTCCAAAAGTGGCTAAGAAATTTAGTATCATGATCTGAAACAATAGTATTTGGCACACCATGCAAGCGAATAATTTCACGAAAGAACAAATCAGCAACATTAACAGCATCATCGCTTTTATGACATGGTATAAAGTGTGCCATTTTTGAGAATCTATCCACGACAACAAATATGCTATCCCTCCCCTTCTTTGTTCGAGGTAAACCTAAAACAAAGTCCATAGATATATCCTCCCAAGGAACACTAGGTACAGGCAAAGACATATATAAACCATGAGGATTGAGTTGTGACTTAGCTTTTTGACATGTAGTGCAGCGAGCAACAAAACGCTCAACATCCCGTCTCATCTTTGGCTAAAAGAAATGTGTAGCAAGTACGTCCTCCGTCTTCTTCACGCCAAAGTGTCCCATTAATCCTCCTCCATGCGCCTCCTGCAATAACAAAAGATGAATAGAGCTAGCTGGAATGCATAGCTTGTTAGTACGGAACACAAAGGCATCATTAATAGTGAACTTGTTCCATGTTCTTCCTTCTTTACAATTCTGCATTATATCTTTAAAATCAGCATCATGCACATATTGATCTTTGATGGTCTCCAAACCAAATATTTTGAAGTCAAGTTGTGAAAGCATAGTGTAGCGACGAGACAATGCATCAGCAATAACATTTTCTTTACCCTTCTTGTGTTTAATGACATAAGGAAAAGTCTCAATGAATTCAACCCATTTAGCATGTATACAATTTAGTTTAGCTTGACTTTTAATATGTTTCAAAGATTCATGATCAGAATGTTTAACAAATTCTTTGGGCCATAAATAATGTTGCCATGTCTCTAAAGTTCGAACAAGAGCATATAATTCTTTTTCATAAGTAGAATAATTCAGACTAGGCCCACTCAATTTTTCAGAAAAGTATGCAACAGGTTTGCCATCTTGTAATAACACACCTCCTAATCCAATTCCACTAGCATCACATTCAAGCTCAAAAGTCTTATTAAAATCAGGAAGTTGGAGCAAAGGAGCATGTGTCAACTTATCTTTCAATACCGTGAAGGCTTCTTCCTGTGCGGTACCCCAAACAAAAGGCACATCCTTCTTGGTAAGCTCATTGAGAGGTGCATCAATGGTGCTAAAATCTTTCACAAAACGCCTATAGAAACCAGCGAGTCCAAGAAAACTCCTCACTTGTGTGACCGTTTTGGGCTGCGGCCAACTCTCAATAGCTTCAATCTTGGTTGTATCAACTTCAATTCCCTGTGGAGTAACAACATAGCCAAGAAAAGATACTCGGTCGGTGCAAAAGGTGCACTTACCAAGGTTACCAAACAAACGTGCATCACGTAGAGCAATAAAAACAACACGTAAATGTTCCAAATGTTTTTCCAAAGATTTGCTATAAATCAGTATATCATCAAAATAGACTACCACGAATCGTCTAATGAAATCACGTAAAACTTCGTTCATTAGTCTCATGAAAGTACTAGGTGCATTAGTCAACCCAGAAGGCATGACTAACCACTCATATAAACCAAACTTAGTTTTAAATGCTTTTTTCCATTCATCTCCCAATTTCATACGAATTTGTTGGTATCCACTACGCAAATCAACTTTGGAGAATATTGTAGAGCCACTCAATTCATCAAGCATATCATCTAGCCTAGGAATAGGATGACGACAACGAATAGTAATATTATTAATGCCTCTACAATAAACACACATACGCGACGTACCATCCTTTTTAGGCACTAGTACAATAGGAACAACACAAGGACTAAGAGATTCGTGTATATAACCTTTGTCGAGCAGCTCCTGTACTTGATGCATAATCTCGTTCATCTCCTCTGGATTGGTACGGTATGGTGCACAGTTGGGTAGCGATGCACTGGGAATTAAGTCAATTTGATGCTCAATCCCTCGAATAGGTGGTAATCCCGGTGGCACGTCTTGTGGGAAGACGTCAGCGAACTCCTGCAAAATGTTAGTGACAGCAGGGGGAAAAGAGGAAGGAACGTCCTTGAATGAAAATAATACCTCTTTGCACACAAAAGCATAGCAAACAAATTTGCTAAAATCTAGCTCATTAATATCAGATTTGGTGGCAAGTAAACATGCACTTTTCAATTTAATTTCAGAAGCAACACTAGATGGTTTATTATTAGGCTTCATTTGTTGCTCAAATTCTTTTGCCACAATCTGATTTTCACTCTTATTTTCTCTCCTGTTTTGCTTTATTAGCTCTATTAATATCATCTTTGAAAATGGAATAAGGAGTCATAGGAAGCAAAGTAATATTTTTATCCTTATGAACAAGAGTATACTGATTGTTTCTACCATGGTGTACAATTTTTTTATCAAATTGCCATGGTCTACCAAGTAATAAGGAACATGCTTGCATAGGTACCACATCTCAATCAACATAATTAGCATATGTAGAGATACAAAAATGCACACGAACAGTACGTGTTACCTTAACCTTGCCACTGTTATTGAACCATTGGATGTAGTAAGGATGTGGATGTGGTCTTGTGGTGAGAGATAGCTTCTCCACCATCTCCATGCTAGCCAAGTTGTTCCAGCTCCCTCCATCTATGATGACGCGAATAGAATGTTCCTTCACAACTCCCTTTGTATGGAACAAATTATGCCTCTGATTTTGCTCCGCTTGTGTAACCTGCACACTCAAAACACGTTGAGCAACTAAACATTCATACCTGTCAGCATCTTCAGGAGCCATGTATTACGTCTCATGATCAGAATCATCTCCACCGTGTTCTTCACGTGTAATAAGATCGAAAGTGTCCTCATCATAGTCACTAGCGGACTCATACCCACCATCCTCAGTAGCAATCATCACACGCTGAGATTTGCATTCTCTCGCATAATGACCTCTTCCCTTACAATGATGACAAATAATATCACTTGTGTGCCCTGTTGATGCCATGGAAGAAGAAGAGCTCTGTGCAGGTCCAACAGGTGTGCTCTTGGCAGATAGTGGTGGTTGTGCCTGCTTTCTTGTATCACGGTTGGAGGTGGCACCTGATGGAGATGATGGTGCAGTGGAATTAGAGGATGCACATGGTGTCCATGATGAAGGTCGACCTGCAGAAAAGTTAGTTCGCGCCAATGCATGTCGATCCTGCACTTCACATTCAGCTTTACAAGCAAGATGGAATAAACGAGTGATATTAGTATACTCCTTGTACTCTAGAATGGTCTGAATCTCTCTATTTAATCCACCCATAAAATGTGCAAGCATAGCTTCATTATCCTCAACAATACCACATCTAATCATGCCTGTTTGTAATTCCTGTTAATATTCCTCTACAGAATTTTTTCTTTGTCTTAAAAGCTACAATTTTTGAAGTAATTCACGTTGATAATATGGTGGAACCCAATGAGTACGCATAGCAGTTTTCAAAGCAGCCCAAGTAGTTGGAATATTATTCGGATATAATCTATGATGTTCAGACCACCATACACAAGCAAAACTAGTGAAAGCACAAAGTGCAGCAGCAACACGTCTCTCCTTAGGATATTCTAAACATGTAAAATGTTGTTCGATTTCTAACTCCCAAGTAAGATATATATCAGTAACATATCTACCCTCAAATGGTGGAATATTCAATTTCAGTTTAGGAAGATGGTCATATCTCGTACCTAAGCTGGTAATGCAGCCCTACCATTGCGATTATTTGCATGTGGACGACCGGGTGCTGGTGGTTGCACATAGTTCTAATTTTGATCAACCTCATCCTCGTAATCTCCCGCATAATCATCCTCCTCCTCATCAGCAGCAGGAGCCACAAAAGTGTCAACAGCAGCACCAACAGGTTGGCCAGGCTCAAGAGGGACACGGCTCGCTCGGCGGAGGGCTGTTTCGCGACGTGGAGGTAGTAGTAGTTGTAGTAGTAGTAGTAGTAGTAGTAGTAGTAGTAGTAGTAGTAGTAGTAGTAGTAGTAGTAGTAGTAGTAGTAGTAGTAGTAGTAGTAGTAGTAGTAGTAGTAGTAGTAGTAGTAGTAGTAGTAGTAGTAGTAGTAGTAGTAGTAGTAGTTGTTGTTGTTGCAGAGGTGCAACAGGTGCAGCCGGTGGTGGAAGACGTGCAAGCAGTGCATTAAATCTGTTATCGAGCTTTGTTTCGAACGTCTTCTCAAGGCCAGTGATCTTATCCATGGCCTCTTCAAAATTGTTCAGCACATCTTGCACCTGTTCAGTCATCATTTGCTGAAACTTATCATGAAGCTCCTTGTTCGTTAGGTTCTCACAGTCAATCTCGTTGGCTTGTGATCCTGGCATGGTTAGCAGCAATAGAAACACACAAGAATATGATCCTACAAACTACTAACAAGTGGTGGTGGTGGGTGTCACAAATTTGTCAAGCAAATCTCAAATTCTTACCAGTTCTTACCCAACAGCAGGCGGTGATTGGCAACCGATGTAGCCAAAACTCTCAAAGCTTGGATAGAGCGATTACCAGGGAGAGTCAAATGCATGATCTAGATGTATGTGGAGCTGGGAAGGCCTATAATATGGTAGCAAAAAGGGTCAGCAATAATCAATTCAGAGATGCAAAGTTGAATAAACGCTCAACGACGGTACTGTCCTGGTCCTAGGTTAGACCGGGCTAGAGATGCGAGCCTAGAACACTAACAAAATCACGGCGCTGCACGTAAACAAGGGAAAAGCACACTTTGGAAAAAAATTCGCTCTATTTTTTTTGGCGCTCTTTTTTTGGCGCTCCTCTTTTTTGCGAAAAATCACTATAATGGCGAGTGTCTCAAAACTCTTCCCAGGTCGAACTGACAGGATGGGCACGATATTTTTTGACTATTTTTTCCGAAAATCAGGGCAGCGACGATGAAAAAGTGCGACAAAAAGTCACTATGATGGCGAGTGTCTCAAAAGACTCAGAAAAGCCTAAAAATAGGATATGGAAAAATATTTTCTGAAATTTTGGCCTAAAAACTGCCCGGGGGTCTCCAGACTCTTTTTTCTGAAACCTACTCAGACAAGGAAACATGTATCGGAAACTAGATGGATCTTGAAAACAAACCTAATATGAAAGGAACTCGGATTGGTGGTGGTATAGGGCAGCGGTGGTAGTATATGGATATGGATCGGTGGTGGTATATGGATATGGATGGGTGGTGGTATAGGGATACAGATTCAGAGCGGTGGCGGATAAGCGATGGTGGTAGGTGGCAGGGGCGATGATGATGGTGCGATGGCGGCGTGAGAACTTATGACCAAAACTTGAAACTCTAAAAGACTAGACGCTAAGACCAGCAACTTGACACGACGATGCAACCGCAAATTCAACAAAGCAAAATACTGAAAAGACTATGCAAAGGCTTAGCCTTGTTCGGATAGGATGAACTAACCCTAATTTTTTTGGCTTTTTCATGGACTACAGGTATGAAGGACAGACTCGATCTAAACTACGAAAAACTGTAAAATCTCACCGAGCAACCTGGAAATCTGATACCACTTGATAGAGGCGAAGGCGTCCCGATGTTCCGATGAGATGTTGGCTATCGTTTTCTGTGGGAGTAGACCTTGACGATCTGACTACGAACGTGCGAGACGTCGCGCCTTAGCAATCGCTAAACCAACTTCCGAGGGTTATTGACCACGCCGGAGCACGATCAACCTGACCACGAAGGTCTGTTTCCTGCGAGCAAACGAAGAACAAGCAAGAAACTAAGATTACAATCTGGATATTGCGAATATAAGAGGAAAGCTTTATTGGTGAAGGTGGGGTTCTGTGACACCTTTGTCTGGTCGTTGAACACAAACGAAGTACGCGAAGTTGTAGCTATGGGAACTTTTAATCTAAACAAAACCCAATGTCTAAACGGTGCCCTAAGGGCTGCATATATGGAGGAAGAGGGGGTGGGGGATTTCGTGGCCCTTGGGGAAGGGGTCCGAAACTAACCCTATCTCTTGTTTCCCCACACATACAGACTCTAAAAACAGCCTATACTTATGTATTTTGAAATTACATGGGCCTGGCCCAAAAATAAGGTGACGCAGCACCTAGAATAGCCTCTGGACGAAATTTATGAAGTAGCATCTTGTATATTTCGTCCAAGGCTTCATGCACTCCTTATTGTGGCTTCAAAGTCCTGAAATCATCACCTGTAACTCCGTTCTTGTTCCCCTTGCGCATGCCATCAACTCCATGCTTGTTCTTGCTCCAATGTTCATCCTTCTCCAAGCTAGGCCCTTCATTTGTAAGCAAAACAAATGCATCCAATTTAGGCAGCATCATATTCTCATGAACATTAGAATCATAACCAAGAAACAAAAGTACCTGGTAATTTAATTGGCGTGCGCGAGCTCTAGTAATTGGTCCAGTATATATAGCAGTAGGGGCTGTGGGTGTAACAATGGTATTGATGTCCTCATCGGAGGAGGAGGAGCGCCTCGTCGAGGACGCAAAGAGCCTTACCGCCGCCGTGGCCACGGCACACGCCGCCTCAGAGGCGAGGAATCAGGAGATCTACGAGGAGAACTACCGCTTCAAGAGGGGTCGTTTGGAGCGGCAAAGGGCGTTCGAGGTGAGCGTCGCTGAAGCTGCAACAGCGGCAGGCACCGTATTGTGGTTGCCCGGCTCGTCGGTAGGCTCATCCTCCTCCGCCTCTTATTAAGCGCGCTTGGCAGAGGAGAGGCAGCCGGAACCAGAAGTAGTACAAAGCTCCTCCGCAGCAGTAGTAGTAGTAGTATTTAGGGGCTATTTTTTTCATTTCATCTGACTATAGATGTGGTGGAACTGTACAATGTACTTAAAATTAGCTAGTATATATAGTTGAACTAGCTATTTTAGTATGTGGTTGGCAACAATTGGGGAAAAGTTTGGTCGGTTTAGCTGTCGAGTTGAACTCTTTGTATAAAAAATATGATCCCACATATAATCATTATGAGAGAGGAAAATATGGTTGTAGAAAATTTCATGTTACTAAATTACTTCTCTTCATGTTGAAATTGTCAATGTTCTATTCTCCTTCCTTGCACATGCTAGTTTTTACTAGTTTTGATAATTTGTTTACTTATAAAATGCCTATGCATAGGAAGTATGCTAGACTTAAATGTGTTTGTCACATGTTTCATGATTCTCTCTTTGTGTTTCAATTATTATCTTTCGTGTGAGCATCGTTGAAATCTTATGCCTAGCTAAGGGCGTAAAATTATAGCGCTTGTTGGGAGGCAACCCAATGAATAAATTTTATTTTTGCTTCTTGCTTTCTCTTCTTGAGTGTTTGCACAATTATGCTACTATTATGATTGTGTTATTTTGTGTTTTAATTAGTGTTTGTGCCAAGTAGAACCGATTGGATCTTCTTGGGTGATAGTTGTTTGATCTTGCTGAAAAACAGAAACTTTTGCGCTCACGAAAACAATTGTTAAAAATCACCAGAACATGATAAAATGCCAATTATTTTTGCAGAAAATTAATATACAAATTACCTAGGTCGCCCTAGTTTTTCAGAATGTTTGGAGTTACAGAAGTATTTGAAATAGTCAGATTGCTACAAACTGTTCTGTTTTGACAGATTCTGTTTTCTCTGCATTGTGTGCTTATTTTGATGGCTCTATGGTTTTCTTTGATGAGTTTTTGCCATAAAAAAGTTAGAATACAGTAGATATAATGCAAAAACAAAATATGAATTGGTTTGGTACAGTACTTATAGTAGTGGTTTGCTTTCTTATACTAACGGATCTCACGAATGTTTTGTTGAGTTTTGTGTGATTGAAGTTTTCAAGTTTTGGTTATCTTACTATGGATGAAGGAATAAAGGATAGAAGAGACTAAGCTTGGGGATGCCCTGGCATCCCAAGTTATTATCCAAAAATGAGCAACCAACTAAGCTTGGGGATGCCCCCGAGTGGCATCCCCTCTTTCTTCTAACGACCATCGGTATTTTACTCGAAGCTATATTTTTATTCGTCACATGATATGTGTTTTGCTTGGAGCGTCTTGTATGATATGAGTCTTTGCTTGTTCACTAATAGGAAAAGGCCTACTAGTGGTGCACCTGTTTTGCCAACTAATGGCGCACTACAGGTGCGCCACTAGCACCACGCCATTAGAATTTTTTACTAATGGCGGACCATTGGTGCACCATTAGTATCTGGTATACTAATGGCGCACCATGCAGTGCGCCATTAGTATAGCCCATGGTGCGCCATTAGTATGCCTCCCAGGGGGCCATATTTACCCATGTGCTTTGGCATACTAATAGCGCACTAGTGGACGATGCGCCATTAGAGTCCTTTTTGCAGTGCGCCATTAGTGTGCTGGGTGGTGTGCCACTAGTATGAATATTAGGGATTTTTTTTCTTTTCTGATATTTGCACAGGTTACAAAACATATTACTGCACATAATATAGAGAGCACAACATATAAACATCAGATTTATCAAATACAATAGAAGATTAGTCTCCGAATACAATTCATCATATTAGTCTCCAAATTTAAAATACCGAACAAAGTTAGAACATTACAAGTCTCGAAACCGCGAGTAGCGAGTTTGTCTTCACATTACAAGTCGATATCGATCATCTAAACTACCATCACATAGAAGAGAGCTGCGGTCATCACGATGAGCATAATCGTGATGAAACTGGTCTTCATCCAGTTCCTCCAATGCTCCCTCTTCTCTCCCGCTAGATAGCGTGCGTATCTAACTTCCGCCTCTGCTCTAGTGGTGTACCCTTTGTAACTGTTACCGCTGAAACAGTGAACCTGTCTCCGACACTCCTCCCAGTCATCGTAGACTCCGGGAACCTTACCCTTGTACACGACATACGACGGCATCTCTATGCACTAGCCAAACAAAACGTTAGTAACAATTCACAGACAATACATAAGCAATATATAAATATGCAACAAAAGGACTGGAAGAGAAAAGCAACACATTAATAGCATCGATTACATCTAAGTTGAACGACTGTCCAAACCAAAGAGACATACAAGTTCATGAAAGTTTAATTACAACATGAGCTAATCGATGTTTCAGAACTACACATAGCATCACTACTTTCGACTCGACTCAAGGGACCGGAGCGTGGATGAAGCCGCCGTCTCTCGTGATGGTCATGAAATCGCGGGCGTTGTCAGCCTGCATTTGTAGCGTTGTGTCTATCTCACTGTTGGACGGTTGATATCTGTGGTAGAACTGCCCCGAGGTACGAAGGACATCTTGACGGATGATTTCCGCAAACTCCGACTGGATGCAAAAGAATTCTTGTCTGATGTCCGCGTCCTGGATTTCCGACAAGCTTGCGGCCCAATCTTTGAGATTATTTGGTAGCAGAAGGTGATTGTGATCCCGTACGACCGCCCACATGTGATGGAGGGCGTAGTAGGCATCCTTCTAACTACCAGACGGCTGGTTGACGCAGGAGAACATCGTATTGTGGGCAAACACGTGCTTGCCGTACCTATGAACTGGCCTGGTGAAGGTGCCTCCAGATTTGGCGCAGCCGGGGAGAACATCAAGAACTTTCTTGATATTTGTGTAGTCTTTCTTCGACTGACGGTCCGAGTCGAAATACGTGGCCATGGAATATTTCGGGCTTAAGAGGATGAGTGTGCAATGTGTGTCACTGCACAAAACACGGAATGTTAGAAAAAAATGATCGAAATCTAAGAAATCATATGTTACGTGGCGGTGAGGGGATGACTTACTCGGGAAAGTAAGGCACAAGGAAGTTATCTTTATCTGGGTTTCCAGAATGACGCCTTCGAGGTAAGAACTCGCGACTTGCCGGTCCCCAACGCTGCCCAAGATCTTGGCACACATGTAGAAGGGGTCGACTATCACGATGTCCGGGGTCTTATCTCTAATGATCCGCATGTCCATACTCAGGGAAAATTGCCGAACGAAGGTGTAGTGCAGCGGATGAAGGTTAAACATAGCGAAGATGTCATCAAACCGCAGGACGATCGTACCCCTGATGCCGTTATCCACAAAGCCCTTGCCCTCTAGCACCTTGGCCACGAAAACTGGGTATGCCACATCATTCTCTCTGAGACGCCGCTTCTCCAAAGAAAGAACACTGTCATGCAGACTCCGCATAGCACCGGTTGCAGCATTGAGCATATTAGTCAGTAGCATCGGCCTACCCACTACATGCACCCTCCTCGAGATATCCTTAGGTGAAGGCGGCCCGTCCTGAGCACGGATCATACTCGGTGCCGGCTAGCTCGCACCCTTGTTACTCTTTCTTTTCCGTCCCTTCTTCTTCTGCTGTAATGGGACTGAGTTCTGCTCACAGACCGCCTTCTTGAGTGTGTTGGGGCTGATAATATTTCGCACCTCGGCTATCTGAGGCTCAGTGAATTCGGTAGCTGGAGGCGTCTCCTGAGAACTGAACGCCAGACAACGCCTATTGCAATTGGGTTTCTCCCCGGTACCAGCTAGATTGCGACCGTCTTTTGCAGGGTTGGGGTCTTGAGAAGGAGGCCCCAAGAATTCGTCATCATACCCATGTTCGGCAAAGTACTTATCGACATTGGTAAATGTACCATCGTCGTTGTCGTTGTTGTCCGGATCCTGTGCCATATGCATGTTCGGATCCTGTGCCATAGGGATGTCTGGCATGTCTGGTAGCGTTGCGGCGGTCTTGCCATGGCTTGGCACCGGCACGACTGGCGGTGTTGTCTGTGGGGTGGTGTCCCCCGCCCCCAAACGAATCTGGCTCTTCGGCTAAAGTAGGGGCCAGCTTACGCAGGCGCTAAGGGTCATCACATCATCTTCGTCGGCCCCGGCAGCTCGAATCGGAGGTAACAACTCATCGCAGCCTGGCAGCACCCGAACCAGTTCAACCCTATACACGGTGGGTGGCATCGGATTACCGTGGAACACGGGGTTGCCCGGTTGAACGATTCTGCCCTTGGCGACATCAACCAAATCGTCGTTCACAAAGTGCAGGAGAGTGCACGGAACGTCGGCGGCGCCCTGCGAAAACATGTAGGGCGTCAGGGATGCCTAGTCAAAGGCAAGGAGATGAAGTCCTCAGCCAAGAGGCTTAATTAGTTACCGTGATGGCGTCGAGCTCGGCTAATGTCGAGGCACCGCCAACGGCGGGCGTGCAACTGTCGGAGGGGCCGCTTGCTGCCGAGGTGCCGGCCGGCGTACACCCGGGTGCATTAAGCTCCAATGCCCGTGCTGGCGTCGGAGACACCAATACCGCCTCCGCCGGAGACACCAATGGCGCCGCCTGCGCGTTGTGTGAGTTTCTAGCCATGAAGCTAGGAACCGGGGGCGGCCCCTATTGGCCGCCCGCAATCCACGCCTGCAGCCCCCCCAGTCAAGGTAGGCACAATTGCGGTCAGTGTCGTTCCCAGTTGTTGTTTCACTTTCTCTTGGACAATCTCTGGAATCCGCGCCACTTGTGCCTTGAGTTCTTGAACCTCGCGTGACTGGCTTTCCGAGCTGGTCTTTCTCTCCATTCGCCCACCAGCGTTATAATATGACGACCATTTTGTGGACAAGCCTTTGCCAGCCACACGACCAGCTGACGACGGCTTACTGAGCTTATCCTTCTTTTTCATTACGTTCAACGCCCTATTTAGAGTGTTGTCCCAAGGGAAGCTCTGAGCCAGCCCCACGCTACTGCTTTCAGTCTCCTGCGGAAGGAATGTGAACCATTTAGAAATTTGGCTTCATTAATTAGAATGCAACCATATGGAGCTAATTACGCGGGGGTGTATTCCTTACCAGAACAAGCTCAAGCGCCTTGGTCTTCAGATCCGTGGTAAGCTCCTTTGTTACCGGGTCCTCCTTGTACCGGGCCCTGACATAGTTCCTGGTCTGCTTGTCACGTTATTTCTCGAAGCAGGGCGGTAGGCCTTGCTCGGCACGCTCCGCGTCCTCCTTGTCCCATATAGGCTCCTCCACTCTGTAACCGCCGGGACCGAGTTGGTGGACCCCTAAGTTCAACTCCCGCATTTCTTTCCCTCACTGACTTGATTCAGAGGTTGCGCTACTCTCGCACTTGATCTTGAACTCCTTGTAGTCATCTTCGCTGATCGAAGGATTTTTCGCCTTGATCTTCTCATAACCATCACCTTTGTCAATCATTCTCTTCACCGCGCTTCTCCAAGTAGACAGGGCCGTGCTCATCCTCTTGAGGGCGGCACTATTCACTTTATTCCCTGAGAGGCGTGTGTTTTCAAAGTCAGTGGGGAACTTGTATCGTTCGTGCAGCTTCGTGAAGAGGAGGTTGCGCAAATTCCCTCGGTCCTTATGCCTTAGGTTCTCGGTGTTGATTGAGACGGTGCTCCGAGAATGCACCCGAGCTGAACCGAGTACCCCTTGACTATTTCTTTGGGCGCCGTCGGATGCCCGTCGGAGTTCACTTCAGTAAATTCCTCCTTGATGGTGCCGAGCACGTTCGGGCGCCGGTCCTTCCGTTGCCTCTTCGGTTGGCTGCCATCTGTGCGTGTGCTACCATCATCAGTGGCGGCATCCTCGGCGGCACCACCAGTGGTGTCATCCCTGATGCCACTAGGGGTTGTGTAGTAAGGATCGGTGTCTTCCGCGACGTCCTCATAGCGGTGAGGTTCTTCCTCCATCTCCTGGGACAGCTCCCATAATTGCTTGCCCGAACTGCCGGCCTCATCGTTGTGGGCCATATTTCGCTCTAAATAGGAAAAAAGTTTGGTCAAAAAGTTGGTTATTGTCAAGGAACAAGATCATGGTCTCATCATTTAGGGTTTGTCGACACCGAGGTATCCTAAAAGCTAAGCTTTTATCATTTAGGATTTGTCGACGCCGAGGCACCCTAAAAGCCTAAGCTTTCATCATTTAGGTTTTTATCGACACCGAGGCACCCTAAAAGCCAAGGTTTTATAATTTATGGTTTGTCGACACCGAGGCATCCTAAATGCTAAGTTAAGTTTTCATCATTTAGGGTTTATCGATGCCGAGGCACCCTAGGTTGACCGATATATATGGGTATCTTCTAATAATATACCCTATCAAGAAAAGGGAAGGAGAATTCTAAGTTGGGCCTAATCACTTGGCTCTATTGCCACCTATGGCAGTTGCTTTTTCGTCTGTCCACACATGAATTTAGCATATGTGTTTAATGCAGCAAGAATAAAGGGGCAGTTGATCCTACTTAATTAAGTACTAAGATACCCCGGCCCATGCATTAGTCGCAAGTACCCCATATGTCCTGTTTTTAGCAAAGTCATGCTAAAATTCATGGAAAATTTCAGCATGACCTTTGCTGAAAATAAGACATATGGAGTACCCGAATTTGCCGGAACGGAAGTTAATCGACATTCCGGCAAACTCAAGGGCCTCTCGTGGTACCTGCAAAATCATTATCCCCGCGTAATAAAGTCGCCAATGGGTCATTTCAGAAGATCACAAGTAGCATCATCACAAGTACAACATCATCACAAGTACAGCAGCAGCAATAGTGAATACAAGCATAACATCAACAACAGCAGGTTTATTCTTCTTCTTCATAAACATTAATTGGTGTGGGTGACTCTATCTGCCCTCTAATGACTCACTCAACTTAACAGGACAACCCGCAAGCATTGTTTTGATTCCAACAGCTGTTGTAAAATACATCCAGCAAAGGTGCTCTAAAATCAGAAATACTACCCCCCAAATCTTTAGCTCAATTCTGAAAATACATGGCTAGGACAACGGTAGCATTCAACCACAAGCCCAAGCCTATACTTAACTAGGCCCAGGTCCATTAAATTCTTACAGAAACCAAGAAATGGAATCAACTCCCCTTGTTGCTGATTCAGTCATGGGAGATGCCATGTCTCAAAAATATCAAGTAGCACCATCATGTTCGATTTCAATATAAGGAATATTACAAAATTAACAGTTAAGATCCCAGGTGAGTAACAGACTTTGGTCTTCTAGTTACGAAACAAAACTGACATAATTCTAGATGCCATAATCAGATCAAAATTTCAAACCACACACTTACTTTCAAATATCAAATTAGGAACATTTTGAGACATACGAAAACAGTGTACATCTGAAAATGCTGCAAACTATGAAGAAAAACAAGAACACTATGTAATACATGATTATTCAGTTAAGACAAGAGAAACCATCTGCAACTACTACTGTAAATAATACACATGTTAACATGTTTCTGAACATACATCCAACAAAGATGCTCTAAAAAAATACTACGGCCCACACCCACCCACCCCATCCCAGCTACTAGTACCACTTTCAAGTAATACACCTGTTAGTTCAATTCTGAAAATACATGCAACAAAGATACACCTCTTCTAATGACGTGATACTTTGAACAAACCTCCAGGACTCCCAAATGAGTTAAGAAATGGCTAACAATTTTCCTAGTCTAGCAGGGAACAGTTTTCCTAGTCTAGCAGGAAATAATAATTCACTTTCGAAAAGGGTAGGAGATGAGAAGTGTAGTGGCCTCAGATTCACATTAAATAAGTAAATCAACAGTAAGAGAGAAGCCAGAGACAATCACATATCACAGACAACTCCTCAACAACATACTTGGGTTAATATGATGATAGTAACATGTCATTGCTTCCGTTCATGGGTGCCTAACTTGATAAAAAGTGAAGAATACAACGCAACACCAAGTGTGAGATAAGCTTGACTGTACAGTTGAGAAACTTCAGCACCTAACAATATTACCTCTTTGTTGTACTACCTCTTTGTAGGCTTGGAAGGCACAGACAGATAGCACTAGCATTTTTGTCAAAAATTCTACTCCCTCATAAGTCAATGTTGACTAAATTTTTTAAGTGATCTTCCTAAAAATCACTAAAGTAGGAAATATTTAACATAATGTACCCTGCAGCTTTGTTCAATTGGTACAGTCAACAGTGGGTATCGTTCAATTGATCAGGAGTAGGAGATCTTGGTGTTAGACCAAAAATTCAGTTATGCACATTGTTAGTTCTTACCCTCATTTTTTCACATTAGTGAAAGAGCCTGTCATTGCAAATTCAGTTAAGTGTTTGCTTGCTTTAGATTGACAGAAATGTTTCAGTGAAGTGTTCAGCTAACTTCAACTTAAGAATAACGATGAAAATTTCAGACTTGGCAGTACAAATTCAGAATTGGCAGTACAAATTCAGAACAGGGAGTTGGAAGAGAGAGGACGGCTCACCATGGAGGAGTGGAGGACGAGGGTGCGTCGATGGCGGGCTGAGGACGAGGGTGCGTCCCCTTCTCCTCCCAATCGCGCCTCAGATCAGGCAGGACGACGGCAATGGCGGCGTAGCAGCTGGCCCCGTGCTCCTTCTTCAGAGGAGGGGAGAGGCGGTCAGGGCAGCGGCAATGGCGGCGTGGCAGAAAGGCTGTGTCTATGCTGGAGGCGTGGGAGTCGAGTCAGCCTGGGCAGGAGGTCAAGGCGATGGACGCAGGAGGAGGAGGGGGGGCTTCTGGCGGAGGAGACCGGCGACGGCGTAGTGGGTGGGCGGCGGCGCAGTGGGTCAGTATGATGGGCGGGTGGCGATCGTGGCGGCAGGCGTCGGCGGCGAGGACCGAGACGGCGAGGCGGGGCGCGGGGGTCGTCGGAGCTGGTGTGGAGCGAGGGGGAAGTGGATCTGGCGAGGGAGGGACGAAGGGATCAGGCGAATTAGCTAGGGGGGAAGATTACTAATGGCGCACCCCCTGCGGTGCGCCATTAGTATGTTTTTTATAGCAATGGCGAACCCCCGAGCGGTGTGCCATAAGTAATCTTTCTTTAGATAGCAATGGTGCACCAGCCAGTGGTGCGCCATAAGTGATTTTATTATTATTATTTTTTGTTGCATCTAATAATTTTTTAGAAAATGAAAATGAATATGAAACAGTAATAAATTTTTATAAAAACAGTAATTTTTTTTAAAAAAATATCATCAAATTTGTTATTTGAAAACATTTATGAATATAAAAAATATCATCAAATTTGTTATTTGAAAATATCATCAAATTTGTTATTTGAAAATATAATCAAATTTGATTTTTTTTATTTTTAGTTGCATTCATTTGTGACGGTGGAGCGGGGGAGGGTGCGGGGGGTCGTCGGCGGTGGTGGAGCGAGGAGGTCTTGGGGATCGGCGGCGGTGGAGGCGGGAGGTCTTGGGTCCTCGGTGGCGGTGGAGCGGGAGGTGCGGTGGGTCGTCGGCGGTGGAGGCGGGAGGGTCTTGGGGTGTCCTCGGCGGCGGTGGAGCGGGGAGGTGCGGTGGGTCGTCGGCGGTGGAGCGGGGAGGTGCGGTGGGTCGTCGGTGGCGGTGGAGCGGGGGTCGTCGGCGGTGGAGGCGGGGAGGTGTGGGGGTGCTCGGCGAGGGGATCTGGCGAGGGGATAGCGATCGAGATGGAGGGGATCGAGATCGAGTGTCCTCATGAATATTCAATATTTTTCATATTGAATATGAAAAATATCATCAAATTTGAAAAAATATTCATGAATTCAAAAGTGCCCATGAAATTTAAAAATATTCATGAGTTCAAAAAGTGCCCATGAAATACAATCGAGAAATGAAGGCTACAATTTAAATACGTACAATCGATCTTAGCTTGCTATCTGTTCACAATCTTCTTGCCCTTCTTTTTCGCAAATGGAGTTCTTCTGTGAAACGGACGTCCTTTAGGTAGGGTGGTCCTGCTTCTTTTTGTGGTGTATGGCACTTCATCGTCGTCGTCATGTTCCATCTTGGGGTCGCCGTACTTGTCGAAGTCTTGCTCATTGGCGACTCCATCCATTCCGATGATCTTCCTTTTGCCTCTCCTCACGACAACACGACTGGGCTTTGACGGGTCGGTAATGAAGAAGCATTGGTCCACTTCGGAAGCCAGTACCCATGGCTCATTTTTAGCGGTGACGTTTGCGCCCGCGATCTTGGATTTGGCTTCGGGTATAACCATGGTGATGAAATACCTGTCTTCTTTTAGGACGCTCTTGGCCCATCTGACACGAAACATCGGGACCTTCTCTCCAGCGTAGCTCAGCTCCCATATCTCCTCGATCCTTCCGTAGTATCTGTCCTTGTCGTTACCGGTGTAGGATTCCATCGTTACCCCGGAGTTCTGATAACCATCGCTCTTCATGTCCTTGTCCTCGGTGTAGAATGTGTAGCCGTTGATATCGTATGCCTCATAGGTCATCAGGTTGTGCTCGGTGCCCTGTGACAAGGCGAATATGATTTGTTCTTCCGCGGAAGAATCCTCATGTAAAGGGTTTGACAAAAGCTTCTGCTTGAACCAACGCGTGAAACATGAGTTGTGCTCTTTGATTATATCTCCGTCCGTCCTCTGTTGGCCTCGGTCATTGTACGTCTTCTCAATAAAGGTTTTGTGCTCTACCACCCAAGGATCGACCACGTCTATGTGTTGTAGCACGACTAGGTTTGCTCTTTCAAAGTCGGCGAGTCGACCCTCGAAGTCGACATGCATTTTGCGGCGACCCTCGCAGTGACCCCATCTAGCGAGCCTGCCGACGTGCCTGTTGACGGGCAGACCAACGGGGTTCTCGATGCCTAGATAATTCGATGCGATAGGAGATGCACTCTTGATCGAAAAGCCCCTGGCTATGCTTCCCTCTGGACATGACATGTTGCGAACGTATCCTTTGATGACACCATTCATCCTTTCGAACGGCATCATGATGTGCAGGAACGTCGGCCCGAGTTGGATGATATCCTCCATGATATGGACCAACATATGCACCATAACATCGAAGAATGCGGGCGGGAAGTACATCTCAAGCTCGCATAGTATCACCACGATCTCTTCCTGTAGCCTTCTGAGTTGCCTCACGCCAACCGATTTCCGAGAGATGACGTCAAAAAAGTTGCATAGGCCAAATAGCGTTTCACGGACGTGCGCGTCCATGATCCCACGGTTTGCAACTGGAAGTATCTGCGTCATCAGCACATGACAGTTGTGAGACTTCATCCCGCTGAACTTCTGCTTCGCTGAGTCTAGGTATCTGCTTATCTTCCTCGCGTAACCCTAAGGAAGTTTTACTCCTACGAGGCAGGTGAAAAACTGATCGATCTCCTCCTGACTTAGAGTGAAGCACGCGGGAGGGAAGTCATTTCCGGTCTTCTTGGCCTTTTTGCCTTTGCGACGACTTTCCGTGTCCTGCTTCGCCTCATCATCATCATCATTAGCGTGAAGCTCCTCCCTGATGCCCATTGATTTCAAGTCTGCCCTTGCTTTCAGCCCATCTTTGGTCCTCTCTGGCATGTTGAGCAGGGTACCAAGCATACTCTCGCACATGTTCTTCGTGATATGCATGACATCAAGGCTGTGAGGCACACGGTGGATCTTCCAGTACGGCAAGTCCCAGAAAACAGACCTCGTTTTCCATACCTTCAGCAGCGGCTCTGGCGCCTTTCGCTTCTTTCCCGGCTCTGGGCACTCTTTCCAATTTTTCAACAGCTCATCTATTTCCTCGCCGCTCCTCGTACGCGGGCGTCTTCGGGGTTCGGTTTCACCATCGAACAGATCCTTGCGTTTTCTCCATGGGTCATCATCGCGAAGCCACCTTCCATGTCCCATGAACACGGTTTTTGAAGACCCGGGATCTCTATTTAGCTGGCGATACGTTGTGTCATCCATGCACCTGACGATTCAAGAAAATCCGTGGACCACCTGCCCCGTGACATATCCGTAACCGAGATAGTCATGCACCGTCGTGAGCAGTGCGGCTCTCATAGGGAAATATTCTTTCTCTGCGGCGTCCCACGTATTGGCTGGCATTTTCCACAGTGTGTCTAGCTCCTCTTTCAGCAGCCCCAGATACAGATTGATGTCATTCCCTGGTTGTTTCGGACCTTCAATTAGCATACTCATGTGAATGTACTTCCTCTTCATGCACAACCTGGGGGAAGGTTGTACATCCACAAAAACACATGCCAGTTGCTATGTGTGCTTCTCTGGCTGCCAAACGGATTGACTCCATCAGTGCTCGCGCCCGACACGATGTTCCTTGGATCCTTCCCAAATTCAGGTGTTGAAGTTCAATGCTTGCCATGGCTCCCATCCTTAGGGTGACTCAGCATCTTATCTTTTTATTTATCTCCGGATCATTTGCGTCATCTTCTCGCTTCTTCTCCTCCCTATCCGCGTGCCACGCAGGAGCTTTGCTACCTTAGGGTCCGTGAAATACCGCTGCAGACGGCGAGTGATCGGAAGTACCACACCACTTTTCGAGGAGCTTTCTTCCTCTTCTTGTATCGAGTGACGCCAAGACACGGACATATGGTAGACTCAGCGTGCTCGTCCCGATAAATGATGCAATTTTTCATGCACACATGGTATTTCACGTGTGGTAAATCCATAGGACACACGATTTTCTTTGCCTCCTCGAAACTGGTCGGGCACTTGTTCCCCTTGGGAAGACGTTCGTGCCAGAATGACATGTTCTCGTCGAAGCATTTGTCGGTCATTTTGTATTTTACCTTCATCTCCAGATCCATGAGCGTTACTTTCAGGCGGGTATCCTCGGGCCTGCATCCTTCATACAATGGAGTAACCGCGTCTATCTCCAGTTGATCCAGCTTGGCTTTCTCTCAGGCGGCAGCTCTTGTGTTATCCGTCTGCTTGAGAAGCAGCTCTTGAATATGAGGGTCCTGCACCCAGCCCATCGATGGTCCATCGTCGTCTGCTCCGGCATCTTCATCTTCATGATCATGCCCTTCGTCTTGATCTTCCTCATCATCATGTCCTGCATCTTCTACATGATGACTGTGTATAGCATCACCGTCGGGATCATGTCCTGGAGATTCTTCATCTTCTCGCCTGCCCGAGCCGCGGTGGTTGTCTTGCTGCCCTTCCTCATTTCTTGCCCGGCCCCCATGGACGACTTCATAGTCATCTTCATCACCTTGCCACCGATAGCCATCCATGAAACCACGCAAGAGCAGGTGGTCCCACACCTGCCCGGAATCCGGGTCCGCAATAAGGCTCTTCAGCTTGCATCTTCCACACGGACATCTTATCTCCGTCTCGTTCTTTTGAAGCATCTCAGCCTTCGCGGAGCTCAAAAACCTATTCACGATGCCTTCGGTCATCGTGCGGACCATGGTCGCCTGCGGGGTAGGGAAAAACGATATTTTAGAACCAAGAAAAAATTTGGCATGACTTTCCCTAAAAATAGGACCAAAAAGAATGCATAGTGCCAAAATTCTCGCCGAAACGGAAATGAATCAACATCCCTGCAAAATATTTGCAACTATCGCATTTCAAATACTGGTACCTGCAAACACAAACATATATGCAACACCACAAACATATGCAACACCACAAACATACATAGATCTAGCAAGGCCATAAAAAGTGCATGTGCACGTTGTTGGAGGGAGAAAAAAGTAGATCTACAACATAAAGATAGCTTTCCCCTTACTTACCTATCAAAAAGGTAATTTAACCACTTAATTTGGATGAATCTATGGTGCAAATGAGGTGAGGAGGAGGAGGCAGCCGAGACAAGCTTGGAGGAGGAGGTGGAGAGAATGAAGTGGGGAAAGTGAGTGTGTAGGTGTGGCTGTCCAAAATATCTAGCTGGTCCCAGGTTACTAATGGCGCACCACCAACAAATGCGCCATTAGTAACCCTGGTTACTAATGGCGCACCAGCTTGTGTTGTGCCATTAGTAGTTTTGCAAA
This sequence comes from Aegilops longissima, assembly GCA_021605205.1. Classification (NCBI taxonomy): domain Eukaryota; kingdom Viridiplantae; phylum Streptophyta; class Magnoliopsida; order Poales; family Poaceae; genus Aegilops; species Aegilops longissima. Next base: position 454,993,028 of record CM038681.1, on the reverse strand, counting down.
AAAAAATTATAGTAGTGGCGCACTGTGTGGCAGGTGCGCCCTTACTAGTTAAAACTAGTAATGGCGCACTCTGCCCTGGTGCGCCATTAGTATTTTTGTAAAAAAAATTGTTACTAGTGGCGCACCGTGTGTCTGGTGCGCCATTAGTGTCTATCACACAAATGGCACACCAACACATGGTGCGCCATTAGTGGCCATATCATCTATAGCCCTTTTCCTAGTAGTGGTTTTATTTTGTGTTTTAAGTATTGATCCCTTGCTGGACACACCTATTTGGGAGAGCCAAAATTATGTCATGACTTGTTAGAATTTCTCTCTATGCTTCACTTAAATTTTTCTGAGCTATGGACTTGCTATGGTGCTTCAGTTATATCTTTTTGAGCACGGTGTGCTTATTATTTTTTGAAGAAATGCTCTCTTTCTTCACTTAGATTTATCTGAGAGTTAGTAAAATCTTGAAGAAATTCTCTCTTGCTTCACTTAAATTATTTTGAGATAAAGAAAAATTATGCTCATGATCTTCACTTATATTTGTTTGAGCTTATGAAAAGCAACACATGAAAATTATTCCCAAAGTGATAGATCCCCAAGAAGGATATAATAAAAACTTTCATGAAGATCATTGGACAAAATAAACTTGATTCTTAGTAATAGTTTTGAGATATGATGAAGTGATATGTGAGTTATGTTGATGAGTAATTATGCTTTAGTAAAAATATTGGTGTTAAGGTTTGTGATTCCCTATGCAAGCACGAAAGTCAATAGTCATGCAATGAAATTATATCCTACTTGTGGTGCATTATTCGGTGTTATTTATGCTTAATGCTTGCTTATGAGATTATCCGTTTCTTGGTTTGTCGCTTCTCAATCTTTTGCTAGCCTTCATTTTGCACTAAGTATGATATCTACTCGTGCATCCAAAATCCTTTAAACCAGTTTTGCCACATGAGTCCACGATATCTACCTATATGTGGTATTCTTTTGCCGTTCTAACCAAATTTGCATGTGCCATCTCTAATTTTCAAAATGAACTTCTCTTTTGTGTGTTCGTTTCGCTCGCGGAGCGGTGAGGGGTGGCTAATATTTTCCATGTTGGATGTGTTATTCTCACGATGAGTGTTTATTCACTTGTCATTGCACGAGAGTAAGGCAAAGGTTTTAGGGATGCCCATGCCCGAAATAATACTTTATGTTGTCAAATAATAAATTCCTTGGAAAGTGTTGGTATGGAGGGCAAGCGTGGATACAGCTAGCCATGGAAAGTGAAAGTATGGTGGAAAATGGAATAAACTTTATTTTCTGTTTGGGAACGACCTATGATATATCTAGCATGGAAAGTGTTGGGAACTCTAAGTTGTTTGCGTTAGTGGGATGGATACACCTCCCAAAATGTTTTTATCTCTAATTTTTTGCTTTGAGCTCTGGCACCTCTACAAATCCCTACTTCCCTCTGCGAAGGGCCTTTCTTTTACTTTATGCAATTTTTATTTTGAATATGACTCTCCATCTTCTCTTACAAAAGAACCAACTAGGAGGCAATATGATCGTACTTAAGTATTGGGTGTAACTAATATGAGAGTGTGTTTCATGAATGGATCAATGGTTGAGCATGATGGAAAAGGGATAACGTTTTTTGGCATTGATATTTTGAAAGACATGGTTGCTTGTTGATATTCTTCAGTATTTAAATTATCATGTTAAAACTCGACTATTTTTTTGAATCACATAGAAGTCCAAATGTCCATGCTATAAAGAAAAGAATATGATATGCCACGTTAGGCAGCATTCCACATCAAAAATTCTGTTTTATCACTTACCTACTCGAGGACGAGTAGGAGTTAAGCTTGGGGATGCTGATATGTCTCCAACGTGTCTATGATTTTGGATTGTTCCATGTAGTTATATTATCAGTCTTGGATGTTTTATAATCATTTTATATCATTTTTTGGTACTAACCTATTGACATAGCGCCAAGTGCCAGTTGCTATTTTCTGCATGTTTTTTACATCGCAGGAAATCAATATCAGACGGAGTCCAAATGCAACTGATACGTCTCCAACGTATCTATAATTCTTGATTGCTCCATGCTATTATATATTCTTTTTTGGATGTTTAATGGGCTTTATTATGCACTTTGATATTATTCTTGGGACTAACCTACTAACCCAAGGCCCAATGCAAATTGCTGTTTTTTTGCCTATCACAGTGTTTCACAGAAAAGGAATACCAAACGGAATAAAACCTCCGGGAGAGTGATTTTTGGAACAAACATGATCCAGAGGACACGGAGTGGACGTCAAGAAATCAACGAGGAAGCCACGAGGCAGGGAGGCGCGCCTGCCCCCTGGGCGCACCCCAACCCTCGTGGGCCCCTCATGGCTCCACCGACCTACTTCTTCCTCCTATATATACCCATGTACCCCGAAACCACCGAGGAGTACCACGAAACCCTATTTCCACCGGCGAAACCTTCTGTACCCATGAGATGCCATCTTGGGGCCTTTTCCGGTGCTTCGTCGGAGGGGGAATCGATCATGGAGGGCTTCTACATCAACACCATAGCCTCTCCTATGATGTGTGAGTAGTTTACCACAGTCCTTTGGGTCCATAGTTATTAGCTAGATGGCTTCTTCTCTCTTTGGATCTCAATAGAAAGTTCTCCTCGATCTTCTTGGAGATCTATTCGATGTAACTCTTTTTGTGGTGTGTTTGTCGAGATCCGATGAATTGTGGGTTTATGATCAAGATTATCTATGAACAATATTTGAATCTTCTCTGAATTCTTTTATGTATGATTGGTTATCTTTGCAAGTCTCTTCGAATTATCAGTTTGGTTTGGCCTACTAGATTGATCTTTCTTGCAATTGGAGAAGTGCTTAGCTTTGGGTTCAATCTTGCGTTGCTCGATCCCAGTGACAGAAGGGGAAACGACACGTATTGTATTGTTGCCATCGAGGATTAAAAAGATGGGGTTTTTATCATATTGCTTGAGTTTATCCCTCTACATCATGTCATCTTGCCTAATGCGTTACTCTGTTCTTATGAACTTAATACTCTAGATGCATGCTGGATAGCGGTCGATGTGTGGAGTAATAGTAGTAGATGCAGGCAGGACTCGGTCTACTTGTTGCGGACGTGATGCCTATATAAATGATCATGCCTAGATATTCTCATAATTATGCACTTTTGTACCAATTGCTCGACAGTAATTTGTTCACCCACCATAATACTTATGCTATCTTGAGAGAAGCCACTAGTGAAACCTATGGCCCCCGGGTCTATTTTCCATCATATTAATCTTCCGTCAACTAGCTATTTCTGTTGCCGTTTATTTTGCAATCTTTAGTTTTAATATTTATCACAAAAATAGCAAAAACATTATCTTATCATCTCTATCAGATCTCACTTTTGCAAGTGGCCGTGAAGGGATTGACAACCCCTTTATCGCGTTGGTTGCAAGGTTCTTATTTGTTTGTGTAGGTACGAGGACTTGCGTGTGGCCTCCTACTGGATTGATACCTTGGTTCTCAAAACTGAGGAAAATACTTAAGCTACTTTGCTGCATCACCCTTTCCTCTTTAAGGGAAAACCAACGCATGCTCAAGAGGTAGCAAGAAGGATTTCTGGCACCGTTGCCGGGGAGTCTATGCACAAGTCAAGACATACCAGGTACCCATCACAAACTCTTATGCCTCGCATTACATTATTTGCCATTTGCCTCTCGTTTTCCTCTACCCCACTTCACCTTTGCCGTTTTATTCGTCTTCTTTTTCATTTGCCTTTTTCTCGCCAGATCTATTGTTTGCTTGTGTTACCATGTGCCTTCTATTTGCTTGCATCTTTGCTTGCTAAAAATCTATTTATATGGATCCACTTAAAGAGTTCTACTTGGATCATCTTCGATCCTTATGAGCTCGTGCTGAAACCCCAACTAGCCTAGTTGATGGGAAATCTTTAGATGAGCATGCTCATTTTGTGCGTCACCGTTTGTCTGAAAAAGGGAGACTCTTATGGGATCAAATAAATAGATTGTTGTGTTATGCTTGGAATCTTTGTGAGATTTACGATTTTACTTGTTTCTCTAAGAACCCTAAAAAACACCTTCCCTACCTATGTGAGTTTAATGATAATGAAATCTTATCTTATTATGCAAAGGGTGTTTATAGTTACTACGATATCGAACAAATGGAAGAATTTGTTGCTTTTAAGGGTGCTTATGACGTTGCTTCTTTGATTGAAAAGTATGATATTACTCTCTACGAATCTGAAAATTTTGACATACTTAAATATTGCTATGAAAACTATGCTCATAATGTCTATGTTAAAGAATTTATTGAAAGAATGACCATTGCTTTGGAAGAAAATAATGATATGCATGAATCTATAGATAATTATGATTCCGTTAATTTGATTCAAATATCCCTTGATGAACATGATGTTTGCTATTCTTGTGGCCATGATGCCAATATTTATGAAGATGAATTTGCTATAGTTCCTTATGTTAAACATGAGATTGTTGCTATTGCACCCATACTTGATAGTTCCTTCGATGAAAATCATGATTGCAATGATGTTATTATAAATTATCTTAATGTCAGTTGTGTTAATGATATGCAAAACCCTAAGCTTGGGGATGCTAGTTTTGCTATGACAACTATTTGTTGCAATGATCATGATTGCGGTGATTCTTCTTTTGATCTTGAAAAATTATTTAAGCCCCACGATGAATATGAAATTGATAATAGTGTTTGTAATAATATTGAAAGTGGGTTTGGAATAGTTTCAACTTTAGATCCCACATATTTGGAGAATGTTCAATCTTATGGTATTTTTGATAAAAGTAGGTTTGGAGAGGTCATGACTTTAGTTAATGATAATCCCACTATTTTGGAAGAGTGTCAACTTCGCATGCATGTGGATCGTGTTGAGAATATGTTATGTGATAGCTATTTTCTTGAATTTGCCTATGATCCTACATGTAATTATTATGAGATAGGAAAATATGGTTGTAGAAATTTTCATGTTACTAAATTACCTCTCGTTATGTTGAGATTGCTATTTTTCCTTTCTGCTTCCTTGCATATGCTAGTTTTGCTTGCTATGATAATTTGTTTTTATATAAGATGCCTATGCATAGGAAGTATGTTAGACTTAGATGTGTTTGTCACGTATTTTATGATGCTCTCTTTGTGCTTCAATTCTTGTCTTTCATGTGAGCATCATTGAAATCTCTATGCCTAGCTAGGGGCGTTAAACGATAGCGCTTGTTGGGAGGCAACCCAATTTTATTTTTGTCTATTGCTTTTTGGTTCTGTTTAGCAATAAATAATTCATCTAGCTTCTGTTTATATGTGGTTTTATGTTATAATTAATGTTTGTGTCAAGTAGAACCATTGGGAAGACTTGGGTGAAGTCTTTTTTATCTTGCTGTAAAAAACAGAAACTTTAGCGCTCACGATATTAGCTACAACGTTTTACTGGAGAGTGCTATTTACTTGATTATTTTTGCAGATGATTAATATATAAATTCCTCACGTCCAGCAGTTTAGTTTAGAATTTTTGGAGTTCCAGAAGTAAGCGTTTGATACATATTACTACAGACTTTTCTGTTTTTCACAGATTCTGTTTTTCGTGTGTTGTTTGCTTATTTTGATGCATCTATGGCTAGTATCGGAGGTTATGAACCATAGAGAAGTTGGAATACAGTAGGTTTAACACCAATATAAATAAATAATGAGTTCATTACAGTACCATGAAGTGGTGTTTTGTTTTGTTTTGCTAACGGAGCTCATGAGATTTTCTGTTAAGTTTTGTGTTGTGAAGTTTTCAAGTTTTGGGTAAATATTTGATGGATTATGGAACAAGGAGTGGCAAGAGCCTAAGCTTGGGGATGCCCAACGCACCCCAAGGTAAAATCCAAGGACAACCAAAAATCCTAAGCTTGGGGATGCCCCGGAAGGCATCCCCTCTTTTGTCTTCGTCCATCGGTAACTTTACTTGGAGCTATATTTTTATTCACCACATGATATGTGTTTTGCTTGGAGCGTCTTGTATGATTTGAGTCTTTGCTTTTTAGTTCGCCACAATCATCCTTGCTGTACACACCTTTTGGGAGAGACACACATTAATCGGGATTTATTAGAATACTCTATGTGCTTCACTTATATCTTTTGAGCTAAACAATTTTGCTCTAGTACTTCACTTATATCTTTTAGAGCACGATGGTGGTTTTATTTTATAGAAATTATTGATCTCTCATACTTCACTTATATTATTTTGGGAGTCCTTTAGAACATCATGGTAATTTGCTTTGGCTATAAAATTAGTCCTAATATGATAGGCATCCAAGATGGATATAATAAAAACTTCCATATAAGTGCATTGAATACTAAGAGAAGTTTGATACTTGATGATTGTTTTGAGATATGGAGATAGTGATATTAAAGTTGTGCTAGTTGAGTAGTTGTGAATTTGAGAAATACTTTTGTTGAAGTTTGCTAGTCCCATAGCATGCACGTATGGTAAACGTTGTGTAACAAATTTAAAACATGAAGTGTTCTTTGATTGTCACCTTATGAGTGGCGGTCGGGGACGAGCGATGGTCTTTTCCTACCAATCTATCCCCCTAGGAGCATGCGCGTAGTGCTTGGTTTTTGATGACTTGTAGATTTTTGCAATAAGTATGTGAGTTCTTTATGACTAATGTTGAGTCCATGGATTATATGGATTCTCAACCTTCCATCATTGCTAGCCTCTTCAGTACCGTGCATTGCCCTTTCTCACCTTGAGAGTTGGTGCAAACTTCGCCGGTGCATCCAAACCCCGTGATACGATACGCTCTATCACACATAAACCTCCTTATATATTCCTCAAAACAGCCACCATACCTACCTATTATGGCATTCCATAGCCATTCCGAGATATATTGCCATGCAACTTTCCACCGTTCCGTTTATTATGACACGCTTCATCATTGTCATATTGCCTTGCATGATCATGTAGTTGACATCGTATTTGTGGCAAAGCCACCATGCATATTATTTCATACATATTGTCGGGTGGTAGGTGCGACATATGCCAACGGGTGGCTAATCATAGTGGGAGCCAATAAGACGTCGCCGGTGCCTGGAAACGGGATGAGGTGAAGACATGCACGCCGGCGAATCTTACCCAACTTCGGGGCTCTCCGTGGAGATAACACCCCTATTGCTGCTCTGCGGGGTCTCCGCATGATCACTAGATGAACAAGGGCTACAAGAGGCTCCTTGAGCTGTTCGGGGTGAGGAAGAAGAAGGGCACGGCTAGCTCTCCTCTTCCCTCTACGTGGTGTCTAAAACTATCAGAGTCCAACCCTTTGCATGGGTGCCCTGGGGGGTTTATATAGGCCTACCCCCCCAGGGGTACAATGGTAATCCGGCTAGGTGTGGGCCCTAGCCGTCAGTGTCTTCATCCGCCGGCTTCTCCGCCGGCCGGGGCCCGCTGACTAGTGGGCCCCGCCGCCTGCCGACCTCTGGTCGACAGTGGCCCCACGATTGAGGGCTTTGTCGGGGCTGAATTATGTTGCCTCGATCCCGATGACGAGGGCTTTGTCGGGGTAAGCATGGCTCTGAGTGCCGCCGCCTTGGCGGCGACATCTGTAGCCTCACTTCGCCTTGTCTCCTCAATGAGGCGCTTCCTTGAGGGAGGAACAGGCGGCTATGGGAGCTGGCCATGTCCCGTGCCGATTGGGGAGGCGAGAGCCGCCGGGCATCTCTCTGACCGGAGGGGCCCGCCGCCTGCGGGTAGTACAGACAGCCTGTCGTGGGTGACATCACAGTCAACATGGCAACAATGTCGCGCCGGACGGGTGATGGCTGCCCCGTACGGCGCACTGTAGCCACGCGCGCTCTGGGATGCGGGGGTGGCAGGCTTCACTGTAGCCACGCCCCGTCTCATCGCCGTTATGTGGGTGCAGATTCTGAGGGTGCGGCCTTGGCCGCCTGCGGGGTGGCCGGCTCCTGGGAGTCGGCCTTCTAGTGGCCGGCCACGTGGAGTCGGCCATCTGGTAGTCGGTTCCTTGGAAGCCGGCCCTCTCGTGGCTTTATTCTTGGATCTTGGGGCCAGGGCGCCTCCTGACAGCCGGCCGGGGGAAGGCGGCCCAACGTCTTGGATGTTGGATGACTTGATTGGCTTGATAGGCTTGTAATTTTTTCAGAAGCCCCAGGGGGAGCCGGCTAGGCTACCCGTGGTCATTTACTCCGACAGTAGTCCCCGAAGCTGATTGGGCTCCGAGGTTGGAGGGGGGACGAGAAGCTCGATCAGCTTCCTATCCTGAGAAGCCGGTAGCTAGGAGCCGGCCTTGAACGGGTGCGCCGTCTTCGGGGAGCTCCGTAGTTAGAAAGGGGAAACGCGAGCCGGCTTGCGCGTTGACTGCACGTCGCCTCGCGTGCCGCGTGGCCAGAAAAGCCTGCGAGCCCACGCGCACTACGAGACGTCGCCGCAGGCCAGGGCCCACCAAGCCTACGCCTCGGCCCATGCGTGGATTCTCTGCGGCCCAAAAAGGGATCGCACGTCTTCTCGCGGCGGTTACATCACGCCTTTAGGGCGCCATAAACGCGGGACGTGGGGGGAGTGGGCGCAGTTAATCCCACGTTCCCCCATGCCTCGCCTCCTCGGCTCCGCCGCCCGAGCCTATAAGTAGGGGGAGGAGGGGGAGCGGCAGGGGCTCGCACGCTCGCCCTCGCTCCTCTCCTTCCTCTACCTTCTTCCTCATTCTTCCGCCGCCGCAGCGCACTCGCCACCGCGCGGTTCCGCCGTGAGTTATCTTGGCTCCCCGCGGTTCCTTCTTTGCGTGGCCGTGCTTTCCGTCGCCGCGGTTCTTTCCTTCCGCCCGTTCCCATGGCGTTGTCGAGCTCGTGGGACGGCTCCAACGTCCACGAAGAATCCATTGATTGGCTCCGCCGGACGCGTCGGTTGCCGAGTGAGGACCTCGTGAAGACCCGCCTCGCGCCGGAGGCGGAGATTTGGCCGGCGCCGGAGGAAGGCGAGCAGGTCATCTTCCGCTCGCACTGCCTGCGCGGCCTCGGCCTGCCGGCGAGCGGGTTCTTCCGCTCGTTCCTCGACTTCTACCATCTCCAGCCGCATCACATCACCCCCAACACGGTGATGCTGCTGTCGGCCTTCGTCACTCTGTGCGAAGGCTTTCTTGGCGTCCTCCCCACCCTCGAGCTCTGGGGGGAGTTCTTTCAGTGCAAGCTCGGCACTGTCTCTGCGGGCGTGCCCGCCCCCTGCGGCGCCTTCATCGCCAAGCGAAGGACGACCGACAACAACCCTTTTCCGCCTATCCCGCTGATCTAGTCGGTGAAGCTTTGCCAGCAGTCGTACTTCTACGTGAAGAACGTCGCTGCGCAAGGCGACTACCTCAACCTGCCGGCTTACGTAGCCGGCCTGCCGCCTGCAAGGCCGGCGTCTTGGTCCTTCCGAGCCCGGTCGCTCACCTTGGCCGGGAACGCCGCCATCATCCGGCTCCGGGTGATGGTCCAGTCGGAGGGCTTGGTGGGGGCCGACTTGGTGGCCGCCTTCGTGGAGCGCCGGGTGCTCCCGCTCCAGAGCCGGCCGCACATGATCTGCCAAATGAGCGGCCGCTTCGACCCGTGCCGGCTGAGCACCAGAGAGATGCCTCGCGACGAGGTATCTTACATGGTGAAATATATCTCCAACTGCAAACTCACCGTGGAGTGGAAGTACCACAAGGCGCCATATTCTCGGGCCAACCCACCGCCTGTGGTGAGTTTTTCCTTATTCTCTTCTTCTTTTGTTGCCGTGTTCGTGATAGCCGGCTTTGTGCTAATCGGCTTTGTCTTTGGGCAGAGCCCTCTTCTTCGACCGGCGCCCGGGGCCGCAGGGCCGGAGCGCCAGTTTGCGGCCGACCGCGCCGTGGACGTCCCTGACGACCCGGATCTGGGGCCGGCCGCCATGGATGACGTCGTGGTCGCAACCGGCGGAGAGGCAGGCGGCCTCGACCTTACGGCCGGCTTCGAGGACTGGTCGGAGGAGGACGAAGCCGAAGTCGTCCTGCGCCGCCAGCCGGTGGCCGATCGCCATGCTGCGGGCCTTCCGCCGCGCCAACTGCTTGGGACGGCGCGCAGAAGCGTCGGGTCGCGCCGGGTCTCTTCGGCAGTCGGCCGAAGAAACCAAGAGCTCCGCGGCGGCGATCAAGCGAGACGAGGCGGCTGCGAAAGCGGCCCGCTTCCGCAAGGTGGTTTAGCAGCCACAAGCGGTCTCGGCGTAAGTGTCGTGTGTCTTGTATTTTTGTTGTCTTATTTAGTAGAGGCTCATCTGAACTGTCTTCTTGGCTTGTTGACCAGGGCGCCGCTTTCCCTTGAGCGGGTTGACGCCGCCTCCATAGTCGCGCCGACGAGAGGGTCTTCGAGCTCCCGCCGAGTGGACCCCCGCGCCGACCTCATGGAGGCAACGGAGCGGAACGCGCGGGAGGCTCGGGAGGAGCGGGAAGCGGCGGAGCGGAGGGCCGCCCAAGAGGCGGCGGAGAAGTCGGCCGAGGCGCAAGCCGACGCGGCGGGCAAGGCCCAGGCGGAGGCCGCGGCCGCGGAGAGGGAGTCGGAGGCTTTGCGCAACCAGCCTCCGCAGCTCGTCGTTCCCCTTCGCGTTGTGGCTCCTGATGTCCCCGTACCTCCGTCGGAGGAACCCGACCGCGACCAGCTGGTGATGGAAAGGATGGAGGACGACGTGATGATCCTGGGGGAGGCGCCACAGCGGCGCCGACTGGAGCGGGCCGAGGCGGCCGACCTGCTGCGGCGCCTGGGCAGCCGGCCGGGGCGAAGTCGGCGGCGGGTGCGGATCTCATGGTGCAGTCAGTGCCTCGCCAGCGCGTGGGAGAAGCGTCCTCGAGGCCGAAGCCGCAAAGGGCTGCGGACGCCAGCTCGACGGCACAGGACCTGGAAACGGCTAACACCGGCACCTCTGAGTGGACGCCTAAGGCGGGACGACCGAGCTGAATGGGGTGGCACAGGAGGTCCGACGCCGGCTTCAGGCTCAGGCCGGCTTGCTGCAACGATACACCCAGGAGTTCCTCGCTACGCGCGTGGTCGTCCGGGTGAGTCTTCTGGCTTTGATCGATTTCTTTTTTGATTTCTTCCGTGGGGCGGCACACACCTGCTGGTGTGTAGTCCCCGAGTTTCGAGTCGGTCCGAAAGCAGCGGCTTGAAACTTCTTAGCAGGCTTTGATATCAATCCTGTTCTTATGCACACTCCATCTGACTTTCAGGAGTACCACAATCTTCGCGTGGCCGCCTTCAACTCCCAGGCCCAGGAGCTGAGCCAGAAGGCCGCCGATCTGACGAATAGCCGGAGTAAGAACTTGGTTTCTTCTATCTCAAGTGGGGGCGCATCAGCGCACCCACTGGGTGTAGTCCCCGAGATTCGGGCCGGCTACTGAGCAGCCGGGTTGGATCTTCCCTTACGACTTTCCCTTACTGCTTTTTTACTTTCTCTTCATGCTTGCAGGAGCTAATGCCGACTTGAGGGGACAGCTAGGCGAGGCCCAGACCGCTCTTCGCGCCAAGGAAGCCGAGATCACCGCCTTGGCCCAGGAACGCGACCGCCTGGCCAAGAGGCTAGCCGACCAGGAGGAGAGCCACCAGGCGGCCCTGAAGAAGGCGCAGGACAATGAGGCTGCTCTCAAGGCCGAGTTCGAGACCGAGGCGGCTGGCTGGGCTGAAGCAAGGCAAGCGCCGAGTGAAGGTTATGGGCGGGTGGAGGATCTGATCAACGGTAGGCCGCCTTCCTCTTCTCACTCCTTTGCTTGCTCCTTGCCCTCTTGTTCATCTTCTGATTTTTGTGCCATTTTCTTGTTCTTCACGCATACTATTTCCCTGGCTACTCCGTCGCCGCCAGCCAAGCCATCGAGGCCCACCGCGAGACGCGCCGGTAAGCAGGGGTTGCAATCGCGCCAGACGCCAGCTGGACGCTCGAGGAGCAGCTCTTGGCGATCCAGGCTCGGCTGCAGCCGGCTCACCGCATGCTCCGCCGGCTTCAGCGTGCCGGTGCGCAAGTGTTGGCCGCTCTCTGGCCGGGCGAGGTGATCCCGTGCACCCCCAGTCGGACTGCCGACTGGCTGGAGGTTGCGGTTGGCCGCTTCGAGGCCTGGAAGGCCTCCGCTGCTCGGTCCGGCGCCGGGCGGGCGCTGGAGTTCGTCCGGGCCTGGTATCCTGGGTTGAACTTGCGCCAGCTGAGCACTTGGAGGCAGGAGGCTGACGAGGAGCTGGTGGCGGTGCGGCCAGCTATCATCCAGCGCGCCTCAGCTATCGCCGAGTACACCAACACCAGCGTCTTCGCTCCTGAAGTGAACAACAGCGGAGTCGCCCAGCCGGAGGAATGGTTCGGGCTCAACCCGGCGGAAGGCGAGGATTCGGCAGAGGAGATTGCTTCCAGCGATGAGGCCGAAGACGACGAGGAGGAGGGCGGTTGAGACGCCGCGCCAGACGGTGAAGTGACCAGCCAGCTTCAGCCTGATCGTGCCTCTAGCAATGAGGCACGCGCGAGCGCGCTGCCTGCCAGGGGTGAAGATCCGGCCGAGACTCCCCAGTCGGCCACTCCTCCGGCCCGCACTGCCGCCTCCGCCGACATGCCCGACTCGCCTGTTGCTCCGCTGGCTTGATCTGCCGCTCTTGCTTTTCTGCTTTTGCTCTTTGAACAAATTTTATTAACTTTGCGCAGTTCCACCCACTAGGGGTGTATTCAGACTATGTTGAATGCCGGCCTTTCGTAGGCTTTTGTGTAAATATAATTATGCATGTGTTTGGCTTCCATTCGAGTTTGCTTTTTATCCTTTGGCCGTTTCCTTTGCTGCCTTCCCTTGATTGCCGCCTTCCTAGCCGGACGGTGCTCTGCGATCTGGGCCGGGAGGAACTTGGCTATTTGTGGGAAGGCAAGTACTTGAGCTTTGTTGGATTGTGGCAGGGTTGAATGGAAGCCGGCCGGCCATCTATTCTGGTAGCCGGTCAGCAATGGGAGGAAGCCAGCTTTTGTTATATAAGTTCGTTAGTCCTTAGCCATTTTTCGTGTGGGCATCCTTTCCTGCCTTTGACTCTTGCCAGCCGGACAGTCGGTTCTTTGAGCTGCGGCTTTTGACAAGAGAGGGCTTGGATGCCGGCACACTACTTGTCTGACTGCAGGTGGAACTTAAATATAACTCAAGGCGGCCAGTCCCCGGGCCGAGTAGTCGAACCCGGTGCCGGACAAAAAAAGGTGAAATGACAAAATCATAGGCATGATACTCGTCATTCATAGATAAAAGGTGGCAGTCCCCGAGCGTTCCTCGGGGGGCCCATTGTCTCATACTTAGTACAAAAGGTAGCGTGATACATATTGCATTTTAACTGTAAAATCTTCGGAGGAGGTTGGCGTTCCATGGTCGTTCCGACTCCTTGCCGGAATCATCTCTCTTTCGTGCCTTCGGCTTCTGTGCATCGATTAGGTAGTAGGAGTCATTTCCCAATGCTCTGCTGACGACGAAGGGACCTTCCCAAGGGGCCGAGAGCTTGTGCTGGCCGGCTGTTCGCTGGATCAGCCGGAGCACAAGGTCTCCCTCTTGAAAGGATCTTGGCTTGACCTTCAGGCTATGGTAGCGGCGCAGAGACCTGCTGGTAGATGGCAGACCGGTGAGGGCTAACAGCCGGCTTTCTTCCAGCAGGTTGACGCCGTCTTCTCGTGCTTCTTTGGCCTCTGCTTCCGTGTACATGGTCACCCGAGGTGAATCGAACTCGATGTCGGTTGGTATGACAGCCTCGGCGCCATATACAAGGAAGAAAGGGTGAAGCCGGTTGACTTGTTTGGGGTAGTGCGCAGACTCCAGAGGACGGCCGGTAGCTCGTCGAGCCAACAGCCGCCGAAGCGCTCAATGCACGACCAGCCGGGGCTTGATGCCGGAAAGGATGAGGCCGTTAGCTCGCTCAACTTGGCCGTTTGACTGCGGGTGGGCAACGGACGCTAGGTCCAGTCGGATGCCCTGTGTCGCACAGAAACGTGCCAATGCTCCCTTGGCAAAATTCGTGCCGTTGTCGGTGATGATGCTGTGTGGCACGCCGTACCGAGTTGTGATGTCCGCGATGAATGTCACGGCAGTCGGCCCGTTCAGCTTCTTGATCGGCTTCACTTTGATCCATTTGGTGAATTTATCCACGGCGACAAGTAAGTGTGTCATGCCGCCGCGCGCCGTCTTGAATGGGCCCACCATGTCCAATACCTAGACGACAAAAGGCCAGGTGAGGGGGATGGTCTAGAGTTCTGAAGCCGGCAGGTGTTGCTTGGAGTTGAAGAGTTGGCAGCCTTTGCAGTGTTTGACCAACTCCTTGGCATCGTCCAAGGCGGTCAGCCAAAAGAAACCATGGCGGAAAGCTTTGGCAACGAGGGATCTTGAGGCTGCGTGGTGGCCGCATTCGCCTTGGTGAATGTCTTTGAGGATTGCTATGCCCTTCTCTGGCTCGACGCAGCGCTGGAAGACTCCAGTGACACTGCGCCTGACGAGCTCTCTGTTGGCAATTGTATATGCACCGGCTCGGTGTTGGACTTGTCTTGCCGCGATCTCGTCAGCCGACAGTTCTCTGTTTATCAGGAAGTTGAGGATGGGCTGAGCCCATGATGGAGCTGTGACTTCTTCTATCGTCAACACGGCTACTGCAACCAGGGCGGGTGGGCTGGGTGGTGAAGAGCTGGAGCTGGCCACCGCCTGTGGCGTTGAAGCAGTCCCCGGGCCGACTACCGTAGTCCCCGGGCCGGGTTCTGAAGTCCCCGGGCCGGGTGCGACTTTGGCAGTCCCCGGGCCGCCTGCTTGGCTCCCCAAGCCGGATCCGGCTGTGTCGGGGTTAGGCGGCACGAAGATGGAGTCGGATTCTGGAGACGGCTTGATAGACGGCTTGAGGAGGCGTTGGAGAGAGACGCCGGTTGGTATAGCTTGTCGGGTTGAGCCTATCCATGCCAGGGCATCTGCTTGCTCGTTGTCGGCCCGTGGCACGTGGAGGAACTTGCATCCTTCAAAGTAGCCGTTGATTTGCTAAACGAGGAAACGATAGCTCGCCATGTTTGCGTCTTTGGCGTCCCAGTCGCCAGATGACTGCTGGACCACCAAATCCGAGTCGCCATTGCACAGGATCCGGCGGATGCCGAGCTCTTTGGCTAGCCAGAGTCCGTGTATGAGCGCCTCGTACTCGGCCACGTTGTTGGAGGCGGCGAACTGAATCTGCAGTGTGTATCTGAGTTTGTCGCCTTTCGGAGAGGTGAGGACGATGCCGGCTCCCAAGCCGGTGCGCATCTTGGACCCGTCGAAGTGCATCCGCCAATGAGTGGAGTCGGGAGCTGGTGGCAGGTACTGGGTCTCGGCCTAGTCGACGAGGAAGTCGGCCAATGCTTGCGACTTGATGGCGGTACGAGGCTGGTAGAAGATCGTGTAGGGGGCCAGCTCAATGGCCCATTTTGCCACCCGGCTGGATGCGTCCCGGCTGCCTATGATCTCGCCGAGCGGGGCGGTGCATACGACCGTGATGGAGTGCTCTTGAAAGTAGGGCTTCAGCTTCTTGGCGGCGAAGTACACGCCATAGCACATCTTCTGGTAGTGCGTTCTGCTTTGAGGCGGATAGTATTTCGCTTAAGTAGTAGATCGCCTCGACCGCTGAGCTCGGCCCTCTTCGGGCGTTGGACCACGATAATGGTGCGACCACCCGGCTGGTGGCGGCGATATAAAGGAGCATGGGCTCTTTCTCAGTCGGCGCCGCCAAGACAGGCGGCGTGGCAAGCATCTTCTTCAGCTCGTGAAAGGCTTGGTCGGCTTGGTCGTTCCACTCAAAGTGACTGCTCTTCTTCATGAGTCGGTAGAGGGGGAGAGCCTATTCTCCTAGCCGGCTGATGAAGCGGTTCAGGGAGGCCAGGCACCCGGTAAACTTCTGGACGTCACGCAGCTTGGTAGGAATCTCCATTCTCTCAATGGCCTTGATCTTCACTGGGTTGCATTCAATGCCGCGTTCAGAGACTAGGAAGCCTAGGAGCTGGCCGGCTGGCACTCCGAACACGCATTTCTCGGGGTTGAGCTTGATCTGAAACCGGCGCAGGTTCTCAAATGTCTCCTTGAGGTCCTCCAACAAAGTGTTGCGCCTCTCCGTCTTCACCACGATATCGTCTACGTAGACGTGGGCATTTCTGCCGAGTTGCTTGAGGAGGCATTTCTGCATGCAACGCTGAAAGGTGGCACCGGCATTTCTCAAGCCGAATGTCATCGCTGCAGCGTAAAGTCTCGAATGGCGTGATGAAGGCAGTCTTCAGGCGGTCGGCCGGGTCCAACTTTATCTGGTGGTAGCCTGAGTAGGCATCCAAGAAACTCAACAGCTCGCATCCGGCTATGGAGTCTATTACTTGATCAATCCTGGGTAGGGCAAAGGGATCTTTGGGGCAGGCTTTGTTGAGGCTTGTGTAATCTATACACATGCGCCATTTGTTATTCTTCTTCAGCACGAGGACCGGGTTGGCGAGCCACTCCAGGAAGAAAACTTCAATGATGAAGCCGGCTGCCAAGAGCCTGGGAGTCGGCCTTCTAGTGGCCGGCTACATGGAGTCGACCATCTGGTAGCCGGTTCCTTGGAAGCCGGCCCTCTCGTGGCTTTCTTCTATGGATCTTGGGGCCAGGCCGCCTCCTGACAGCCGGCATGGATGACAGCCGGCCGGGGGAAGGCGGCCCAACGTCTTGGATGTTGGATGACTTGATTGGCTTGATTGGCTTGTAATTTTTGCAAAAGCCCCAGGGGGAGCCGGCTAGGCTACCCGTGGTCATTTACTCCAACACATATCACTCTTGATTCATTGCCCAACCCTGTACACCGCCGGAGGCATTCATATAGAGTCATATTTTGTTCCAGTATCGAGTTGTAATCATCGAGTTGTAAATAAATAGAAGTGTGATGATCATCACTAATAGAGCACTGTCCCAAATAAAAAAAGAGAAAGGCCAAATAAAAAAAGGGAAGGCCCAAAAAAAAGAAGGAAAAAAGAAATAAAAAGGGACAATGCTACTATCCTTTTTCCACACTTGTGCTTCAAAGTAGCACCATGATCTTCATGATAGAGAGTCTCTTGTTTTGTCACTTTCATATACTAGTGGGAATTATTCGTTTTAGAACTTGGCTTGTATATTCCAGCAATGGGTGTCCTCAAATGCCCTAGGTCTTCGTGAGCAAGCAAGTTGGATGCACACCCACTTAGTTTCTTTTGTTGAGCTTTCATACATTTATAGCTCTAGTGCATCAGTTGCATGGCAATCCCTACTCCTTGCATTGACATCAATTGATGGGCGTCTCCCTAGCCCGTTGATTAGCCGTGTCAATGTGAGACTTTCTCCTTTTTTTCTTCTCCACACAACCCCCATCATTATATTCTATTCCACCCATAGTGTTATATCCATGGCTCACGCTCATATATTGCGTGAAAGTTGAAAAAAGTTTGAGATTACTGAAGTATGAAACAATTGCTTGGCTTGTCATCGGGGTTGTGCGTGATGAGAGCATTCTTGTGTGACGAAAATGGAGCATGACCAAACTATATGATTTTGTAGGGATGAACTTTCTTTGTCCATGTCATTTTGAGAAGACATAATTGCTTGATTTGTATGCTTGAATTATTATTATTATTATGTCAATATTAAACTTTTTATCTTGAATCTCTCGGATTTGAACATTCATGCCACAATAAATAAAATTACATTGAATAATATGCTTGGTAGCATTCCACATCAAAAATTCTGTTTTTATCATTTACCTACTCGAGGACGAGCAAGAATTAAGCTTGGGGATGCTTGATACGTCTCCAACGTATCTATAATTTTTGCTTGCTCCATGCTATTATATATTATGTTTTGGATGTTTAATGGGCTTTATTATACACTTTTATATTATTTTTGGGACTAACCTATTAACCCAAGGCCCAGTGCAAATTATTGTTTTTTTGCCTATTTCAGTGTTTCGCAGAAAAGGAATACCAAACGGAGTCCAAATGGAATGAAACCTTCGGGAGCGTGATTTTTGGAACAAACGTGATCCAGAGGACTTGGAGTGGATGTCAAGAAATCAACAAGGAGGCCACAAGGCAGGGAGGCGCGCCTGCCTCCTGGGCGCGCCCCCCATCCTTGTGGGCCCCTCATGGCTCCACCGACCTACTTCTTCCTCCTATATATACCCATGTACCCCGAAACCATCGAGGAGCACCACGAAACCCTATTTCCACAATCGCAACCTTCTGTACCCGTGATATCCCATCTTGGGGCCTTTTCCGGCGCTCCGCCGGAGGGGCCATCGATCATGGAGGGCTTCTACATCAACACCATAGCATCTCCGATGATGTGTGAGTAGTTTACCACAGAACTTCGGGTCCATAGTTATTAGCTAGATGGCTTCTTCTCTCTCTTTGGATCTCAATAGAAAGTTCTCCCCGATCTTCTTGGAGATCTATTCGATGTAAGTCTTTTTGCAGTGTGTTTGTCGAGATCCGATGAATTGTGGGTTTATGATCAAGATTATCTATGAACAATATTTGAATCTTCTCTGAATTCTTTTATGTATGATTGGTTATCTTTGAAAGTCTCTTCGAATTATCAGTTTGGTTTGGCCTACTAGATTGATCTTTCTTTCAATTGGAGAAGTGCTTAGCTTTGGGTTCAATCTTGCGTTGCTCGATCCCAGTGACAGAAGGGGAAACGACACGTATTGTATTGTTGCCATTGAGGATTAAAAAGATGGGGTTTTTATCATATTGCTTGAGTTTATCCCTCTACATCATGTCATCTTGCCTAATGCGTTACTCTGTTCTTATGAACTTAATACTCTAGATGCATGCTCGATAGCGGTCGATGTGTGGAGTAATAGTAGTAGATGCAGGTAGGAGTCGGTCTACTTGTTGCGGACGTGATGCCTATATACATGATCATGCCTAGATATTCTCATAATTATGCACTTTTCTATCAATTGCTCGACAGTAATTTGTTCACCCACCGTAATACTTATGCTATCTTGAGGGACTTGCGTGTGGCCTCCTACTGGATTGATACCTTGGTTCTAAAAAACTGAGGGAAATACTTACGCTACTTTGCTGCATTGCCCTTTCATCTTCAAGGGAAAACCAACCCATGCTTAAGAGGTAGCAAGAAGGATTTCTGGCGCCGTTGCCGGGGAGTCTACGCACAAGTCAAGACATACCAAGTACCCATCACAAACTCTTATCCCTCGCATTACATTATTTGCCATTTGCCTCTCGTTTTCCTCTCCCCCACTTCACCTTTGTCGTTTTATTCGTCTTCTTTTTCATTTGCCTTTTTCTCGCCAGATCTATTGTTTGCTTGTGTTACCATGTGCCTTCTATTTGCTTGCATCCTTGCTTGCTAAAAATCTATTTATATGGATCCACTTAAAGAGTTCTACTTGGATCATCTTCGATCCTTATGCGCTCGTGCTGAAACCCCAACTAGCCTAGTTGATGGGAAATCTTTAGATGAGCATGCTCATTTTGTGCGTCACCGCTTGTCTGAAAAAGGGAGACTCTTATCGGATCAAATAAATAGATTGTTGTGTTATGCTTGGAAACTTTGTGAGATTTATGATTTTACTTGTTGCTCTAAGAACCCTGTAGCGACCCGACCTCAGATGGTCAAGTCTCTGTGCTTCTGTGTCATCCCTGGATCGGTAATGCTGACACACACAGTACTCGAAGGATTTATAACAGAGTAGCAATCACACACTTATTACATCGAATGTCTCAAAATAGAACTTATTACAATAATATGGCTTAAGGCCATCTAATGTGATAACAGCGGAAGGCTTGGAAGATAAAGTGAGTCATCAACTCCAACGGCATAACTGAGCTGCACGGCAACGACCTACAATCCTTACTCCTCGTCTGAAAAGTATGCAACATAATACGTTGCAGCCCGAGAACGGGTCAGCACATAGAATATGCTGGCAATGTAACACATAGAGTAATGAAAGAATAAGCTATACTACATGCATATATGGCTGGTGGAAAGCTCTATGGTTACAGTTTTGCGAAAAGCCAATTTTTCCCTACATCAAAGGAATAAATTTTACTTTAACTATCATGGTGGTTGAAACATCATTGAGAAGGTATAACCCCAACTCAATGATCCCAATTAAAGTGATTAACAAACCAGCAATGTTAATTTAGAGTGATGAGATACATGTGAATACTCAGATACTAGATACTCAGAATTGTCCATAACCGGGGACACGGCTAACCATGATTAGTTTGTACACTCTGCAGAGGTTTGCACACTTTCCCCCACAAGACTCGATCGCCTCCGGTGGTTTCTCGCACTGCATGGTGTTTGAGAGACGGATGACCGAGACACAGTCTTTCAGAAACATTAACTCCCTACTCCGGATAGATCATACCAAACCTATAAAACCCACTACCTGTTGATCTACCTCTTCGAGAGCTTCACGTAACTTACTCAACTATGCTAGAGCCCATAATAGCTTGTGGCTGCACACGGAAGTTTCTAGCATGAATAATCTCATTTCCTTTGAGCCTGGTGGCGGTCCATAGGAAGATCACACGGTACCCCGGATTTCCAAAAAAACAGACAACTTTGGGTTCCCCGTGTGCCTCAATCCACCAGGATGTGTATTTAAGTTGCCACCTTAAAGTAAACCATTAATTAACAATCTCACATCTGTCGTGAATATCTCTCAAACCCAAACCACGTCTACGAGCATAGCATGGCAATATAAGCATAACGTAGAAGTAACTCCCAAGGGTTTGAAAGTAACAGGGCAATAGGTTCCTACCTCATCATATACTTCCCAACCCACAATTTAATGACATCCTAATCATGCAATGTTTGAGGGTTGAAACTAATGCATAAAAACTGGGTATGAAAAGATATGATCAAGTGTTACTTGCCTTGCTGACGATCCGTGAATCCTAGAGACTCGTAGTAACACGCTTCACACTCCGGGAATTCTATCACAAGCAAACAATACATACATAAGAAACAAACAAAGATGCACAACGAAACTTCAACTGAAAGAGGTCGACCGGAGAGTTCAACTTAAGAACTCCGGTTTGCAAAAAGAATCAAACCAAACGGAACAACGAAACTCAAACGGCGAAAGAAATAGAGTCCGTTTACTAATCTTAACTAGGGTCAAATTTTACAGGGATAAAAACTGGTTTAAGTTGATTATTCGGAAAGAGGGTTTCGAGATGAAACTCCAGGCGCTTGAATCGCCTGATTCCGATAAAGGAGCGAAAAGATAAACTGGTTTGAAAATTGGATCAGAAATCGCGATCAGAATAACCGCGGAATAAATCTGATAAAATAAAAGCGACGAACTGCTAAACGAACGAACGTTTGTTAACAGAAACTAAACGGTGAACGCGTTCGTTAGAACGAACGGATGAACGGGCGTTCGCTAAGTAAATAAACAGACGAAATAAACTGATCTATATAAAAAACCGAAGGGTTTTGAAAAAAAAACCGGCGGCGGGGTCGGGTACCTCCTTCGAGGCGCGTCCGGCGGGGCGGGCGGCTCGGCGGGTTCCGGGTGGGGCGGGTCGGCGAGGGCGGCGGCGACTTGGCGAGGCGGCGGCGGCTCGGCGAGAGGGGCGGCGACGACGCGGATCGGGCTCCGGCGGCTCTGGGCTCCGGGCTCCGGCGGGTTCCGGGCGGCGGCGGCTCGGGTGGTGGCGGGTGGTGGTGTGGCGGCGAGGCGGCGGCATTTATAGCGGGCGGGCGGCTCGGTATGGGGAAGGGGCGCCGGGGTGGAGTCCGGCTCGGACTCGTCCTCGGCGTCCGTGCCACGACGACGACGGCCTGGGCTGGGAAGGCGGCGGCGAGCTGGCCTGGCTGGCTCGGTGGGCCTTTGGCCCGATCAAGGGTCCATTTTTTTAAACATTCCA
This sequence comes from Aegilops longissima, assembly GCA_021605205.1. Taxonomy (NCBI): domain Eukaryota; kingdom Viridiplantae; phylum Streptophyta; class Magnoliopsida; order Poales; family Poaceae; genus Aegilops; species Aegilops longissima. Next base: position 454,971,080 of record CM038681.1, on the reverse strand, counting down.
TGAAAGAAAAATTCCTAGAAAAATAAATAAAATCTAAAATTCCAAAACAAGTTTTCTCCGTCTAAATAAAATATTTAGAACTAGAGGAACTTTTCTTGGCCCCTAAAATGCAACTTTTAAAGCGTGCAAATTTTTCTAGGGCAAATAAAATTCCAAATAAAATCAAATAAAATCCCAAAATGATTTTAACATTTTCCTCCGTTATTACAATTATTTTGGAGAATTCATATTATCTCCCCTCATTTATTTATTTAAATTGAAATAGTTTCCGGAGAGAAAAATAATTAAAACCAAAAATCCTCGTCTTCACTACTTGATAAAATCAAATATGAAAATTGAGAAATCCCCAACTCTCTCCGAGGGTCCTTGAGTTGCTTAGGATTTCGAGGATAGCAAGTCAATATGCAATAAAATATGACATGCAAGAATGACCTATGTATAACATGCCAAATTGAAAATTTGGGATGTTACAAACCTACCCCCCTTAAGATGAATCTCGCCCTCGAGATTCGGGTTGGCTAGAAAATAGGTGCGGATGGTCCTTGCGAATATCATCTTCTCGCTCCCCGGTGGCTTCCTCCTCGGTGTGGTGGCTCCAATGAACTTTGCAAAACTTGATCACCTTGTTGCGAGTGACTCGCTATCAAACTCCAAAATCTTTCTTGGCTTCTCCTCATAAGTCAAATTATTATCCAATTGTATCGCCTCCAGGCATCAGATCCTTTAACGGTATGTCGGCCATCTCAGCGTGGCACTTCTTCGCCAGATACGTGAAACACATCGTGAACTCCCGACAATCCTTCGGGTAATTCCAGTTTGTAGGCAACTTCTCCCATCCGTTCCAAAATACGATAACGGTCCTACAAATCTTGGGGCTAACTTTCCCTTTACTCCAAAACGTTTCACTCCCCTCAAGGGTGATACTCGCAGATAGGCTCTGTCTCCAATCTCATAGGTTACTTCCTTGCGTTTTGAATCTGCGTAACTCTTCTGTCTAGACTGAGCAATCTTTAGTCTGTCTCTGATCAGTTTAACCTTCTCCTTTGATTCTTTGATCAAGTCTGGTCCAAACAACTGACGGTCTCCAACCTCATCCCACATCAAGGGTGTTCTACATCTGCGTCCATACAGAGCTTCGAACGGTGCCATCTTCAAACTGGCCTGGTAGCTATTGTTGTATGAGAATTCTGCGTACGGCAAATTATCATCCCAACTAGATCCATAATCTAGTGCGCAGGCTCTCAACATGTCCTCCAAAATCTGATTGACTCTCTCTGTCTGTCCATCCGTCTGTGGGTGGAACGCGGTACTGAACTCCAATCTGGTACCCAAAGTCTGGTGTAGTTGATGCAAAATTTTGAAGTAAACTGTGTTCCTCTATCTGATACGATACTCCTCGGAACTCCATGCAAACATACGATCCTGGTCATGTATATCTTGGCCAACTTTGCACTTGTATAAGTTGTTTTCACTGGGATGAAATGATCTACTTTGGTCAACCGATCCACTTCTACCCATATTGAATCATATCCTGCTTTGGTTCTGGGTAATCCGGTGATAAAATCCGTGCCAAGCTTGTCCCACTTCCATTCTGGTATTGGCATAGGCTGCAACAGTCCTGCTGGCTTTTGATGCTCTGCCTTCACTCTCTGGCATACATCACAAACGGCTACATACTCGGCAATATCCTTCTTCATACCAGTCCACCAGAAACGTTCCTTCAAGTCCAAATACATCTTGGTGTTTCCGGGGTGAATCGAGTATGGTGAGTCATGGGCCTCTTGAAGTATTAACTTCCTGATCTCCGAATTGTTGGGCACATAAATCCGGTCCTCAAACCACAAGGTATCGTGCTCATCCTCGCAAAAACCTTTGGCTTTTCCTTTGCCCATCTTTTCCTTTATCTCAGCAATCTCTTTATCCTCCTTTTGAGCATCTCGAATATTGTCTAACAAGGTCGACTGAACCTCCATTGTTGCAAGAAAACCTCTTGGAACAATCTCCAACTGAAGTTCCATAACATCCTCTGCTAACTCCTTTGGCAGTCCTCTACCTTCAAGGATATTGGCATAACTCTTCCGACTCAAAGCGTGCATTACGACGCTGGCTTTTCTGGATGATAGTGTAGCTTCATGTCGTAATCCTTTATAAGTTCCAGCCATATCCTCCGCTCGAGGTTTAACTCCTTCGTGTGAAAATGTACTTCAAACTCTTATGATCCGTGTACACATCACAACGGTTTCCCATGAGATAATGTCTCCGTGTCTTCAACGCATGTACTACAGCTGCTAACTCCAAATCATGCATGGCATAGTTCAACTCATGAGGCTTCAGCTTGTCGTGAGGCATACGAAACAACTTTTCCTTCCTGCATAAGAACACATCCAAGTCCCAAGCGAGAGGCATCACAATACACTTGAAACTCCTTATGTATATCCGCAATGTCAAGACTGGGCTGTAGTCAACCGCTTCTTCAACTCTTGGAAGCTTGTCTCACAATCCTCCGTCCATTTGAACTTGGTATCCTTCTTTAGCAATTCTGTCATTGGTTTAGCAATCTTGGAAAAATTCTCAATGAATCTCCGATAATATCCTGCCAGTCCAAGGAAACTGTGAATCTCGCTAACTGAAGTGGGTGCCAACCATTCAGTGACTGACTGAATTTTACTAGGGTCTACTACTATACCTTCTCCTGATATAACATGCCCAAGAAATCCAACTTCCTTTAACCAAAACTCGCACTTGCTGAATTTGGCATATAACCGGTGTTCCCTGAGTTTCTCAAGAACCAAACGTAGGTGTTCTGCGTGCTCCTCTTCGTTCTTCGAGTAAACCATAATATCATCGATAAACACCACAACAAACTTGTCCAAATACTCCATGAACACTTTGTTCATCATACTCATGAAATAGGCAGGGGCGTTAGTCAGTCCAAACGACATGACCGTATACTCATATAATCCATATCGTGTGGTGAATGCTGTCTTTGGTATATCCTTCTCTCGGATCTTCAACTGATGGTATCCTGATCGTAGATCAATCTTAGAGAATACCTTAGCTCCTTGCAACTGATCAAACATATCATTAATCATCGGTAAGGGATACTTGTTCTTTATCGTTACTTCATTCAGAGCTCGGTAATCAACAACCATCCTTAGGGATTTATCTTTCTTCTCCACCAAAAGTACTGGAGCTCCCCAAGGTGATGAACTTCTACGAATGTAACCTTTCTCCAATAGCTCCTTGATCTGCTTCTTAATTTCCTCCAGATCATTTGCGGGCATCCGATAGGGTCTCTTTGATATTGGCCCGGTACCTGGCATTAGCTCTATCAGAAACTCGATATCTCGATCCGGTGGCATGCCTGATAACTCGGAAAAACATCTGGATAATCCTTCACTACCGGTACTTCCTCTTGTACAACTCCCGTGAGGGTATTCACTTGGCTCCTTCTAGGCATATGCCTAGATACATACTTAATCCTTTTTCCCTCTGGGGTGGTAAGATAAATTGACTTGCTAGCACAGTCGATAATTCCTCCAAACTTCGACATCCAATCCATACCTAATATCTCATCCAATCCTTGCGACTCCAAGATAATTAGGTCAGACGGAAAAACATGTGTGCCAATGATTAGGGGTATCTGGGTGCACCATCTGCTAGCCATATACTCCGCCCAAAGTAGCTTACTAAAAGAGGGGTCCTAAGGGTCTGGGTTGGTAACTTAAACTTATCCACAAATCCCCTTGATATATATGAATGCGATGCACCAGTATCAAAAAGAACAATAGCGGTAAATGACTGAACCAAAAACTTACCTATTACCGCATCCGGCTGCTCTTCAACTTCCTCCACGTTAACGTGGTTCACTTGTCCTTTGTTGAATGGATTGGGCTTCTTCCCACCGCTCCCATTTCCGTTTCCATTCTTTCCTTCAGGGCAGTCGTTGGCATAGTGCCCTGTCTTCCCACACTTAAAGCAAATAACTTGGCTCAAGTCTCTCTTAGCGGGTGTAGCTGGGTTAGAGCGATTCTAATTATTGTTGGCTGCATTTCCATTCCCATTCTTCGCACCATTATGCGATCCTCCTCCAGTATGGTTATGTCCTCCATGGTTATTAACTAGTCCTCCCGAGTTCGGGGTTAAGCGAGGTTTCTGGTGAGCTCCTGAGTTATACTTCCCTTGTCCATACTTCCTCTTACGACTCTCAATTTGCTGTTGCTTTCCTTCAATCATTAGGGCCTTATCTACCAACTCCGGTAGTTGTTGAAAGTTGCCACCATCACCTGCATACTCATCTCATCATTCAGTCCTTCCATAAACTTCTCTTGCTTTATGCATCCGTGGCCACATCATCGGGGCATAGCATGATAACTTGCTAAACTCATCCACGCATCGGGCCGAGACGGTTCCCTGGCGTAAGTTATGGAACTCACGCTTCTTCATCTGCATGGCTCCAGCTTGAAACATGGGCCGTATGAAAAGCTTGTTGAACTGGTCCCAAGTGACATTGGCTATAGGAAAATTAGCCGTGTAACTCTCCCACCATGCTGCTGCTGGTCCATCCAATTGATGTGCGGCAAAACGCACTCTTTCAAAGATCCGTGCATCCTGCGGTGGTTAACTCCTTCCAATACGGCGAACCAGTCATCTGCAACTATTGGCACGGTGCTACTGGAAAACACCGGCGGTTGTAACCTTAGAAAACGGGCTAAATTGTCCACTGGCGGCGGGTTGTTGTTGTTGTTGTTGTTGGCATTGCCCTGGTTCTGAACTAGCAATTGCATTAAGGCATTCTGCTGTTGGATCAACTGAGTGAGCTCCGGTGGGAAAGCAAAGCCGGGGTCACGTCTCGGAGGCATCTGAGGTTTAGAGGGGAGAGTTTAGAAATAGAAAGAGGTCTAGTGAGAAAACACTACCCATATGCACATGAGGCAACACACACATTCATTTAATCAAGCAAGCAAGGGCATACAAAACGATCTAGGACTATCGCATACGTGCTCAACTACTACTAGTTACATGGGGGAAAATACTACTAATATTTGGTGGTCATCTAGAAATTTTGATCGGTGGAAGACTCCATGATGTCTGCTCCAGCTTCGTCTTCATAGTCATCATCACTTGGATCTAAGTCGGTGTCGTCGATGATGATGTAGTTGTCTGGACAAGCGGGGTCTTCTTCCTCTTCTTGCTCCTCTTCCTTGGGTGCTGGCCCTCCCATGAAAACTCCAATCTTCTTGACTAGGTCGTCGTTCTTCTCCAGTAGTATCTTGATTTCTTCCTCATATCCATCGCGTGTAGACTTGAGTTCTTCCTCCAATTCGATGATCTTAGTTTTCGCCTTCTTCAAATCCAGCATGTCAGCGCACATCTGGTTCTCATGACGTCGAATGTGTTGGTTTAGCTCCTGGATGTAAGCTGCAATGGACCTATCCTTCTTGGTGCTAATTACTTCCCATTGCTCGTCTCGGCGCCCACATATTTGGTATATGGTGTCTTTAAGCTCCTTGTTGTAGACTTCTCCAATGCGTCCCATGGTAATGTGAGCTGCCATACTCTTTCCCAAACTCCATGTTGGTGCATTGAAAACACATACAATGGGATCTGTGCTTGGTGCAAACGTCCTTCCGGGAACTAGAGCTTGAATCTTCCAGCATTCTTCTTCTGGTAAGGTGGCGTTGTACGTCCCGGTGAAACTTGGTATTCCAATATTCAGGTACCTAGTGACTTCCTTCAAGTGGCGTCCGAAAGGTGTGTCTTCATCCGGTTGGGCAAACTTGTACTTCATCTCCGTCATCCTAAAGAGTGGAAAATGGAGAGAGGTCAGAAATGAGTAGAGAGGAGTGACCTATGGTTTATCTTAGTGGTCGTGTCCTACACTCAGCTTGTGCTCTGATACCATCTTGTAGCGACCCGACATCAGATGGTCAAGTCTCTGTGCTTCTGTGTCATCCCCGGATCGGTAATCTTTGACACACACAAGACTCAAGGATTTATAACAGAGTAGCAATCACACACTTATTACATCGAATGTCTCAAAAGAGAACTTATTACAATAATATGGCTTAAGGCCATCTAATGTGATAACAGCGGAAGGCTTGGAAGATAAAGTGAGTCCATCAACTCCAACGGCATAAGCGAGCTGCACGGCAACGACCTACAATCCTTACTCCTCGTTCAAAAGTCTGCAACATAATACGTTGCAGCCCGAGAACGGGTCAGACATAGAATATGCTGGCAATGTAACACATAGAGTAATGAAAGAATAAGCTATACTACATGCATATATGGCTGGTGGAAAGCTCTATGGTTACATTTTATGAAAAGCCAATTTTTCCCTACATCAAAGGAATAAATTTTACTTTAACTATCATGGTGGTTGAAACATCATTGAGAAGGTATAACCCCAACTCAATGATCCCAATTAAAGTGATTAACAACCCAGCAATGTTAATTTAGAGTGATGAGATACATGTGAATACTCAGATACTAGATACTCGGAATTGTCCATAACCGGGACACGGCTAACCATGATTATTTTGTACACTCTGCAGAGGTTTATGACTTTTCCCCACAAGACTCGATCGCCTCCGTGGTTTCTCGACTTGCATGGTGTTTGAGAGACGGATGACCGAGACACGATCTTTCGTAAACATTAACTCCCTACTCCGGATAGATCATACCAAACCTATAAAACCCACTACCTGCTGATCTACCTCTTCGAGAGATTCACGAACTTACTCAACTATGCTAGAGCCCATAATAGCTTGTGGCTGCACACGGAAGTTTCTAGCATGAATAATCTCAGTTCCTTTGAGCCTGGTGGCGGTCCATAGGAAGATCACACGGTACCCCGGATTTCCAAAAAACAGACAACACTGGGTTCCCCAGTGCCTCAATCCACCCAGATGTGTATTTAAGTTGCCACCTTAAAGTAAACCATTAATTAACAATCTCACATCTGTCGTGAATATCTCTCAAACCCAAACCACGTCTACGAGCATAGCATGGCAATATAAGCATAACGTAGAAGTAACTCCCAAGGGTTTGAAAGTAACAGGGCAATAGGTTCCTACCTCATCATCTACTTCCCAACCCACAATTTAATGACATCCTAATCATGCAATGTTTGAGGGTTGAAACTAATGCATAAAAACTGGGTATGAAAAGATATGATCAAGTGTTACTTGCCTTGCTGACGATCCGTGAATCCTAGAGACTCGTAGTAACACGCTTCACACTCCGGGAATTCTATCGCAAGCAAACAATACATACATAAGCAACAAACAAAGATGCACAACGAAACTTCAACTGAAAGAGGTCGACCGGAGAGTTCAACTTAAGAACTCCGGTTTGCAAAAAGAATCAAACCAAACGGAACAACGAAACTCAAACGGCGAAAGAAATAGAGTCCGTTTACTAATCTGAACTAGGGTCAAGTTTTACAGGGATAAAAACTGGTTTAAGTTGATTATTCGGAAAGAGGGTTTCGATATGAAACTCCAGGCGCTTGAATCGCCTGATTCCGATAAAGGAGCGAAAAGATAAACATGTTTGAAAATTGGATCAGAAATCGCAATCAGAATAACCGCGGAATAAATCTGATAAAAGAAAAGCGATGAACTGCTAAACGAATGAACGTTCGTTAACAGAAACTAAACGGTGAACGCGTTCGTTAGAACGAACGGACGAACGGGCGTTCGCTAAGTAAATAAACTGACGAAATAAACTGATCTATATAAAAACACGATCTAGGGTTTTATATAAAAAACCGAAGGGTTTTAAAAAAAACCGGCGGGGGTCGGTTACTCCGGTGAGGCGCGTCCCGCGGGCGGGCGCGGCGGGTTCCGGTGGGGCGGGTCGGCGAGGGGCGGCGGCGACTCGGCGAGGGGCGGCGGGCTCGGCGAGAGGGGCGGCGACGACGCGGATCGGGCTCGGGCGGCTCGGGGCTCGGGCTCGGGTTCGGCGGTGGCTCGGGTGGTGGCGGAGTGGTGGTGCGGCGGGCGGCGGCATTTATAGGTGGGCGGGCGGCTCCGGCTTGGGAAGAGGCGCCGGGGTGGAGTCCGGCTCGGACTCGCCCTCGGCGTCCGTGCCACGACGGCGGCTTGGGAAGGCGGCGCGAGCGGCCGGGTTTGGCTCGGCTGGGCCTTTGCCCGATCGGTATGGATCCATTTTTTTAAAACATTCATGAAAGAAAAATTCCTAGAAAAATAAATAAAAATCTAAAAATTCCAAAACAAGTTTTCTCCGTCTAAATAAAATATTTAGAACTAGAGGAACTTTTCTTGGCCCCTAAAATGCAACTTTTTAAAGCGTGCAAATTTTTCTAGGGCAAATAAAATTCCAAATAAAATCAAATAAAATCCCAAAAATGATTTTAACATTTTTCCTCCGTTATTACAATTATTTTGGAGAAGTCATATTATCTCCCCTCATTTATTTATTTAAATTGAAATAGTTTCCAGAGAGAAAATTAATTAAAACCAAAAATCCTCGTCTTCACTACTTGATAAAATCAAATATGAAAATTGAGAAATCCCCAACTCTCTCCGAGGGTCCTTGAGTTGCTTAGGATTTCGAGGATAGCAAGTGAATATGCAATAAAATATGACATGCAAGAATGACCTATGTATAACATGCCAAATTGAAAATTTGGGATGTTACAAACCCTAAAAAACACCTTCCCTACTTATGTGAGTTTAATTATAATGAAATCTTATCTTATTATGCAAAGGGTGTTTATAGTTACTACGATATCGAACAAATTGAAGAATTTGTTGCTTTGAAGGGTGCTTGTGAAGTTGCTTCTTTGATTGAAAAGTATGATATTACTCTCTACGAATCTGAAAATTTTGACATACTTAAATATTGCTATGAAAACTATGCTCATAATGTCTATGTTAAAGAATTTATTGAAAGAATAACCATTGCTTTGGAAGAAAATAATGCATGAATCTATAGATAATTATGATTCCGATAATTTGATTGAAATATCCCTTGATGAACATGATGCTTGCTATTCTTGTGGCTATGTTCTGTACAGTCGATGTATTAAGCATGTTGTAGTAAACATGCCTAACACGTTTTAGCTATTTTCCCTACCTTTCTATAGACAACTGGGCCATTCTCTGCTCTGGCAGCACCTGCCTTGTGATGTTTAACTCTGCCAATTGCATTTTTATCAGTGCTAGTTTCAATGGCTATTAAGCCTGTTGCAATTAACAGTTGTATCCATTTTTAGACAGTTGTATTTCAATGGCTACAAACTTACAAAACATGACTTAGGATGCTGTTAAGCCTGTTGCAATTAGCAGTTGTATCCATTTTTAATCCATCCTTTTGCTATCGTGCTACTTTTTTGCAATGAAGATATCACTACAGATGCTGCCATTTTATTACCATTTGATATTTTTGGTGGATGTTAACCCTGTTGTAGTTAACATTGGCTTTCCATGTACTTAAACATGGCTACAATGGGCGATGCTGTTGTTTGCTGTCGAGGTTAGCTGCATCCCATGTCTTATACACCATCTGTTCCTAAATATAAGTATTTTAGAGATTCGAATATAGACTACATAAGTAGCAAACTGAGTGAATCTAGATTCTAATCTAAACTATATCTGTAATTCTATATACATCCGTATGTAGTTCGTATTGAAATCTCTAAAAATACTAGTACTTAGGAACGTAGGTAGTTGTATTTTACATCATTTGTGCAATCTCAGTTTAGCTTCTAACATTCACTAGTTGCTTGTAGGTACATATATGAGCGGTACTGATCCATGCTTCGATCCATTTTGCGTATGGGGCAATGAGATATTCATGAACAAGCGTCTAGTGAGGAAACTAAGAATGATTGCTAGGCGAAAGAAACGGGTGATGGGAATTAAGTTCTTTATTTACATTTTGTCCAAGACAACATTGAACTTTAGGATGGTAAGTAATGTGCTGCCTTTTCCCCCTGCCCACAACAAGTTACTCTATTAGACCTCAGTATCTGATATTTTTCTCTTTTCAGTGGTTTCTAAAGCCATTTACTGATGATTACCTTGCAAACTACATGACCGTAGTGGAGGCAACTAAAGTTAAAGTATATAATTCATGCTACCATGATAATGCTCTAAAAGTCTTCCTAAAGGCGGTGAAAGATGGGCGGGCAATAGTCACAAGGGGTTGGACAAAAGTTGTTCGTGCCTATGGCATGCAGGAAGGCACATTATGGGCATTTCGCTTATTCAACACGATCGGCAGTCAAAATGATCTACACTTGTCTCTTCACCTTTACCGCCTCTAAATATTGTGATTCATCATAGTTAATTGTTGTCTAATCCTGTAATTACTGAACATATTGTACTGGCATTTTTATTTACTAATTAGTTGTTGAACCATTGTGCTGAGAATTTGAATTCCATGTTTCATATTTCAAAATTTCCAATTCGAATAATAAATTACAGGAAAAAAGTAAAATTATACAGGAGCGAATAAAATAATGTGCACACGGTTAGAAACAAAATAGCTTGTGTGGTGAAAAATAGAGAACAGACGGTTCATCGACGTGAAACGTTTGCGATGCCGGACGGACGCACACACGGTTTCGTCTCGTATGCGTGTGGGATTCATGGTAATAGGGCAAACTTTTCAAACCAGTGTGCGTGTATGATAGGAATACCAATCACACACAGTTATGAAAATGGACACTTTGGCGTTAGTAGAGGCACCGCACACATTTTACATTCTTGAACCATGTGCAATAATGTACCTATCACAAACATATCAGTATATTAAATGTTGATGTCCACCTTTTTCACACGAATATAGCGGCGTAATCGTTTGGGATGTCTCTCTGATCAGAAACATAACGTCGAGATGTAACGTGTGGGACTTGGGCGGCTTATCATACGTTTATTCTAGGGCGATCGTCGGTAGCCGCTGACCTCTATCCCCGACGATTTCTGGGTCATGTGGGAAGGACCCCCCCTCTCGCAGTCACTCACTAGGCGGCGCTTCCAAATGCCATCGCGGAAAGGGGTTAAAAACCGTTTGTATAGCACCTTACGATACCAGTGCTTATTTTCAGATGATAACCTACTATTCTTCAAAGCAAATTGTGTCGGAGTGACAGAGGTATCAAACCTGTTGAATAGTTATTGCAGGATTTCTGGCAGCGCATTAATGCCAATGGATCTTCAAGTTTCTTCAGCAAAAAATGCCCAACCAATATCAAAGATGAGATAAAAATATTCTTCAAGTACCCAAAGAAACCTTGAATGATAAGTATTTGGGAACGCCCTCTAATGCAGGCTCTTCTAAACAGGGGGCTTTCAAATATTTAAAGGACAGGGCATGGAATAAGGTTAAAGGATGGATGACATAACTTTTCTCTTCAGTTGGCAAAGAGGTTTTGATCAAGTCAGTGGATCAGGCGGCTTCAGTTTACTCTGTGTTGTGTTTCAAATTACCGAGAGGCTTTTGCAAGCACATAGATAAACTCATATGGAAATTCTGGTGGGGAAGCAAGGAAGCCAAAGGAAGCCATCATTGGTTTCCTGGAAGACCCAGCCTAAGTTTCTGGGTGGATTGGGATTTAGGGATTTTGAGCTCTTTAACCTAGCGTTGCTTGCTAAGCAGGCATGGCTCATTCTACAATGTCCTGACACTCTCTGTTCCATGATGTTGTAAGCTATTTATTTGCCTGCTGATAATATTTTTTCAGATGAACTTGGGAACCATCCTTCACAGATATGGCGAGCAATAATTGAAGGAAGAGATTTGCTATGCCAAGGCTTGATCCGAAGAGTTGGAATGGTTTTCCATTGATATTTGGTCGGACAACTATATCCCTAGAGATGAAAACATGAGACCGATTGTGTGCCTCGGGAGGTCTGCCCCACCCTGGTTAGTAAGCTCATAAATCATGTTCAGGCCTCGTGGAATAGAGAGGTATTACAACAAACTTTTCTCCCCACCGATGTGGACGCAATCTTGAGCATACCGCTTTGTACAAGAAATAATGAATATTTCTGGGCATGGAATTTTGAGAACGGTTTGTTCACAGTGAGGTCGGCCTACTGCATGCTCACCCACACACAGGCGCCGACGGGAGGCTTGGCTCGACGTGTGTACGAGCTCCCCCAATTCTAGAGCCAAGGAGAATGGGTGGAAGCAGCTCTGGCAGGTGGACGTTCTCGGTGTCAAAACCGGCAGATCTCGGGTAGGGGGTCCCGAACTGTGCGTCTAAGGCTAATGGTAACAGGAGGCGGGGGACACAATGTTTACCCAGGTTCGGGCCCTCTTGATGGAGATAATACCCTACTTCCTGCTTGATTGATCCTGATGATATGAGTATTACAAGAGTTGATCTGCCACGAGATCGTAGAGGCTAAACCCTAGAAGCTAGCCTATGATCATGATTGTGATTGTTGTCCTACGGACTAAACCCTCCGGTTTATATAGACACCAGAGGGGGCTAGGGTTACACATAGTCGGTTACAAGGGAGGAGATGTACATGTCTGAATTGCCAAGCTTGCCTTCCATGCAAAGGAGAGTCCCACCCGGACACGGGACAAAGTCTTCAATCTTGTATCTTCATAGTCCAACAGTCCGGCCAAAGTATATAGTCCGGCTGTCCGAGGACCCCCTAATCCATGACTCCCTCAGTAGCCCCTGAACCAGGCTTCAATGACGGTGAGTCCGGCGCGCAGATTGTCTTCGGCATTGCAAGGCAGGTTCCCTCTCCGAATACTCCGTAGAAGATTTTGAACACAAGGATCGTGTCCGGCTCTGCAAAACAAATTCCACATACCACCGTAGAGAGTACAATATTCCACAAATCTAATCCGCTGACAACTTTTCATAATGTGCCATCACGCCACGACCCGGTCTTTATTCGAACCGTTTCCCTCAACCAGCTGCTGCACCTGTTGCAAGGCGGTTTTCTTGGCACGTCTTGTGGAAGCAGAGATTGTGTCCCCTTATCATGGGATTCTCATCAATACGGGTATGGGTAACCCAACCGTGCCATCAATCACGGTGCTTGGGGAATAAGCGATTTTACGGGGCAAGTGGGGAGGCGCACAGTTTCTACCGCCTTTATAAAGGGATAAGGATTCCTCTTTTTCACCCACGCCTTCACCATCTATTCTCACGCACTCGAGCTCCAGCGCCCAAGTTCTCATGTTTTCCGCAAGGTCATTCCAAACATGTCCGGAGCGAGAGGCAAGTGGATGGTCTCCTCCATTACGGAGGAGGACATTATGAAGCTCCGAGAAGCCGGATACCTGGCCGCAGATATCGTGACACGGCTCTCGGGACAAGGCAGATCGTCCCTACTCCAGAACCCCATGAGAGGGTTGTATTCCTCACCCACTTCGTCCGCGGACTGGGATTTCCTCTCCACCCATTTTTCCACGGGCTCATGTTCTACTACGGGCTGGACTTCCATGATCTGGCCCCCAATTTCATCCTCAACATCTCGGCGTTTATCGTCGTGTGCGAGCCTTCCTCCGCATCAAGCCCCACTTCGGCCTATGGCTGAAGACCTTCAACGTGAAACCGAAGGTGGTGGTCAGCCAGCAAGCAGAGTGCGGAGGCGCCATGGTGGGCAGAATGCCCAAAGTCACCTGGCTCGAAGGCTCCTATGTGGAGACGTGAAGGGGTGGCAATCGGGGTGGTTCTACTTCACCGAGCCGCGCGACACCAACTGGGTGACGGTGATACGTCTCCAACGTATCTATAATTTTTGATTGTTTCATGCTATTATATTACCCTTTTTGGATGTTTATGGGCTTTATTTTACACATTTATATCCTTTTTGGGACTAACCTACTAACCTGAGGCCCAGCCCATATTGCTGTTTTTTTGCCTATTTCAAAGATTTCAAGAAAAGGAATATCAAACAGAGTCCAAACGGAATGAAACCTTCGGGAGCGTGATTTTGGAACAAACGTGATCCAGAGGACTTGGAGTGCAAGTCAAGAAGCAATGAGGCCTCCACGAGATAGGAGGGCGCCCCCTGCCTTGTGGGCCCTCGGCGCCACCGACGCATTTCTTCCTCCTATATATACCCACGCACCCGAAAACATCCAGGGCACCACGAAACACAATTTCCACCACCAGAACCTTCAGATCCGCGAGATCTCATCTTGGAGCCTTCGCCGACACTCTGCCGGAGGGGGAATCAACCACGGAGGGCCTCTACATCAACATCCTTGCCCCTCCGATGAGTTGTGAGTAGTTTACCACAGACCTACAGGTCCATAGTTATTAGATAGATGGCTTCTTCTCTCTTTTTGGATCTCAATACAATGTTCTCCCCCTCTCTTGTGGAGATCTATTCGATGTAAACTATTTTTGCGGTGTGTTTGTCGAGATCCGATTAATTGTGGGTTTATGATCAAGTTTATCTATGAATAATATTTGAATCTTCTCTGAATTCTTTTATGTATGATTAAGTTATCTTTGTAAGTCTCTTCGAATTATCAATTTGGTTTGGCCTACTAGATTGGTCTTTCTTGCGATGGGAGAAGTGCTTAGCTTTGGGTTCAATCTTATGTGTCCTTACCCAAAGGATGTAAAGGGTTGCAAGGCACGTATTGTATTGTTGCCATCGAGGATAACAAGATGGGGTTTATATCATATTGCATGAGTTTATCCCTCTACATCATGTCATCTTGCTTAATGCGTTACTCTGTTCTTATGAACTTAATTAGATGCATGCAGGATAGCGGTCGATGTGTGGAGTAATAGTAGTAGATGCAGGCAGGAGTCGGTCTACTTGTTATGGACATGATGCCTATATACATGATCATGCTTAGATAATCTCATAATTATGCGCTTTTCTATCAATTGCTCGACAGTAATTTGTTCACCCATCGTAATACTTATGCTATCTTGAGAGAAGCCACTAGTAAAACCTATGGCCCCCGGGTCTATCTCTTATCATATTTGCTCCCAATCTACTTTTATTTGCATCTTTACTTTTTTGCATATATACTATAAAATACCAAAAATATATTTATCTTATCATACTATCTTTATTAGATCTCACTTTCGCAAGTGGACGTGAAGGGATTGACAACCCCTTTATTGCGTTGGTTGCGAGTTCTCAGTTTGTTTGTGTAGGTGCGTGGGACTTTTGAGGAGCCTCCTACTGGATTGTTGCCTTGGTTCTCAAAACTGAGGGAAATACTTACGCTACACTTGTGTAACACCCCCAGTGTCATGCTACAGTAATCAACTGTTAATGGTGCCATGTCATCATGTTACTGTTGCTAATCTTCACTTGATCCAAATCACCATTCAAATTTAAAGTCAAAAGTTCTAAATTTCTCAAACATGAAAACTAAAATGTTCTTCACGTGCCAAATAATTCATAACTAATTATCTTCAGAAAAACAACATCACCTAAATTCATTATGTGATTAAAACAACATGAAACAGCATCACAACAGAATTTAAAGTGCCCTACCATTTATTGAAAAATTCAGATGAAATCATTTTGGCTCCAAACAATTTTTGGCAGTGGTAAATATTGCACTATAATTGTTGAGCTAAGTCACATATTTTTACAATACTCTAATGGTGGCCAAGCAATGTGCAAAATAGGAATAAATCAAAAAAGGAAAGAAAAGGAAAGCAGAGGGAAGAGAGAGAAAGCACCTGCCCCTGGGCCTAAGGCCACGGAGAAAAGCCCAGCCGGCCAGGCCCAACTCCCCTCCCGGTCGCTCTCCCCTCCCTTCTGTTCCCTTGGTGCGTGCCGCTACAGGGCCACGTCCCCACCCGACCACCTCACCGGCGCCGACGCCGGAGGGGATAAGGCTTCCCCAATGCCTCGGCCTCCACCCATCTCTCCCACTTGCCCCCCTCTCGCTCGTCTTTGCGCCTCCCCTCCCCCAGATATACCTCTCCCCTCTCCTCTCGCTCTATCCCGAAAGGCTTCTTGCAAATCCTCCGTCGTTGCCATGCCACCATTGCCCCCCCTCGCTTGACCCTATCGGAGAGCTCCGCCGGGGTCGACTGTCACAGCCCCAGATCAGCCCTAGAGCTTGCTTGTAACCAGTGGCATTGCATCCATGCATCATGTTTAATTTTCATGAAAATTTGTAATGGGGATGACCAAGCCCTAGCACCAAAAACAATTCAAATAGGTTCAACTAAGAAATATTTTCAATGAACCAAATGGCCTTCAAAATGTTCACCATTTTTGAAAAATGCCGAAACAAGAACAGAGATGTTGCACATTTTCCATGACATTTGGACTTTTAAATTAATTCATATGGTATTTGCATTTGGGCATTTAAATACTATAAAATATTTTAAATGCTCAAATAATCATAAACTGAAATGTTTGTTGTTGGAAATATTCCAAACAGTGACATTGACCAGTTTCATGATTTTTGGAAATGCCCAGCATTTTATTAAAGCCAAACATAATTACGAAAATAGAAAATGGAAATAAAAGAGAGAGAGAATACCTTACGGCTTACTGCAGCCCACAGCCCAGCCTTCTCTTCCCCCTCCTCCTCGACGGCCCAAATTGGTGGCCCAGCCCACCACCGCCCGGCCATTGTCGTCTTCCTCCGCCAAGAGGGCAGAGGCGAGGCGTGGCGCTTGCCCGACGCCCCGACGCCACCTCCCGCTTCTGGCCCTCCTCCTCGACGCCTGAGACGCCACGCGCCCCCAGCCCCTCACTCTCTCCCCGAGCTCCTCTCCTCCTCCGTCTCTGCCCTCTCGCACCACAGAACGAACGCCGCCCCCGATCGCCGTACTGCGGCCACAGCCATTCCCGAGCCGCCTGAGCCATCCTCAAGCTCCGCCACCTGCTCCCTACCTCCTCACCGAGCCACGTGACCGGAAGGGCCCCGAAGCGCCGCCCCGGTGCCCTTCTCCTCCTCGGCCGCCGGAGATCCGCCTCGCCGCCCCGCACGCTCCGGTGCTTCCCCGAGCTCACCGTCCACCCCACGACGATCACCGTGAGCTTCTGCTCATCCTCCCCCTCTACGTTCGCTCTGCCGCGCACCGTAGCGACCTCACCGCACTCACCCGGACGCGCCGCCGCCCGCACTCGTCGCCGGTGATGCTCCGGTGACCATTTGGTCCCGGGCATGCGCCCAACGCGCTCCCCGCGTCGCGTAGAGCCTCCATGGCACCTCGCCGCGCTCGTTCGAGCATCGCAGCCCCATCCCCACCTGCATCCGAACTCCGGCCACCGCGCGAGCTTGCCTCCGGTGAGCTCGGGCCATCTCAGCCCCTGCCGTTTGCGCAGATGGATGCGGGCGAGTCCCAGCTCCACGTAGATGCTCTCGTCCGCCATTTTGGTCGCCGGAGATGCAAACCCGACGCCTCCGCCGTGGCCTGTAGTCGCCGGCGATTAGCCGCCGACGTGGCCACCTCGTTAGGCCTAATCACCCGCTAATTAACCCCCCCTGACCCACTAACATGTGGGCCCCGAGCCTAATTAGGTTAGTTTTATTTTCTCTGTTTAGATTAGTACTAACCCGTGGACCCCACGTGTCAGACTTTGACTTAGTCAAGTCAACGTTGGATGGTCCCACTTGTCATCCACCTAAACAAGCCGAGACACCGACCAATGGGTCCCTTGGTCAGGTTTGACCTGGCCGCCCTGTTGACTTCGCCGACGCCACTGCGACGTCAGCTTATAATAAAGTATTTTCTGGATTTAATCTTATTCAGGAAATTTCAGAAAATACCCCAAACTTCAAATATTCATAACTTTTAATCAGAACTCCAAATTAAATAATTTATATATGAAAATGATCAGAAAAATATGAAGAATCTGTTTATGCCATGATCATGCATGTTTGAACAAGTTAACCTCACTGAATAAGATGAATCATGATTAGGTTAATTTATGAAATAGCATTTGGAGTTGGAGTTCAACCTTGTTTGAATTCCACTTCAATTAACTTGGATTCTTGTTGCATTAGGTGAATTCAGTACCTTAACATGACATGTCATTCATGTATTGTGCATTGCATTGATTGTGTTCTCTCTTGTTTGCGGTAATTGTCCCCCTCATGAGACGACGCCCGACGATTGTTCGATGACACCGATGAAGAACTATATTATCTTGAAGTGCCGTGCAAGCAAAACCCCTTGTTCATTCCGATATAATCCTACTCACTCGCTCCTGCTCTATTTTACGCATTAGGACAACAACGAATCATGTGTTACTTGCTGCGGTAGCTGAACCCCTTTATCCTCTCTGCATGACTGTCATTCCACAAGAATTAGATGAAACCCACTAGCATGAGTAGGAGTTGTTTGAGCCATGTTGTGCCTACTCATTTATGCTTGTTGTCATGCCTGCTCATCGCTTAGAGTTGAGTCGGGTCTCGATTCATCGGGAATGAATTGGAATTGTTATGAACATGTCCTATTGTGTGTGAGCTAAGTGTGTGAACACGATTTGGTAAAGGTAGCGGTGAGAGGCCATGTAGGAGTACATGGTGGGTTGTCTCATTGCAGCCGTCCTCAGAACTGAGTTCTGTGTTTGTGATCCATGAAACAGTTACTACCACGCATTGGGCCCGAAACCAATGGACCCTCTCGGCTTCTTGACCACCCTTGTCCTCGGTCAGGGAGTTGCAAGTAGTTTCGTGTTTGTAGCATCTTTGGGGGCACGCAACGCTGACCTTAGGGGTGGGTTGTGTTGCGGTAGGCACCGTGGCCCGTGTACCGAAAGTGCCCGTTTGGTATCTCGGGAACCCCGCACACATCGTTCGGGGCTGTATGGGAAACCTCGGCGGACTCCTGCGGATGGAACCCGAATAGGCGATAAACCCGGACTAGGGACTTGAGTGTTTAGGTAGGCGTGGCCGACACCCACGTTGGGCTTCCGCTTGAAGCTTGCCGAGTACATGTCGTAAACGGCGGTAAGTGGTGAAAGCGTGTGAAGAAGTACATCCTGCAGGGTTTGATATGATCTATTGAATAGCCGTGTCCATGGAGAAGGACTTCGGGTTGCCTATATCAGTTCATAGACAAGTGAAAGTGGATACTCTAAAATGCGCAAGATAAGCGTGAGTGCTATGGATGGCGTTCTCGTAGGGAGGCGGAGGCGGGTTCATAGTGGTGTATTGCTATGGTGAATATGTGGACTCGTGCGCCACCTCAAAAGAGTTACTTGCGATCGTAGTTCGGGATAGCCACCGAGTCAAAGCTGGCTTGCTGCAGTCAAACTCCACCACCCCTTTTGATAATGATGCATATGTAGTTAGTTTCGATGTAAGTCTTGCTGAGTACGTTTGTACTCACGTTTGCCTATTTTATGTTTTGCAGAGAGACGTCAGTCTCGCTAGTAGTTCCGCTTGGACTCGACGGTTAGCTTGTTACCTCAGCTACGATCTTGTGCCCTCGGCAGGATCTGGTAGATAGTCGCTTCTCAGCCTTTTTCATTTATAGTTATGCGTACTCGGACATGATTAGCTTCCGCTTGTGCTTTGACTTGTATGTTTCGAGTGTTGGGTCATGAGACCCATGTTTGTAATATCTCGCTCCTCGGAGCCTAATGAATAAATATTTGAGTCATAGAGTTATGTTGTGATGCCATGTTGTATCTACGCATATTGAGCATAATGTGTGTATGTTTGAAATGCTTGGTATGTGTGGGATCCGACAAACTAGTTGTTTATCCTTGGCAGCCTCTCATATGGGGAAATGTAGTCTCGTGCTTACGGCGATAGTAGTCCGCTACAACCCGGTTCACGAGTCCTGCTAGCCCAAAGACTACTGCTTGGACACTTGACTGGCGGCATGTGTTTCACTTCGTTCCTATGTACATCCCCGGGAAATGTCACGCGGTGTTATTCGAGTCCTGCCTAGCCTGCTACAGCCGGGATACCGAGTCTGTTAGCCAGTGCTACAGCCCGAATTTATACGTTGATGACCGACATGCTCGATGTGATTCATGTATGCCTGTCCCCATGGGTTAGCGCCGCTTTGGGTTCACGACTAGCCATGTCGGCTCGGGTTCTTTGTCATATGGATGCTAGCGACACTATCATATCGTGAGCCAAAAGGCTTAAACGGTCCGGGCCATGGTAAGGCGACACCGTGGGAATACCGTGCGTGAGGCCGCAAAGTGATATGATGTGTTACCTGCTAGATCGGTGTGACTTAGGATCGGGTCTTGACAGCGTTGGTATCGAGCTTTGACTGCTCAGAGGATTACCAAGCCAAACCTGGTGAAGTTGAGTCTAGAAATGCTTTAGTTATATAAGGAATTGATTGTGGAAGGAACGTAAGGCTCTTTTTACTCCTTATATCTCATGGCCTTGATCTGAGTCAACCTCTTCTCTTCTACGGGGTTTAAGAACTAGGCTTCTCATCTATCTATCAGGATGACGTGTTACTAATCCATAGACCTTTAAGATTGTTGGTTTTAATCCCTAGTTCAGTTCCTACTATTTTTGTATGATAACTGTGGATCTCGGAACCTTGGCATTGTGATGTTGAGTGGTTATGCCACCATTTTCTGCAGGATGTCTCAAATCATTTTGAACGTTTACAGCCGTTATGCTGTCCGAGTCACCCCAGGTCTCTAAATAGTCTGATGCAATTGCAAATCCCTTCCTCCCGTTTCTGATGCCCTTTTGGTCAGAATAAGCACACTAACCGGTGCGTTGAGGTAATTTATTGCCTTGACATATATGTTGGAACTATTATTATGACCCTAGGTGTTTAGGAAGTCACCTAGCAATTTAGCAATGCTTTTGTATCCCCGGTGTGATGATTCTGGCCATTATTCTTGAAAGCATCCCGTGATGCCATCTAGTAGTAGGTATTCTATTCCTGGGTTCTTAAACCCGAGATTCACCCTATTTACTTCCTGTTGATAGTGTTGCTAGTTCCTTTAGGATATTAGTAACCTTTGCACTAGTCCTCGAGATCCGTGGTATTTCCTTCTTCCAAATACTACGAACCGCTTATGGCAGAAGTTCCTTGTTGAACCAAAACATCACAATAAGAGTGCTCTTGAGGAGTACTCCACTCATATTGTGATTCTGCCAATTCTACCTTCCGCATGGATTATCCGGAAGAAATGTTGAGCTTGCTCGATATACTAGTCTATGCCTCCACAACTCAAAAAGTTATATGTTCCTTGAGTTGTTCCTCTTTAGTCATATTCTGACCCCGTCTATCAATTGATAGTCAAGGGTATGCGTGCATTCGTTTATCGATGCCTATTACTCATGTGGTCCGTCAAGCCATTCTATTCCGGAATGACTAGGAGAAACAAACTCCAGTACCTCATCCATTTCTAGGACTGGGTCAAAGTAGTTGTATCCCGCAGATCAAAATGCCAATTCAGTTTTGTTCTGTTCTACCTTGGAGTATTACCCCCTTTATGTCAGAATTGACATGAGAACTGCACCAACTCTCATGAAATTTTGACGTAGTGATACTTCTCACCATCATCATTCATTCCTCGGTCCCGTGTGATGTAACCGGATTACCGACAAGTAAATTGTGATGTGTGAAATCAATACTCCGAGCAATTCGTTGCTTGGTAGTTAATGGACAATATTCTCATTCTTAGCGTGTTGGTTATTAAATCATCATCCTAAGAGTGATCGTGCTATCTAGTCCTTATTTCTGGTGCACACTTCGGTTGATGAGTTAGGATTGTGCCAATCCCTCACTCCCTTGATCTTATCATCTTGCCCTGAAAAGCAAGATTGTTCTCGAGCTTAGTAACATACCGGTGGTTCGTGACTGTCCAGATATCTTCTTGGAAGTGTTACCGGGTTGTCTCCTGACTGTTATGTTGAGCTCGTGATCAAGTTGGTTTTCCTCTAAACCACCCCTTCTCCAAGAATCTGTGTTGGGTACCCTTGAGCTAGTCGGTTAAGCTAGACAACAACTTGGAGAGTTGGAGGATAAAAGCTTGCCTAGCTAAGTTCGTCCAAAGGGATATTCTTGTGTAGTGTGTGTTGAAGAAAAATGATATCTTCACCGATTGGTCCCTGTGATCAGTTGTTGGATCTATTGCCTTGTCAAAACTTTGACTTGAGTAGGGGCTATTGTCAAGTCAAATCAGTACCAACGATGCTCGTAATGTTGTCTTACTCGTGGTTGATCCCTCGAGCATACCCCATTACATCTTTTGGTCTGACCAATGCTATCACCGTGTTCACATGATGGTGGAAGTCCAGTGATATGGAAATTCCGATGAGTTGTTGTTGAGCCCATCAGCAGCATTTTGTCTCCCCCATGAGTCATGCTGAACATCAACCTAGTGTTGGAAACTTGTGTAAGCATTTCTTCATGTTTTGTTCATGAAGCCTATGCTTGGATGGAAGAAGTGACTTCCTCGAACTCACGTGCATTTGATGTAAGTTGTCACCGTGGATTCGAGAAAGCTTGTTTGCCTCCTGTGGAATCATCCCAAGTCCGTCATGCATGTGCAAAGTATTCTATGGTTTGATGGTCGATCATCTTCATTCCGTATGTATCCCTAGCACACCAAGCCTTGACTGATTTGTTCAAGGAAAGGAAGTTCCTTCTTAAGAGCATGCCTTATGCAAGGACTTCAATATCCTCGATTATGGTTCCCCACCGAACTTCGGTAGTGTTTTATTATAAGACTACCATGTGGTCATGCTTATGCAGGACAATGTGTTCACAGGTTTGTAGCAGAACCAGCTCATATTTTGGAGCTTGCTATCGTAATTCATATCCCGAGAATCTCGCAACGACTTCTCGTCGGTTTTGTGTTGCAACCTTTCCTTTTCAGACATGCTGAGTCTGAAGTACCCTATCACCAATCGGATCTGAATCTCAGGCAGATATGATGGTTGGAACATTCCAACAGTTGCATTTCGTTCCCAGCTTGCACCGTCCCTGTGCCATTTTCACTGTGGGCTGCCCTCCTCGGCAGCTGTTGTTCAGGATCGTCTTCAACAGTGGACTTACCATGGGTCCCCTCCACCTCCGATGATAAGCAAAAATCATCCATTGCGTTGTCTTCAACAAGGTAGTCCACATCATTCATTCTAGTCCGAGTATGCCTTTCCTCGAGCTCTTTCAATCAATCAACTGTAAATTTCCTTAGGCTGGTATAAAGGGTTTCAATGATCTTCGTATCAAAAGTAATTCTTTTTGCCACTTAAGGGAATAGTTCCTCGCATCACCTCCCCTGAGGTGCCCCGTTATTGAATCATGGAAATAATTTCCTCGCCACCTTGACACCATCCACCATCTCTCTAAGCGAGGAATTGTTGCCACTAATCAAACCTCGTCGTTGTTCTTCCATCCCTCTCGATGTGTTTTGTGTCTCAACTCGAGATGTGTCACCGTCTCAGTCCGTGAGTCGATCATGTTTACTTGATCTTCGTGAAGATCGAATCATGTAGGGTTTCCCCCTTCTTTCTGTTGTCGTGTCGGGTGAAGATCTCGAAGACGTCAAGACTAAGATGATGGAATAAATCAACATCTTCGAGAAGGGCAAATGGATCATGAAGATTGCGATAGTTTGTGACTTCCCTTTTCCTCTTACCTCACGTCTTGAATCTCGGGCGAGATTCTTGTTTAGTGGGGTGAGTATCATGACCCAGATCAGCCCTAGAGCTTGCTTGTAACCAGTGGCATTGCATCCATGCATCATGTTTAATTTTCATGAAAATTTGTAATGGGGATGACCAAGCCCTAGCACCAAAAACAATTCAAATAGGTTCAACTAAGAAATATTTTCAATGAACCAAATGGCCTTCAAAATGTTCACCATTTTTGGAAAAATCTTTGAAACAAGAACGAGAGATGTTGCACATTTTTCCATGACATTTGGACTTTTGAATTAATTCATATGGTATTTGCATTTGGGCATTTAAATACTATAAAATATTTTAAATGCTCAAATAATCATAAACTGAAATGTTTGTTGTTGGAAATATTCCAAACAGTGACATTGACCAGTTTCATGATTTTGGAAATGCCCAGCATTTTATTAAAGCCAAACATAATTACAGAAAATAGAAAATGGAAATAAAAGAGAGAGAGAGAGAGAATACCTTACCTGGCTTACCTGCGCAGCCCACCTGGCCCAGCCTTCTCTCCCCCCTCCTCCTCGACGGCCCAGCTGGTGGCCCAGCCCACCACCGCCTCGCCGCTCGTCGTCTTCCTCTGCCAGTAGGCAGAGGCGAGGCGTGGCGCTTGCACGACGCCCCCGACGCCACCTCCTGCTTCCCGGCCCTCCTCCTCGACGCCAGGAGACGCCACGCGCCCCCCCAGGCCCCTCACTCTCTCCCCGAGCTCCTCTCCCTCCTCTGTCTCGTTCCCTCTCGCACCACCGAACGCACCCGCCGCCGCCGATCGCCGTACCCGCGGCCACAGCCATTCCCGAGCCGCCCCGAGCCATCCTCAAGCTCCGCCACCTCGTTCCCTACCTCCTCACCGAGCCACGTGACCGGAAGGGCCCCGAAGCGCCGCCCCTGTGCCCTTCTCCTCCTCGGCCGCCGGAGATCCGCCTCGCCGCCCCGCACGCTCTGGTGCTTCCCCGAGCTCGCCGTCCACCCCACGACGATCACCGTGAGCTTCTGCTCATCCTCCCCCTCTCCGTTCGCTCTGCCGCGCACCGTAGCGACCTCACCGCACTCACCCGGACGCGCCGCCGCCGCTTTTGTCGCCGGTGATGCTCGGTGACCATTGGTCCGGGCATGCGCCTAACGCGCTCCCCACGTCGCGTAGAGCCTCCATGGCACCTCGCAGCGCTCGTTCGAGCATCGCAGCCCCATCCCCACCTGCATCCGAACTCCGGCCACCGCCGCGAGCTTGCCTCCGGCGAGCTCGGGCCATCTCAGCCCCTGCCGTTTGCTTTGAGATGGATGCGGGCGAGTCCCAGCCCACGTAGATGCTCTCGTCCGCCATTTTGGTCGCCGGAGATGCAAACCCGGCGCCTCGCCAGGGTTCAGTAAGTCGCCGGCGATTAGCGCCGACGTGGCCACCTCGTTAAACCTAATCACCCGCTAATTAACCCCCCGACCCACTAACATGTGGGCCCGAGCCTAATTAGGTTAGTTTTATTTTCTCTGTTTAGATTAGTACTAACCGTGGACCCCCGTGTCGGACTTTGACTTAGTCAAGTCAACGTTGGATGGTCCACTTGTCATCCACCTAAACCAGCCGAGACAACGACCAATGGGTCCCTTGGTCAGGTTTGACCTGGCCGCCCTGTTGACTCGCTGACGCCACACCGACGTCGGTGGACCTAATAAAGTATTTTCGGATTTAATCTTATTCAGGAAATTTCAGAAAATACCCCAAACTTCAAATATTCATAACTTTTAATCTGTAACTCCAAATTAAATAATTTATATATGAAAAATGATCAGAAAAATATGAAGAATCTGTTTATGCCATGATCATGCATGTTTGAACAAGTTAACCTCACTGAATAAGATGAATCATGATTAGGTTAATTTATGAAATAGCATTTGGAGTTGGAGTTCAACCTTGTTTGAATTCCACTTCAATTAACTTGGATTACTGTTGCATTAGGTGAATTCAGTACCTTAACATGACATGTCATTCATGTGACTGTGCATTGCATTGATTGTGTTCTCTCTTGTTTGCCGGTAATTGTCCCCCCTCAGTAGACGACGTTCCGACGATTGTTCGATGACACCGATGAAGAACTATATTATCTTCAGAAGTGCCAGGCAAGAAAAACCCCCTTGTTCATTCCGATATAATCCTACTCTCTCGCTCCTGCTCTATTTTACTGCATTAGGACAACAACGAATCATGTGTTACTTGCTGCGGTAGCTGAACCCCTTTATCCTCTGCATGACTGTCATTCCACGATAATTAGATGAAACCCACTAGCATGAGTAGGAGTTGTTTGAGCCATGTTGTGCCTACTCATTTATGCTTGTTGTCATGCTGCTCTTTGCTTAGAGTTGAGTCGGTCGATTCATCGGGAATGAATTGGAATTGTTATGAACATGTCCTATTGTGTGTGAGCTAAGTGTGTGAACACGATTTGGTAAAGGTAGCGGTGAGAGGCCATGTAGGAGTACATGGTGGGTTGTCTCATTGCAGCCGTCCTCGAGAAGCTGAGTTCGTGTTTGTGATCCATGAAACAGTTACTACCACGCATTGGGCCCGAAACCAATGGACCCTCTCGGCTTCTTGACCACCCTTGTCCTCGGTCAGGGAGTTGCAAGTAGTTTCGGTGTTTGTAGCATCTTTGGGGCCGCACGCAACGCTGACCTTAGGGGTGGGTTGTGTTGCGGTAGGCACCGTGGGTTGTGTACCGAGTGCCCGTTTGGTATCTCGGGAACCCTGCACACATCGTTCGGGGCTGTATGGGAAACCTCGGCGGACTCCTGCGGATGGAACCCGAATAGGCGATAAACCCGGACTAGGGACTTGAGTGTTTAGGTAGCCGTGGCCGACACCCACGTTGGGCTTCCGCTTGAAGGTTGCGAGTACATGTCGTGTAAGCGCGGTAAGTGGTGGCGTGTGTGAAGAAGTACATCCTGCGGGGTTTGATATGATCTATTGAATAGCCGTGTCCACGGAGAAGGACTTGGGTTGCCTATATCGGTTCATAGACAAGTGAAAGTGGATACTCTAAAATCGCAAGATAAGCGTGAGTGCTATGGATGGCGTTCTCGTAGGGAGGCGGGAGCGGGTTCATAGTGGTGTATTGCTATGGTGAATATGTGGACTCGTGCGCCACCTCAAAAGAGTTACTTGGTCGTAGTTCAGGATAGCCACCGAGTCAAAGCTGGCTTGCTGCAGTCAAACTCCACCACCCCCTTTTGATAATGATGCATATGTAGTTAGTTCTGATGTAAGTCTTGTCGAGTACGTTTGTACTCACGTTTGCCTATTTTATGTTTTGCAGAGAGACGTCAGTCTCGTTATGTTGTGATGCCATGTTGTATCTACGCATATTGAGCATAATGTGTGTATGTTTGAAATGCTTGGTATGTGTGGGATCCGACAAACTAGTTGTTTATCCTTGGCAGCCTCTCATATGGGGAAATGTAGTCTCGTGCTTACGGCGATAGTAGTCCGCTTCTGGCCGGTTCACCGGAGTCCTGCTAGCCCAAAGACTACTGCTTGGACACTTGATGGCGGCATGTGTTTCACTTCGTTCCTATGTACGTCTTCGGGAAATGTCACGCGGTGTTATTCGAGTCCTGCCTAGCTTGCTACAGCCGGGATACCGGAGTCCTGTTAGCCAGTGCTACAGCCGAATTTATCGTTGATGACCGACATGCTCGGCGTGATTCATGTATACTGTCCCCATGGGTTAGCGCCGCTTTGGGTTCACGACTAGCCATGTCGGCCCGGGTTCTTTGTCATATGGATGCTAGCGACACTATCATATACGTGAGCCAAAAGGCGCAAACGGTCCCGGGCCATGGTAAGGCAACACCCGTGGGAATACCGTGCGTGAGGCCGCAAAGTGATATGTTGTGTTACCTGCTAGATCGGTGTGACTTAGGATCGGGGTCCTGACAGCGACTCCATCGACCGGTGGCCTCAGCTGGAGTTGGGGAGCACCGAAGCTCCGGATCCCTTTTCGTCCACGTCTCCGGTCGTTGCCGCCCTTCTTCATCTCCGGCGCCGTCTCTGCTGCTACTAAGCCTCCGAGGGCCACCGTGCGCGCCGCAAGGTGAGCCCCTTTTCCTCTCCCCTCTCTTTGTTCCCTCTCACGCACCCTCTAGCTCCCCCTACTGGTACGGCCGAGCCCTCCGCCGCGTACGCTCGTCGCCGGCATGGTTTCTGTGACCCGTTGGTCACACGCGCATGCCCACTCGCTTCATTGGCCCGCTAGACGCCGTAGGTACCTCGCGTCGCTCCTTTTGCTCGTCGTAGCCTAGATTCCTACGACGCCCGAAGTCCGGCGTCCGCTACGGTGCTCGCCGCCGTCACCTCCGTCCAGCTCCGGCCTCGTAACCACTCCAGTTGGATGCGACATCTTCTTCCCGTTCGAGCGCGCCAAGTCGCGCAAAAAACGGAAGCCCGTATGCGAATCCCGACGCTCCCCTGGCCGCTCCGCCGTGGTTTCTGCTCGCCTAAGCCACTCCGGCGCTGGCCGCCGACGTGGCACACCTGGGGCCACCCCCTCTGGGTCACTGCCAGTGGGGCCTCTGGCCCCCTGTTGACTAGTTGACCTGGTCAATCAGGCTTGATCTAGGCAGGCCCGGCCAGCGACGTCAGGGCCCCCGACCAGCGGCGTGCGAGGCCCCACCATATAATTAGTTTAACTAAACCGGTTTTATAATTACAATTAATTAGTTATTTAGTTAAGACACTGACAGGTGGGGTCCAGTAGCTAATTAACCTAGATTAGTTAGTTTAAAACACTGTTAGGCTAACAGAGGCTGACATGTGGGTCCCACTAGACCCACAGGTCATGTTTGACCTGGTTAGCGAGTGTGTTGACTGCTGACATCATCAACACGTCATGCTGACGTAATTTTTGTTTTCTGATTAATTTAATTACTTCTAGAAAATGTTTAAAACTTTGAAAATTTATAGAAATTAAGCCGTAGCTCGGATGAAAAAGTTTTCTACATGAAAGTTGCTCAGAACGACGAGATGAATCCGAATACGTGATCCGTTCGTATGCCACATGCCCCTGACTTCCTGAACGTGCAACTTTTCCCCACTGTTTCGTCTGTCCGAAAATGCTAAACCTGGGGAAACATTCCCGGATGTTATCCCCCTTCGCCGGTAACGTGTAGCACCGCATTAGAACATGTCTAGCTCTGCCTGTTGTCCTGTTATGCTCTTGCTTGCTATGTATTTACTGTTTCTCCCCCTCTTCTCTCCGGTAGTCCCCGAGACAGCCGTTGATGCCGCTATGATCAAGTACATCGACGACGACCCCTTCTTCTTGTCTGAGAAACCAGGCAAGCCCCCCCCCCCCCTTTGATCATCCCGATATCGCCCATTCTATACTCTCATGCTTGCATTAGATTTTGCTACTGTTAATGTTTGCTCCTATTCTGATGCATAGACTGGTTTTGTACCTGCTATTGTTACCTACCTGCCTATCCTATACTGCTTAGTATAGGTTGGATAGTGATCCATCAGTGACCTCCACCTTGTCCCTATTGCCCCTGCTTCATCATCGGCAACTTGAGCTATATGATCGACGACCAGAGCCTGACACCGCACATCACATCACGCCCCTTTAGTTGTTCGACTCTACAGAGCTACTATCGAGTGCCGAGGGTGATCCTCATAATGCACTCGATGATAATTCTGTAGTGTAGCTATTGATTCGTGGTCATCGAGGGTGATTTCCTCCTTCACCATTCCTGATACGGCTCTGTCGTGCAACCCTCAAGTGTGAACCTCGAGGGTGGTTCCTCTTACGTTCACCTTGATGATTACATCGAGTGGAATCCTCTGAGGGTGATTCCTTGGGTTTTCCCCTTGATGTTTGGACACACGGTTACCTTGACATTACTTGAGACCTTTGGGAAAGTCGGGCGGGCCCGGAGAGCACCCGCCAGATGGTTACGAGGCACGGCCGGGAAGTCTGGCAGCCCTCGAGTGGGCTAGGCTTGCCCTTGCCGTATTTCCTCAAGACGGGGCAACGGGGTCACATTATCGTGAGTCTCTGCTTGTCTCCGCGAGCTAATAATACACTATGGTTTGGGTATTTGTTCTGAATTGGCCTTTGGCCTTTGCGCACTAACCACCATGCGAGAATAGTTATGGGCCTCGACGTCGTGGTATCAGCCGAAGCTTTGTCAGACGTCCAGTTCAGCAGTGCAGCACGGTAGGATCGTGCTGGCCATCCGAGGCGGTGCTTGTATCCACCGGATCGCAGCGACCCGAGTCTTTGCGGCGATGGGCCCAAGACCGGAGTGCTTAGGATGTAGACCAGCAGGACCTCTTTGCTGAGCCTAGGTAGGGCTGCGGCGTGTTGATCTTCCAAGGCGGGCATTGACCCGTAAAGGTGTGTCCGCCGAGTGATCGGCGTGTTGGGTAACGTGGTGCACCCCTGCAGGGAAGATCTTTATTCGAATACCGTGTCCACGGTAATGGACGTTCAGACTTATATCTTGATCTACTACAACTAGAAATGGATACTTAAGTTATATGGCTCCGGGATTGCTTTCTCGCAGGGAGTCGAGAAAGGATCTCTGGGCGTTATTGTTACAACATGCTTGTTAATTATAAACTGCTATTCTTTACTCATCTACATGCTGCAAGATGCTTGGAGCTGCTTGAAGATGCTAGTCTTCGGTAGGCTAGGCCTTCCCCCCTATTCTGGCATTCTACAATTCAGTCCACAGATACAACCCTTCCATTTGATACCAATGCATACTTAGTATAGATCTGATGCTTGCGAGTACTTTGGATGAGTACTCACGGTTGCTTTACTCCCCCTTTTTCCCCTTCTTCCTTCTTTCCGATTGAAGCAACCAGTTGGTGGATCCCTGGAGCCAGATGCCACCGCCGACGGATACTACTACATGGAGGCCATCGAAGACCAGGAGTAGTTAGGAGGTCCCAGGCAGGAGGCCTTGCCTCTTCGATCGTGTTGTTTTTGTGCTAGCCTTCTTAAGGCATCCTTGTTTAACTTATGCCTGTACTCAGATATTGTTGCTTCCGCTGACTCTTGTGTATCGAGCAATGTATTCGAGCCCTCGAGGCCCCTAGCTTGTAATATAAAGCTTGTATTATTTTGATTTGTGTCTAGAGTTGTGTTGTGATATCTTCCCGTGAGTCCCTGATCTTGATCGTACACATTTGCATGTATGATTAGTGTACGGTCGAATCGGGGGCGTCACAAGTTGGTATCAGAGCCGACTGCCTGTAGGATCCCCCTTTCCAACTCCTTGGCCGAAGTTGAGTCTAGTCTTTAAAAAACGGTTTTACTAACATGGCTGTGTGGCTTACGGGCCCACGTCGCCATTGGGTGGTATTAGGATCTTTTTACTACTCATCTATACTCTGGGATTCTGACCTCTCGTCTATTCGGGTTAAATGGTTTTGCTAACTCTAACTCTAGGTTCTCGTAAAAACTTTCTCCCAGAGAGCCCCTCACACCAGACGATTGCTTGGTGCACCAGAAGATTCTGAAGATACTCTCTGATGTTTTATCGAGACCCTTGTGCCCTTCGCCATTGCGACCCCTACCACCAATAAATCCTTAGGTGTAACTACCTACATTGTCGACCATACAATCATTCCTCGTTGATCTTGTTATTACAAGATACCCTGAATTTCTCCTTATAGTTCTGAGAATACCTTGTGCCTACTGCCTTGCATTTCCTTGCCGCATGAATAGCCCTACGGATAATTACTCGTTCTTATCGAGTATCCGTTCATCCCTAGTTATTCTTATGTTTCATAAGATACTTTGTAATACAATCCAAGCTTTCGATGACCTCTATCGCCTATTGCTCTAGAAGGTCTTACCTGCCTACACTCTGGTTATTCCATATGCCTAGCAGTATCCATTGACATCCTTTGTCATTATCATCGTCAGTCTTTCGATTTGATATGTTTGTGTTGCAATCATCAGTTAATCCTTATAGATTACCTTTTTGGCTCAGACGTCTCCCCGAACATGAGCTGGTTCTCGGCCAATCAGATTGCCATCGATTGTGCCCTAAGTCTGTTCCACTTATCCTTCCTTGGTCAGAGCGTTTGCTTCTGATCCCTTGATTTTGTGAATCGTAATTCTGTTGCATTTGAGCCTTGAATTAGTCAGTTGTTTCTATAATCTGATCTCCTTGCATTCTTTCTTCTTCTGGTTGAGTATTGATGCTCACATCATATCCCTTGTGGACCACGAGATCCTTTGTTGGGTTTATCCGACATCGTCCTTCATATTTAGTAAACCTTGTGAGCCTTTCCTCGGATACATAATGCCTTTGGTAAATTATATCCCCGCTCTTGTCAACCATACTCTACTTTCGAGCTTGAGTACTCGTGAGGTTTGTGGTATGTGTTCATAAGATGCCCCGATGGGTTGAACCTATGCCTTCCACAATCTGTGTGAACCCGGAAACTTCTACGGGTCATACTCTACTAGTGTTATGCTAGATAAAATCTGAACACTACAGCTTTGCCGAAATTGAGAAGTGAATGAAAGGTTATGCATTAGAGAAGTGGGAGTCGACCTTGAACTTTGTGTTCATGCCCATGTACACGATGTAGATCCTATCATGGAAGCTTCTTGTTATAATAATTTTCCCCTTGTGATAAGTTCATCTTGTATCTATAATTGGTCCTTTGCAACCGTGGTTCCGACCATATTATTCTTCTTTAATTTCATTCCTCGGACAAGTGGAAGTACTTGTCTTCTATAGATCATTTCACCCGTCCAACCTCTGTTTTGCTATACCCTCGAGTATTACCCTCTGGTATCTCGAGATTATCATGGAACTACATAACCTCTTATGAGTTCTTCATCAACCGATATTTCTCACCGATTCTAGTTTTCCACGGGTTCTGAGTATTTAGACACTCAAGAACACCGATACTGATTCGAGTCTACACTTTCCCCTTCCATTGTTTTGTTTAACCTTTCTTATAAACTAACATATCTGAGCAGTGATAACTCGCTGCTTATGTAAATGCCTCGA
The DNA here is from genome assembly GCA_021605205.1 of Aegilops longissima. Classification (NCBI taxonomy): domain Eukaryota; kingdom Viridiplantae; phylum Streptophyta; class Magnoliopsida; order Poales; family Poaceae; genus Aegilops; species Aegilops longissima. The sequence goes on along the minus strand of CM038681.1, from coordinate 454,938,488 downwards.
TGTACAACTCTGTCAGTAAGAACTTGTTACTATTGTTGATGACATTCCGGTAGCCACCGATGGACTAGAACTATGCCTATTGGCCCGCCTCGTCTTAACGAGCAGGAAAATGGTTCTCTTTGTCCCTCGCCCTTGGTACCAACGTTGTTGCCAAGATAACCGACATGCTATCCTCTGACCCGCCTTGCTATCATGACCGTATAAAATGTTAGCATCCTTTTCTACTTTTAACCCACATGGTGGGCCCATAACCCACAGGTCCCAAGATCGAAACCTGACTCTCCTGTACATCCCTGTTTTCCAAAATTATTCCTCACACTTGACTTCGTGTGTAAATTAAGAATCACATTCCTAGTGATCTGTTCTGGTATCAGACGCAATATTTATTCTCATCGTTCTGAACCCCTTTTCACCCTCTGTTTCAGGAAACGAACAATTGCCTACCCGCAAAGCTTCTTATTGCACCTTCTTACCTTGCTCTCGAAGACTTTCTTAGATTTCCACTCGAGAGATGTCTCTATGCCACGTTCACTAGGATAGCCCCCAGTTACCTATCATGTGTTGAGGTCCGTCCTTTCCGAGTCTTTCCCCCTACTACACCCCTTAAATCTCGTGACGAGATTTCTTGTAGTGGAGGATATTTGTAACATCCCCAGTCTCATGCTACAGTAATCAACTGTTAATGGTGCCATGTCATCATGTTACTATTGCTAATCTTCACTTGATCCAAATCACCATTCAAATTCAAATCCAATTTAAAGTCAAAAGTTCTAGATTTCTCAAACATGAAAACTAAAATGTTCTTCATGTGCCAAATAATTCATAACTAATTATCTTCAGAAAAACAACATCACCTAAATTCATTATGTGATGCAAACAACATGAAACAACATCAAAACAGAAGTTAAAGTGCCATACCATTTATTGAAAAATTCAGATGAAATCATTTTGGCTCCAAACCATTTTTGGCAGTGGTAAATATTGCACTATAATTGTTGAGCTAAGTCACATATTTTACAAAACTCTAATGGTGGCTAAGCAATGTGCAAAATAGGAATAAATCAAAAAAGGAAAGAAAAGGAAAGCAGAGGGAAGAGAGAGAAAGCACCTGCTCCTGGGCCTAAGGCCAGAGAGACAGGCCCAGCCGGCCAGGCCCAACTCCCCTCCCCGGTCGCTCTCCCCTCCCTTCTGTTCCCCTGGTGCGTGCCGCTACAGGGGCACGTCCCCGCCCGACAACCTCACCGGCGCCGACGCCGGGAGGGGATAAGGCTGCCCCGATGCCTCGGCCTCCACCCATCTCTCCCACTTGCCCCCCCTCTCGCTCGCCTTTGCGCCTCCCTCCCAGATCCACCTCTCCCTCTCCTCTCGCTCAATCCCGGGGCCTTGCCGTCCTCCGTCGTTCTGCCAAGGCCACCAGTGACCCAGGCGTGACCTTGTCGGAGAGCTCCGCCGGGGTCGACTCCATCGATCGGTGGCCTCAGCTGGAGTTGGGGAGCGCCGAAGCGCCGGATCCCTTTTTGTCCACGCCTCCGGTCGTCGCCGCCCTTCTTCGTCTCCTGCGCCGTCTCTGCTGCTTGTAAGCCTCCGAGGGCCACCGTGCGTGCCGCAAGGTGAGCCCCTTTTCCTCTCCCCTCTCTCCGTTCCCTCTCACGCGCCCTCTAGCTCCCCCTACCGCTACGGCCGAGCCCTCCGCCGCGTACGCTCGTCGCCGGCATGGTTTCGGTGACCCGTTTGTCACACGTGCATGCCCACTCGCTTCGTTGGCCCGCGTAGACGCCATAGGTACCTCGCGTCGCTCCTTTTGCTTGCTGTAGCCTAGATTCCTACGACACCCGAAGTCCGGCGTCCGCTGCGGTGCTCGCCGCCATCACCTTCGTCCAGCTCCGGCCTCGTAACCACTCCGGTTGGACGCAACATCTTCTTCCCGTTCGAGCGCGCCAAGTCGCGCGAAAAACGGACGCCCGTAGGCGAATCCCGACTCTCCCCTGGCCGCTCCGCCGTGGTTTCGGCTCACTGAGCCCCTCGGCGCCGACGCCGACGTCACACAGGGCCACCCACAGGTCCTTTGCCGGTGGGGCCTCTGGCCCCCTGTTGACTAGTTGACCTGGTCAACTGTGCTGACTGGGCAGGCCCAAGCCACTGACGTGCGGGCCCCACCATGTAATTAGTTTAACTAAACCGGTTTTGTAGTTACAATTAATTAGTTATTTAGTTAAGACACTGACAGGTGGAGTCCAGTAGCTAATTAACCTAGATTCGTTAGTTTAAAACACTGTTAGGCTAACAGAGGCTGACATGTGGGTCCCACTGGACCCACAGGTCATGTTTGACCTGGTCAGCGAGTCTGTTGACTGCAGACGTCATCAACACGTCATGCTGACGTCATTTTTCTTTTCTGATTAATTTAATTAATTCTAGAAAATGTTTAAAACTTTGAAAATTTATAAAAATTAAGCTGTAGCTTGGATGGAAAAGTTTTCTACATGAAAGTTGCTCGAGCAGCGAGGCGAATCCGAATCGCGGTCCGTTAAATGCGCCATATGCCCCTAACTACGAGCGTGCAACTTTTCCCTCCGTTTAAATGCGTCGAAAATGCTAAACACAGGGAAACATTCCGGATGTTATCCCCTTAGCGATAACGTGTAGCACCGGCGGCTAGAACACGTCTAGCTCTGCATGTTGTCCTGTTATGCTCTTGTTTGCTATGTATTTACTGCTTCTCCCCCCTCTTCTCTCCGGTAGACCCGAGGCGCCGGCGATGCATTGTGATCAACTCGTCGGCAGCGACCCTTCTTGTTGTATGAGCAACCAGGCAAGCCCCCCCTTTGATCATCCTGATATCGCCCATTATATACTCTCATGCTTGCATTACATTATGTTGTTGTTAATGTTTGCTCCTATTCTGATGCATAGCCTGCTTTTGTACCTGCTATTGTTACCTACCTGCCTATCCTAAACTGCTTAGTATAGGTTGGATAGTGATCCATCAGTGACCTCCACCTTGTCCTTATTGCCCCTGCTTCATCATCGACGACTTGAGCTATATGATCGACGACCAGAGCCCAACACCGCACATCACATCACGCCCCTTTAGTTGTTCGACTCTGCAGAGCTACTATCGAGTGCCGATGGTGATCCCTCATAACGCACTCCTGATGATAATTCTGTAGTGTAGCTATTCAGACGTGGTCATAGAGGGTGATTCCTTGAGTTTTCCCCTTGATGTTTGGACACATGGTTACCTTGACATTACTTGAGACCTTTGGGAGAGTCGGGCGGGCCCGGAGAGCACCCGCAAGATGGTTACGAGGCACGGCCGGGAAGTCTGGCAGCCCTCGAGTGGGCTAGGCTTGCCCTTGCCGTATTTCCTCGAGATGGAGCGACGGGGTCACATTATCGTGAGTCTCTGCTCGTCTCCACGAGCTAATAATACACTATGGTTTGGGTATTTGTTCTGAATTAGCCTTTGGCCTTTGCGCACTAACCACCACGCGAGAATAGTTATGGGCCTCGACATCGTGGTATCAGCCGAAGCTTTGTCAGACGTCCAGTTCAGCAGTGCGGCATGGTCGAATCGTGCTGGCCATCCGAGGCGTGCTGTTATCCACCCTGCTCGCAACGACCCGGAGTGCTGCGGTCGATGGGCCCAAGACCCCGGAGTGCTTAGGATGTAGACCGACGGGGACCTCTTTGCTGAGCCTAGGTAGGGCTGCGACATGTTGATCTTCCGAGGCCGGGCATTGACCCCAGAAAGGTGTGTCCGGCCAGAGTGATCGAGCGTGTTGGTAACGTGGTGCACCCCTACAGGGAAGATCTTTATTCGAATACCGTGTCCACGGTAATGGACGTTCAGACTTATATCTTGATCTAATACAAGTAGAAATGGATACTTAAGTTATATGTAAGTGCATCTAGTGCCCCTTAGTGATTTTGGTGTATTGAAGACTTATAGGTTAAGGGACTAATGTGTTTATGAGTGTACACAGGTCTATAAGTCATGAGGAGTTTGATATTCTGATGAAAGTCGACCCTAAAATGAAGTTCTTGATGAAGACTTTGATATTCGAAGACTTTGAAAGTGAACAAATTGGTGTGACCTTGAAGACTTGGTATTCATTTGAGGAACATGAAGCGTGAAGACTTTTGTTTTCGTAGTTTTGTTTTCTCTTTCTTGAGTCATAGGAAACACCGTCTTTGTTAAAGGGGTCGAGGAAATACTAAGGAAAAATTTCCATGTGATGCTCAACTCAAAATCCTACACCTACCAATTCCTTGAGTGAAGCCTTTGGAAATCTCATACAGATTCACTCAACTTCTTGAAAGGATGAGAGCGGAGTTCTTACAGTGTTGAGAATTTATTCGACCGAGGAGTTAGGAATTCGCCAGTCTTGGATTGCCTACAGTGAGGAACATGATAGCCCCGAGGAATTTGAGATTCAAATTTCCGACCGTTCTTGTCTTCTTGGCTTGACTGTCCCAAAATATCTTATCCACCTAATGGTCATATCATTGAAGGGCATTTATGTCTTATCATGTCGGGCTGCTCCGTAGGCTATAAATAGCCGCCCCTACAACCACTAGCTGGTTGGCTGCTCGAGAGAAACTTGACACTTGTCATTTGAGAGCAACCCATCCTCAGGGACTTTGGCGAAAATCATCAAGTGAGGAAAAACCAAAACCAAACCCTACAAAACCCAAAGTGATTGAGCATCATGAAGAGATTGATCCTGCGTGGATCCGGCGCTTGTTACTTTTGAAGACTGTGCTTCTTCCGGATGGTTAGGCGTCATGGTCTAGAGCATCCAAGAGGAATTGTGGATCGCCGAGTGACCAAGTCTGTGAAGGTTTGGAAGTCGCTGAAGACTTACCACAGTGATTGGGCGAGTCTGTGTGACCTTAGTTCAAGGAGAATCGGTGAGGACTTGGTGTCTGAGCTGCGTGCTCAGCTGGGTGTCCGGGACTGTGTCCTCGAGTTTAAATACTCAGCCGCTCCAACCAGACGTACAACCGAGACAGCAGTTGGAACTGGTCTACCAAATCATTGTCTTCACCAACCTTCTGGTTCTCTTTCCTCAACCCTTTCATTTCCTCATTCTTGTGTTGAGTGTTCATTCATATCTGTGTTTGAAGACTTTGGTGAAGACTTTCTCAATTTCCTCAGTTCAATTTCTTGATCTGTTTGTCTTCATCTTGTGCTATCATGTGTTTACGCTTTACATACTCTTTGATTGTCTTCATTTCATCATGATGACCATGCCCGCATTCTCTTATGCTTACTTCGAGTACTTATTCCGCTCCAAGTAGTTCTTCGCTAAGGAATTTCCTCACCAGCAAATTCCTCAGTGGAGAATTCATAAAAATCGCCTATTCACCCCCCCTCTAGTCGATATAACTCACTTTCAATTGGTATCGAGCAAGGTACTCCTTGTTACGTGTGATTTAGTTTAACCACCGAGTTTTAGTTATGTCGACCACGGTATGAAGAAAGTGACATGTCCTATCTTTGATGGTCTTGATTATCCCAAGTGGAAGGCCATGATGAGGAAGCCTCATGGCAATGGACAACGAGTGTGGACCGTCTTTGAAATTGGTCTTCTTGATCTATGCAAAGCGGCGACGCAGATGATATTCGCAAGTACACTCGTCTTGATATCATGGCGAAGGACATCATCTGTTCCTGCCTATCTAGAGATGAATTCAAGCGTATTATGCATCTTTGCAATGCGAAGCTTATCACGGGACCGAATCTCCGGCGTCTATGAAGGTCATCGAACCCGTCATGATCCTTGGTTTGAGGACTTCAAGGAATCTCTCAAAGCGATGACTTCGAACAGAATCATCATCTTCGCATCATGTCTCATGGCAAAGGGTGTCGAGGTAACGAATGTTCCTCATCTGAATTTAGTGACTATGAATCGATGATGATGGATCGATGATGATATTGAACCTAGCTATACCAAACTTGTTTGCATTGCCACCAAACAACAACATGACTTGGAAAAGGTTCAAAACATGCTAGATAAAAGTGATGATATGTTAGGTGAAGAAATGGATCGCACTAAAGCCCTGGTGAAAATCTTGAGAGACTTGGTCTAGGTTTGACAACCTTCAAGGTCATCATAACACTCTCTTGTCGATCATGAGAAACTTTCTTATGAATTTCTTCAAAGAAAGCAAGATCTTGAGAAGCTAAGAGTGAGTTATGAAGATCTTGAAGGGCGCGATTCATTACTTGCTCAACAAATCAGCGCTTCTCGAGAAGAATTTGTTCCTCCATGCTTAAAGTGCATTGAACATGAATCGCTAATTCTTCACTGAATGTTCAAATGCTTCAACAGATTACAAATTCTTCACCTGCCTCTGCTATCACTAATTCCTCATCTAAGGACATTGCTAGTATCACTGACGATGCAGGGCTGAAGAAATTGTACATAACAGGCATGTACAAAAGCCTCAAAGGGCATCAGACTCTTTGTGATGTGCTTAATAAGCAGATCCTCAACAGGAACCCTAGGAAAGAGGGTATTGCCTTTGAGAGGAAACTCAATGCTGATGGAACATATTGGAAACCTGAGCAGTACCCCAAAACCTCATGGGTTGCTGCAAAGGGACCTCGATTGATCCATCTAACTTATCTGACTTTACATGCGAATCTCCTCATTGTTACGATGAGTCATTTGACTCCAACTATAAACTGTTCAAAAATCAGAATGGTGAAGTATTTGCTAGATATGTTGGCACTAACTGCAGGAACGGTTCCCCTATGAAGAAAATCTGGGTTCCCAAGAAGTGCCTTGAAAGTCTTCAGGTGAATGTCCTCATGACACCACCTGTGAAGATTAGGAACCCTAGATCAAACTCTTCATATGGACAAAATTCTTCATATGGATCCAAGTCCTCATACAGACCAAATTCCTCAGGTGGATCAAATTACTCAAAAGGATCAAAGTCCTCATATGATTATCATCGTGCTAACAACTCTGTTTCGCAGGGTAGAGCTAAGGGCTATGAATATGTGCATTATTCTTCAAACCAATATGTTCATAAGTCCTCGAAGAATTTCTCTGCTTATTCATATGCTTACCCTAACCCCTCTTATGTGAAACGAAATGGATTGGCCTCTATGCCACCGTTCTCATATGGTGCTCGCAGAGTGATGAACTCTTTGCCACCCCTTCAGATGTGGGTGGTGAAGAAAAAGAACTAACTTCTTCTGCAGGGTCAGGTCTCCAGACGTGCTTTAAACGTCTGTTGGGGGCCTGACAAAAATGCCTGAAAGGACGCAGGCTAATCATGATGAAATGAACTTTCATTTCACACGTCCTCATACTGCTTATCTGTTATACTGCCTGATGAAATTCATCTGATGTACTTGATATCATATTCTTCACTGATGAAGTATATGAGATCGTAAGTTGCACTAATTCATCTGCAGGATGATCAATCCAAAGTCACTGAGTGGGTTCTCGACAGTGGATGTACAAATCACATGACTGGTGACAAGAATCTATTGATGGATGATCCCTTATCACCGTCACATCTGAAGCATATCATCTTTCTTTGACAAAGGCAAAAGTCGGTATTGGATCTTGGTAAGGTTGCGATCTCTAAGGACATACACATGGACAAAGTCATGCTTGTTGAGTCCTTAGGATACAACCTCATGTCGATCTCAATGCTTTGTGATCTTGATATGGTTGTTATCTTTGGCAAATATCGTTGTGTTGTGATTATGGAAGCTGACAATTCCAAAGTCTTGAAGGCTTTAGGAGAGGAGACTTGTATATTGTTGATTTCTCTGGGACCACAACCAGCCGTGTGTCTACTTGCAAAAGCTTGAAGGCTGGCTATGGCATCGGCGACTTGGTCACACAGGCATGAGGAATTTGCTGCACGCTTGCAAAGAAGAAGCATGTCATTGGCATTGAGAATGTCAAATTCCTCAAGGATCACTTGTGTGGAGCTTGTGAAGCTGGAAAAATGACCAAGGCCAAGCATCCAGCAAAGACTATCATGACCACTACTCGTCCCTTCGAATTGCTTCACATGGACCTCTTTGGTCCTAATCATTACTCAGAGTCACTAATGATGCATCTCTATATGGCTTTGTTATTGTTGATGATTACTCTCGTTACACATGGGTACACATTGTTACTTACAAAAATGAAGTGCAGGAAGTCTTCAAGCGATTTTCCTCGAGGGCTTCAACTAACCGGTGTGAAGATCGAGACACATCGGGAGTGACAATGGAACTGAGTTCAAGAATTCGGTCTTGATGCCTATCTTGATGAACTTGGTATTCTTGATGAGTTATCTGCTCCCTATACTCCTCGGCAAAATGGGCGTCGTGGGCGCAAGAACAGAACTGTTGTTGAGATGGCTCGCACTATGCTTGATGAATACAAAACGCCTAGTCGTTTTGGATTGATGCAATTGATACGCGTGCCACATCATCAACAGAGTATATCTTCACAAATTCTTCAAGAAGACTGCCTATGAACTCCTCACCGACAAGAAACCCAATGTGAGTTATTTCAAAGTCTTGATTGCTAAATGCTAGATTAGAGATCCTCATCACAATTCTAAATTTGCTTGAAAGCACATGAAGGTTTTATGCTTGGTTACGGAAAGGACTCGCACACCTCTGAGTCTTCAACATCGCTCTTCACAAGATTGTTGATCTGTAGATGTGCGGTTCGATGAAACTAATGGCTGCAAAGAGAGCACCTACATACGTGTTAGATGAACCAGCTCTGAGGAATCTACCAAGTTCAAGGCAAGCGAGGATGTCATTCCTACTGAAGAATCCGCTGAAGAATTCATTCCTGTACGCGAAGAACGTCGAGCCGATGCACCTAAAGATAATGATGAAGACAATGGTGCTGAGGAAAATGATCAAATTCCTCGACGACAACCAGCTCATCCTCACGTTGCAAAAGAAGTGCAAGTTGACAAGATCATCGATGACATTGAAGCACCAGGTCCTCTCACACGCTCAAAAGCTTCACATTTATCTAACTTTTGTGGGCACTATGCTTTTGTCTCTATCACAGAGCTGTAACACCCCGGAAGTAACTTTCCATATTTGTAACTCCAACTCTTGCCATTTTCGGCATTGATATATGATATTCCCTCCGTGGTTGGGTTTTCTTCATTTTGCATTTTGTCCATGTCATGCATTTTATATCATGTCATCATGTGCATCGCATTTGCATACGTGTTAATCTCATGATTCCGAGCATTTTTCCGTTGTCCGTTTTGCAATCCGGCACTCCTATCTTCCCGGCGGTCCCTTTTACGTTTTTCCGTGCGGGTATTAAACCTTCTCGAAATGGACCGAGGTTTGTCTAGTGGCCTTGGTATACCACCCATAGACCACGGTCAAGTTTCGGGTCATTTGGAGCTCGTTTGGTACTCCAACGGTTAACCGCACTCTCGCAAAGGTCTCTTTTAAGTTGCAGCCCAACACCCCTTCAAAACAGTCCAATAACCCATCTAAGTCACTCCCATGCTCTCCGTCGTTCGATCACGATCGTGTGGTAAAACTACACCTCATTTGGACTCTCCTAGCTCCCTCTATGCCTATTTAAACACCTCCCGAAATCCGGATCATCCTCTTCCCGAAACCCTAAAAACCTCCTCACGCTGGCGGACGTATCGCCCGCGCGCGGACAAATCGCCGCCCGCGTCCCCCACTCGCGCCGCCACCTGTCCCGCCGCCGCCCGCCGCCGCCCGCCCGCCAGAGCCCGGCCGAGCCCGCCAGGCCGCCGCCAGCAGGCCGCCGCACGCGCCTCCCGCACCGCTGGCCTCGGCTCCCAGCGCCGCCGCCCACCACTGCCGCCGCCGGCCGCCCCGCCGCCGCCCGCCCGCGCCTCCGCCGCCGTCGGCTGCGGCTCCACCGCGCCCTGGCGCCGCCCCTCGCCGGAGCTCCCATGCCGCCTCCCGGCGCTCGGCCCCACGCCGATCCGCGGCCCGACCGGCCGTTCCTCGGCGCTCCTCCTCGCCGCCGCCGTCCCAGCGAGCTCCTCCAGCGTCGCCCGATCCGGTCGGGCCCGATCCGCCTCGGGCGAGCGCCGTTGACTTTCCCCCGCCTATTTTTTCTCTAAGTTTTGCATCTCTTGTTATTTTGTGCAATTTTCAACATGCTATATCTTAGCATCCGTAGATCCATTTTGCTCGTATAATATGTCAAAATGTTAGCCTCGAAGAGTAGATCATTCCATTCCATTGCATCATTTTCATTTGAGCTTATCTTGATGCCGAAATGCTGTTGGAAGAGTGCTATGTGATGTTAGTTTCTGATTTTATCGAACTTGCACTTTGTTATTTTGCCATGATTAATGTGTGCACCCTATGAATTTGAGTCCTACATGTGTTTTGAAATATGCCATGCCATCTTTCCAGGGGTGTATGCCATGTATTTTTGTGATCTATGTGGTGACTAGCACAAGCATGCAAAGTAGGTGTCTGATGTTGCTGATTTTCAGCCTGTTTAGCTGATTTTGATGCCATGTTTACTTGATGATACCAAGAGATCTATGCATATTTTGAGATACTTCAGTAAGGGTGTTTTGTAAAACATGTCTTGCTCTATCCATCCATGCCCTTGTTTGCAATTTTGGAGTGCCATAGCTTGAGTCAATCGAGCTCTACTTTTGCTATCAAATGTTTCCTGGCAGATTGTATACATGTTATTCAATTTTGCCTAGCTTGTGGTGGTTGATCCATATATGCTATGTTATTGTTCTTGACATGTATGTCTTCTATGCCATGTCTTATTGATGTATGTATGCTTAGTTTATCATATCAGGCTCTGTAGTGAGTGCATTGAGCTTGCAAACATGCCTACTCGTTATCAGTTTTTGACATGTGCTTTGTTGATACGTTTGGGTGCAGTAGCTTAATTAATTGTTGCTTGCTAAGTGGCATCATGCTGTTAATGGCAGATTTGCGCCATTCTTGTTTTGCTTGTCATTTGCAAACCGTGCATCCGTTTCCGGTGATCTTTATATCGATTTCAAGCGAAATCATCTCATCTTTCGATGGCATGCTTGGTTTGCCAAGTTGATGCCTGGTTCATCATTACCTTCGGGAGCGCAAATCGCATTGCATATCACATCCGCATATCATGTCATGTTTTGCATCATGTTGATTGTGCATTGCACCGTGATTTATTGTGGTTCCTTTGTTTGTGTTGTTGCTTTGGGTAGAGTCGGAGGCGAGTACGTGAGCGAGGAGCCTGTTGAGAAGCGTTTTCGAGGATCAAGCTTTCGACAACTCGAGAACATTGCGAGCAAGATGACCATACCCTCGAAATCACTTCTATCTTTGCTATGCTAGTTGCTCGCTCTTTTGCTATGCCTATGCTACGATGCCTACCACTTGCTATATCATGCCACCCAAATTGCCATGTCAGCCCCTAACCATCCTTTCCTAGCAAACCGTTGATTGGCTATGTTACCGCTTTGCTCAGCCCTCTTATAGCGTTGCTAGTTGCAGGTGAAGCTGAAGTTTGTTCCTTGTTGGAACATGGAGATGTTGTTCCTTATGGGAACATGTTTACTTGTTGGGGATATCACAATATATATCTGCTATAAATTAATACATCTATATACTTGGTAAAGGGTGGAAGGCTCGGCCTTATATGCAGTGTTTTGTTCCACTCTTGCCACCCTAGTTTCCGTCATACGGTGTTGTGTTCCTTGATTTTGCGTTCCTTACGGTTGGGTGATTTATGGGACCCCCTTGACAGTTCGCTTTGAATAAGACTCGTCCGGCAAGGCCCAACATTGGTTTTACCATTTGCCACCTAAGCCTTTTCCCCGGGTTTCGCGAGCCGAGGGTCATCTTTATTTTAACCCCGGACCAGTGCTCCTTCGAGTGCTGGCCCGAACCGAAACACGCTCTTGGGCCACCACGGGAAACTCGAGGCTTGGTTTTACTCGTAGCCTGTCTCATCTGGATGTGCCACGAGCGAGATATGTGCAGCTCCTATCGGGATTTGTCGGCACAACCGGGTGGCTTTGCTGGTCTTGTTTTATTCTTTGTCGAAATGTCTTGTAGTCCGGGATTCGAGATTGATCGGGTCTTCCGGTAGAAGGAATATCCTTCGTTGACCGTGAGAGCTTATAATGGGCTAAGTTGGGACACCCTGCAGGTAATATCTTTGAAAGCCATGCCCGCGGTTATGAGGCAGATGGGAATTTGTTAATGTCGGTTGTAGAAAACCCAAAGTTTACCTCAATTAAAATACACATCAACGCGTGTGTAACCGTGATGGTCTCTTCTCGGTGAGTCAAGGAAGTGAACACGATGTTGGAGTTATGTCGGCGTAAGTAGTTCGGGATCACTTCTTGATCACTATTAGTTTCACGACCGTGCTTTGCTTCTCTTCTCGCTCTCTTTTGCGAGTAGCCACCATATATGCTAGTCGCTTGCAGCAGCTCCACTTTACTACTTTGTCCTTCCTATAAGCTTAAATAGTCTTGATCTCGGGTGTGAGATTGCTGAGTCCCATGACTCACAGATACTTCCAAAATAGTTGCGAGGTTCCGATGAGGCGGTGCAGGTGATTCAACCGAGCTCAAGCGGGAGTTCGACGAGGCGTGGTCGTTACTATGTGTCTTTCCGGATGATCAGTAGTGGTGCCCAGTTGGGACGATTCGGGGATCTGTGGTAGCATTTGGGGTATCTTCTTTTATTTTGGTTCCGTAGTCGGACCTTGAGTGTACTCTGAATGATATGTTTTTTATGTTGTGTGAAGTGGCATTGTAAGCCAACTATGTATCTCTTTCCTTAATTATTACATGGGTTGTGTGAAGATTACCTCACTTGCGACATTGCTTTCAATGCGGTTATGCCTCTAAGTCGTGCCTCGACACGTGGGAGATATAGCCGCATCGGGCGATACAAGTTGGTAATCGAGCCTTCCCGACTTAGGAGCCCCTACTTGATTGTTTGCTGCCGTTGTTGAGTCTAGAATGGAAAATGTTTTGAGTCTTAGGATTATATATATCGAGAGTAGGATTCTTTTTACTCCCGGTCCTTTCGTCGCTCGGTGAGGTATCACGACATAGAGTTTTGACTCTCCTCTTCTCAAATTTCACTAAAAATATTTTTAGGATCACGTGGGTATCTTGGAATCGTTCGATGGTTTTGTGGCGAGAACATTGTTCTTGGTGCCTCCCGACATTTAGGGGTTGTGGCGGTGTCCCGGGAGTTGAGCTCCGAGGTGTTGTCGTCACAATTTTATCGTTGCATTCTGGAATACGAGTTTTGCCGACATCGAAATCTCTTTTGTGCAGTTGTTGGTGAGATAACCACGATAGCCCGATCTTGTGGCGAAAAGGGAGTATTGCCATGACTTGTATAACGGATGTTTTTGAAGGTCGAGGTACCACGATTTCGAGGATTTCTTGGTTATGTGTTGACGGATGGATACAATTGGATCTAGGTATTGTTAGTTTGGGTGATATATTTTGTGTCCCTGTATCCCCAACACGGATTGCATAACCAGAAAGTTTCGGAGTTTATAGGTGGGAATTCTAGTAGCTTACGGGATATTCTTTCCGAGCGGATGTATGATTTGAGATTGGGGTTCAAAGTCTAGTGGTCCGCCCATTCACGGTCGATTTACGATGGTCGCGAGGCGTCTTAAAGAATCCTTGGCTATGCTGATTCGGGGCGTCTTGTTAGTCATTCGTGACGTCCGCTATACGTCGTGTCCGTAGGGCCCCACCACGAACACTTTGGGCGTAAATCTCTATCATGTGTTTGTTCGGCTCATTCGGTAGCCAACCTATTGTTTTCGATTGTGATATTCGATTGTTTCTAAGTCAGATGTTCTTTCCATATCTTTATCTAAGTGGCTTCTCACTTTAATGGTCGTGTGATGATTAACTTTGGAATTCATTCGTTCATTCTTGTTCGAATGTTTATTGTGAAGACTATATGTTGCAATTTCTATCCGTTGATTCTACTTATCAATTTGTCTATCAAAGGACTAACGGATGTCACCCTCTTGAGGATGGCTCGACAACAGCGTCTCGAATCCGGATCGCAATGATGGGGATCATCGAATCCTCCACCTCCACCTCCACCTCCGCCTCGAGAGGCACGGCAAGCTATCATGGCAGCCACCAATGCCAATGCTCGAGATGATTTTGCAGCTCTTGCAAGAACGTACTCAGGGCAAGGCAATCAAGGCAATCAAGGTCAAGGCAACAATCAGCCACACTTTGCTACTCTCGATCGGTTCCTCGCTAATCAGCGAAGTCTTTCGGTTTACGTGTTGAGGCCACAGACGGCGGCGATTGGTTAGTGGACATCTGCAAGCACTTTGATTGTAGCAATGTCGGACACGAGGACTTTGTCAAGTTTGCATCGTTTCAACTCAAGGATCAAGCGCTGAGTGGTACCAGCAATACAAAGATTCCAGAGGAGGTCGTGTCATTACAGGATGAGTTCGCCGTGATTTCAGAGCTCATCACATTCGAAAAGTGTTGTTGAGAGCAAGCGTGAGGAGTTCCGCAATCTCAAGCAGGGCACCATGTCTGTCTATCAATACAATATCTAGTTCCAGAAGCTCGCTCGTTTTGCTAAGCAAGACGTGCCTGATGAAAAGAGTATGATCTACCAATTCAGAGGTGGTGCGAGAGAAGATCTGCAATTACCTCTTGTGCTGTTTGAGCGGATAAGTATGATGATTTCTACAACATGGCTCAAGCAAGAAGCTGCCCAGCTCAAATGTGAGGCTTCTAAGAAGAGAATCAGGGATGCAGTTCAGTCCTCTTCGTCCTCTCAAGTGGCAGCCAAGCAGCAGAAGTTTTACCTGCCCCTCCTCCGTTCCGTCGGCCTTACCCAGTGAGAAGAACTCAGGTGGCCGTGGATCTTCCCACCCACCCAACCCAAGCTATCGAACAAGTCTAATTCTCAAGCTCCAAGGTCAAGTGCTCCTTACCACCGTCCGCTCTCGAGGTCACTTGCAACAAGTGTCGAGAGAAGGGTCACTATGCGAACAAGTGCTTCAACCAAAGCGCCTTCCGCCTCCTCCTCTGTGAAATCTTCCGGCAATGCGGTGGTCAAGCATAATCCCAAGTTTGCAAAGGTCAATATGATGAATGCAGCTCAAGCGGAGGAGTCTTCGATGTGTTAATGGGTAATCTCTCGATTAATGATATTCCTGCAAAAGTCTTATTTGATCTTTGGTGCATCGCATTCTTTCATGTCATATCCTTTTGCATGAAGCACAATTTTGATCTGAGGCATTACCTCAAGCTATGCAAGTTATTTCTCCGTGAAGCGTTTGAGATCTACCATGTTGGTTCGAATGTCGGTATCAAGATGGGGATTATAAATTTCTGGCTAAACCAATTGTTCTCGGTGATTCGGATATTGATCTTATTCTCGGAATGGATGGCTTTATCGACAAAGCTCAGATTGATTGTGCTGCGGGGAAATTCAATTGACTCACTCTTCTAATGATGTGATCATCTATGCCGCTCGTGATGAAACCATTGGTTGTTTTCTCTCAATGAGAAGGGCGAACTGAATGCCATCTCTCGATTCGATCGTTTGTGAGTACCAAGATGTCTTTCCGGAAGAGCTTCGGGTATGCCTCCTCATCGCCAGCTTGAGTTCGTTATTGATCTTGAGCACCGCATGAACCCGTTTGCAAGCGTCCATACAAGCTTGGACCTGATGAGCTGAAGGAATTGAAGAAGCAGCTCGATGAACAAGAGCGTCTGGGTTTGATCGGACGAGTTCATCTCCTTGGGGTTGTGGTGTTCTTTTTGTCCGGAAGAAGGATGGCGCGGACCGACTTTGCGTCGATTACCGTCCATTGAATAAGAAGACAATCAAGAACAAGTATCCACTTCCCAACATCAATGAGCTTTTCGAGCAACTCAAAGGTGCTACGGTGTTCTCTAAGCTGGACCTTCGTATGGGTTATCATCAGTTAGCATTCGTGAACAAGATATTCCCAAGACAGCATTCGAACAAGCTTTGGTTCTTATAAATATACTGTCATGTCTTTCGGCCTTGTCAATGCTCCTCCAACATTCTCTCGGATGATGAACTTCATATTCAATCCCTACACCAATGAATTCGTCTTGGTCTATCTTGATGATATTTTGGTCTTCTCCAAGAATAAGAAGGATCATGCCAAACATTTGCGATTGGTGCTAGACAAGCTCAGAGAGTACCAATTCTATGCTAAGTTCTCCAAATGTGAATTCTGGCTTGATGAAGTGCTTTATCTTGGTCATATCATCTCTGCCAAGGGCATCGCTGTTAATCCCGAGAAGGTGTCCGCAATTGTGAATTGGGAACCTCCTCAGAATGTCAAGCAGCTCCGCAGTTTTCTTGGTCTTGCAAGCTATTGCCGAAGATTCGTTGAGAACTTCTCCAAGATTGCAAAGCCTCTTTCCAACCTTCTACAGAAGCATGTGAAGTATGTATGGTCTCCCGAGTGTGACGTTGCTTTCAATACCCTCAAAGAGAAACTCGTCACAGCTCCCTGCTCGACTCCTCTGATGAATCCAAGCCATTTGAAGTTTTCGTGATGCTTCTCTTCAAGGTCTCGGTCTTGTGTTAATGCAAGAGAAGAGAGTTGTGGCTTATACCTCTCGCCATTGAAGCCCAACGAGAAGAACTACCCCACTCACGATCTTGAGTTGGCGGCAGTTGTCCATGCATTAATAACGTGGAGACATCTCTTGTTGGGAAGGAAAGTGGACATTTTCACCGATCACAAGAGCCTCAAGTACATTTTCACTCAACCCAACCTCAACCTCGAGGCAGACTCGATGGGTGAAATGATTCAAGAGTACAACCCAAGTATTGAATATACTCCGGGCAAGGCCAATGTCATTGCAGATGCTTTGAGCAGAAAGCTTATCGCAAGCAGTCTAATCCTCAAGCCCTTTCACCGGATCTCTGTGAATCTTTCCATAAGCTGAATCTTCAAGTTGTTCCTCAAGGCTTTCTTGCCAACCTCATAGTCTCTCCTACTTTGGAAGATCAGATTCGTGAGGCTCAACTTCTGGATGCCATGGTGAAGAAGGTGAAACGTGGTATCGACAAGGGCATTTCAAGTACAAGTGCTTCAGCGTTGATGACAAAGACACTCTGTTCTTTGAGGACCGGATTGTGGTTCCTAAGGGTGATCTGCGAAAAGTCATTATGAACGAGGCTCACAATTCGCTTCTATCCATTCATCCTGGAAGTACGAAGATGTACCATGATCTCAAGCAGTCATATTGGTGGACTCGAATGAAGCGAGAAATTGCTCAATTCGTGAATGAATGTGATGTCTGCAGAAGAGTGAAAGCAGAACACCAAAGACCAGCTGGTCTCCTTCAACCTCTTGCTATTCCTGAATGGAAGTTTGATCATATTGAAATGGACTTCGTGACTGGCTTTCCAAAGTCCAAGCGTGGAAATGATGCTATCTTCGTTGTCATTGACAAGCTTACTAAAGTGGCTCATTTTCTTCCTATCAAAGAATCCATCACAGCAGCTCAGTTGGCAGAGCTATACACCTCCAGGATTGTCTCCTTGCACGGCATTCCACAAGTGATCTCTTCAGACCATGGCAGCATCTTTACCTCCAAGTTCGGGATTCTTTTGAGAAGGCCATGGGCACCAACATTCTGCTTTCAAGCACAGCTTTCCATCCTCAAACAAGTGGCCAAGTCGAGCGAGTTAATCAAATCCTTGAAGATATGCTCAGGGCTTGTGTCATTTCCTTCGGTATGAAGTGGGAAGATTGTCTTCCATATG
This sequence comes from Aegilops longissima, assembly GCA_021605205.1. Classification (NCBI taxonomy): domain Eukaryota; kingdom Viridiplantae; phylum Streptophyta; class Magnoliopsida; order Poales; family Poaceae; genus Aegilops; species Aegilops longissima. Next base: position 454,920,703 of record CM038681.1, on the reverse strand, counting down.
CCGAGTTCTCCTACAACAACAGCTTCCAAGCGAGTTCGGGCAAGGCCCCATTCGAAATTCTCTATGGCAGAAAGTGTCGTACTCCTCTCAATTGGTCCGAGACAGGTGAACGCCAACTTCTTGGCAATGACTTGATCACGAATGTAAGAAGAAATGTGCCAAGTCATTCGTGAGAATCTCAAAGCCGCATAATCGCGCGGAAAGAGCTATTATGATGATAAGCACCGCGATGTGGCTTTTGAAATCGGAGACCATGTCTACCTCGCGTCTCTCCAATGAAAGGCACTCGTCCGCTTCGGTATCAAAGGAAGCTTGCACCTAGATACGTGGGTCCTTTCAAGATCATTGGGAAAAGAGGCGATCTCGCCTATCAACTTGAGCTTCCATCCAACTTTGTGTTGGGGAACGTAGTAATTTCAAAAAATTTCCTACGATCACGCAAGACCATGGTGATGCATAGCAACGAGATGAGAGTGTTGTCTCACGCCCTCGTGAGACCAGCAGCGAAGCGTTGGCATAGCGTAGAGGAAGTAGTCGTACTTCTTCCCGATCCAACCGATCCAAGTACCGAGCGTCACGGCACCTCCGAGTTCTGCACACGTTCAGCTCGATGGCGTCCCTCGAACTCCGATCCAGCCGAGTGTTGAGGAGAGTTTCGTCGACGACGACGGCGTGGTGGCGATGATGATGTTCCACGGCGCAGGGCTTCGCCTAAGCTCCGCAGCGGTATATTCGAGGTGTAGTTTGGTGGAAGGGGCACCGACACGGCTAAGGAGCGATCTCAATGATCAACTTGTGTGTCATGGGGTGCCCCTGCCCTGTATATAAAGGAGGGAAGGGAGGGGCTGGCCGGCCAGGAGGGAGGCGCCAGGTGTCCTACTCCTACTAGGAGTAGGATTCCCCCAAATCCTAGTCCAACTAGGGTTTGACCAAGGGAGAGGGAGAGAGGCGCCACCCCTTCTCCTAATCCTAATAGGACTAGGGAAGGGGAAGGCTGCGGCCAGCATATGGCCCCTTTTCTTTCCCACTAAGGCCCATCAAGGCCCATTGACCCCGGGAGGTTCAGGTAACCCCGGTACTCGGTAAAATTCCCAATTTCACCCGGAGTGATTCCGAGTCAAACATAGGCTTCCAATATATCAATCTTTATGTCTCGACCATTTGAGACTCCTCGTCATGTCCGTGATCTCATCGGGACTCGAACAACCTTGGTACATCAATATCATATAAACTCATAATAAGCATCATCGAAGCGTTAAGCGTGCGGACCCTACGGGTTCGAGAACTATGTAGACATGACCGAGACACCTCTCGGTCAATAACCAATAGCGGGACCTGGATGCCCATATTGGTTCCTACATATTCTCTGAAGATCTTTATCGGTCGGACCGCATAACAACATCGTTGTTCCTTTGTCATCGGTATGTTACTTGCCCGAGATTCGATCGTCGGTATCCAATACCTAGTTCAATCTCGTTCTTGGCAAGTCTCTTTTCTCGTTCCGTAATACATCATCTCACAACTAACACATTTAGTTGCAATGCTTGCAAGGCTTATGTGATGTGCATTACCGAGAGGGCCCAGAGATACCTCTCCGAGCAATCGGAGTGACAAATCCTAATCTCGAAATATGCCAACCCAACATGTACCTTCGGAGACACCTGTAATGTACCTTTATAATCACCCGATTCGTTGTGACGTTTGGTAGCACCCAAAGTGTTCCTCGGGCAAGCGGGAGTTGCATAATCTCATAGTCATAGGAACATGTATAAGTCATGAAGAAAAGCACTAGCAACAAACTATACGATCAGGTGCTATGCTAATGGAATGGGTCATGTCAATCAGATCATTCAACCAATGATGTGATCCCATTAATCAAATAACAACTCCTTGTTCATGGTTAGGAAACATAACCATCTTTGATTAACGAGCTAGTCAAGTAGAGGCATACTAGTGACACTCTGTAGGTTTATGTATTCACACATGTATTATGTTTCCGGTTAATACAATTCTAGCATGAATAATAAACATTTATCATGATATAAGGAAATAAATAATAACATTATTATTGCCTCTAGGGCATATTTCCTTCAGTCTCCCACTTGCACTAGAGTCAATAATCTAGATTACACAGTAATGATTCTAACACCCATGGAGTCTTGGTGCTGATCATGTTTTGCTCGTGGAAGAGGCTTAGTCAACGGGTCTGCAACATTCAGATCCGTATGTATCTTGCATATCTCTATGTCTCCCACGGACCAAATCCGGATGGAGTTGAAGCGTCTTTTGATGTGCTTGGTTCTCTTGTGAAATCTGGATTCCTTTGCCAAGGCAATTGCACCGATATTGTCACAAAAGATTTTCATTGGACCCGATACACTAGGTACAACACCTAGATCGGTTATGAACTCCTTCATCCAGACTCCTTCATTAGCTGCTTCCAAGCAGCTATGTACTCAACTTCACATGTAGATCCATAGCGACGCTTTGTTTGGAACTGCACCAACCGACAGCTCCACCGTTTAATGTAAATACGTATCCGGTTTGCGATTTAGAATCGTCCGGATCAGTGTCAAAGCTTGCATCGGCGTAACCGTTTACGAGCTCTTTGTCACCGCCATAAATGAGAAACATATCCTTAGTTCTTCTCAAGTACTTAAGGATGTTCTTGACCGCTGTCCGATGATCCACTCTGGATTACTTTGGTACCTGCCTGCTAAACTTACAGCAAGGCACACATCAGGTCTGGTACACAGCATTGCATACATGATAGAGCCTATGGCTGAAGCATAGGAACATCTTTCATTTTCTCTCTATCTTCTGCGGTGGTCGGGCATTGAGTCTTACTCAACTTCACACCTTGTAATACCGGCAAGAACCCTTTCTTTGCTCGATCCATTTGAACTTTTTCAAAACTTTATCAAGGTATGTGCTTTGTGAAAGTCCTATTAAGCGTCTTGATCTATCTCTATAGATCTTAATGCCCAATATGTAAGCAGCTTCACCGAGGTCTTTCATCGAAAAACTCTTATTCAAGTATCCCTTTATGCTATCCAGAATTCTATATCATTTCCGATCAATAATATGTCATCCACATATAATATCGAAATGCTCTGAGCTCCCACTCACTTTCTTGTAAATACAGGCTTCTCCAAAAGTGCATATAAAACCAAATGCTTTGATCACACTATCAAAGCGTTTATTCCAACTCCGAGAGGCTTGCACCAGTCCATAAATGGATCATTGGAGCTTGCACACTTTGTTAGCTCCTTTGGATCGACAAAACCTTCGGTTGCATCATATACAACTCTTCTTCCGTAAATCCATTCAGAATGCAGTTTTAACATCCATTTGCCAAATTTCATAATCATAAAATGCGGCAATTGCTAACATGATTCGGACGGACTTAAGCATCGCCACGGGTGAGAAGGTCTCATCGTAGTCAATCCCTTGAACTTGTCGAAAACCTTTTGCAACAAGTCGAGCTTTATAGACGATAACATTACCATCAGCGTCGGTCTTCTTCTTGAAGATCCATTTATTCTCAATTGCTTGCCGATCATCGGGCAAGTCAACCAAAGTCCACACTTTGTTCTCATACATGGATCCCATCTCAGATTTCATGGCCTCAAGCCATTTTGTGGAATCTGGGCTCACCATCGCTTCTTCATAGTTCGAGGTTCATCATGTTCCAAGAATATGACTTCCAAAATAGGATTACCGCACCACTCAGTGCGGATCTTGCTCTGGTTGATCTCTGAAGTTCTGTAAAAACTTGATCTGAAGTTTCATGATCATCATCATTAGCTTCCTCCCTATTTGGTGTAGGTGTCACGAAACTGTTTTACGTGATGTACTACTTCTCAATAAGGGAGTAGATCTGATTATCTCATCAAGTTCTACTTTCCTCCCACTCACTTCTTTCGTGAGAAACTCTTTCTCCAAAAAGTTTCAATTTAGCAACAAAATCTTGCCTTCGGATCTGTGATAGAAGGTGTACCCAACTGTCTCCTTTGGGTATCCTATGAAGACACATTTCTCGATTTGGGTTCGAGCTTATCAGGTTGAAGCTTTTTCACATAAGCATCGCAGCCCCAAACTTTCAAAACGACAACTTTGGTTTCTTGCCAAACCACAGTTCATAAGGCGTCGTCTCAGCGGATTTAGATGGTGCCCTATTTAAAGTGAATGTAGCCGTCTCTAAAGCATAACCCCAAAACGATAGCGGTAAATCAGAAGAGACATCATAGATCGCACCATATCTAATAAAGTACGATTCGACGTTCGGACACACCATTACGTTGTGGTGTTCGGTGGCGTAAGTTTGAAACTATTCCACATTGTTTCAAATGTAGGCCAAACTCAGAACTCAAATATTCTCCTCCACGATCAGATCGTAGAAACTTTATTTTCTTGTTACGATGATTTTCCACTTCACTCTGAAATTCTTTGAACTTTTCAAATGTTTCAGACTTGTGTTTCATTAAGTAGATATACCCATATCTGCTCAAATCATCTGTGAAGGTGAGAAAATAACGATATCCGCCACGAGCCTCAACATTCATTGGACCACATACATCGGATGTATGATTTCCAATAAATCTGTTGCTCTCTCCATAGTTCCGAGAACGGTGTTTTAGTCATCTTGCCCATAAGGCACGGTTCATAAGTGCCAAGTGATTCATAATCAAGTGACTCCAAAAGTCCATCGGCATGGAGTTTCTTCATGCGCTTTACATCGATATGACCTAAGCGGCAGTGCCACAAATAAGTTGCACCATCATTATCAACTCTGCATCTTTTGGTTTCAACATTATGAATATGTGTATCACTACTATCAAGATTAAGTAAAACAAACCATTCTTCAATGGTGCATGACCATAAAAGATATTATTCATATAAATAGAACAACCATTATTCTCTCGATTTAAATGAATAACCGTCTCGCATCAAACAAGATCCAGATATAATGTTCATGCTCAACGATGGTACTAAATAACAATTATTTAGGTCTAATACTAATCCCAAGGTAGATGTAGAGGTAGCGTGCGATTGCGATCACATCGACTTTGGAACCATTTCCCACGCAAGATCGTCACCTCGTCCTTAGCCAATCTTCGCTAATCCGTAGCCCTGTTTGAGTTGCAAATATTAGCAACAGTAACCAAGTATCAAATACCAGTGCTCTGCGAGTATTAGTAAGGTACACATCAATAACAAGTATATCACATATACCTTTGTTAACCTTGCCATCCTTCTTATCCGCCAAATACTTGGGGCAGTTCCGCTTCAAATGACCAGCCTGCTTGCAATAGAAGCACTCGCCAGAGCTTAGGACCAGACTTGGGTTTCTTCTCTTGATCACAACTTGCTTGCCGCTCTTTTGAAGTTTCCTTTTCTTTCCTTTGCCCTTTTCTTGAAACTAGTGGTTTTGTTAACCATCAACACTTGATGCTCCTTTTGATTTCTACCTCCATGCTTTCAAAGATCGCGAAGAGCTCGGGCATAGTTTTGGTCATCCCTTGCATATTATAGTTCATCACGAAGCTCTTGTAGCTTGGTGGCGATGATTGGAGAATTACATCAATGACGCAATCATCCGGAAGATTAACTCCCAGTTGAATCAAGTGATTGTTATATCCGGACATTCGAGTATATGCTCACCGACAGAACCATTCTCCTCCATCTTACAGCTATAGAACTTATTGGAGACTTCATATCTCTCAATCCGGGCATTCGCTTGGAATATTAACTTCAACTCTGGAACATCTCATATGCTCCATGGTGTTCAAAACGACGTTGAAGTCCCGGTTCTAAGCCGTAAAGCATGGCACTTGAACTATAGAGTAGTCATCAGCTTTGCTTTGCAGACGTTCACAACTTCGGCGCAGCCCTTGAACCAGGCCTGGCACCTAACGGTGCTTCCGGGACGTAATTCTTCAATGCAGCAATAAGGATAATCCTCGTTACGGACCCAGTCCGTGTAATTGCTGCCATCATCTTTCAACTTTGCTTTCTCAAGGAACGCATTAAAATTCAACGGAACAACAGACGAGCCATCTATCTACACATCATAGACAAGCAAGATACTATCAGGTACTAAGTTCATGATAAATTTAAGTTCAATTAATCATATTACTTAAGAACTCCCACTTAGAAAAATATCCCTCCAATTCTCTAAGTGATTGCGTGATCCATATCAACTACACCATGACCGATCATCACGTGTGATGGAGTAGTTTCAATGGTGAACATCAATATGTTGATCATATCTACTATATGATTCACGCTCGACCTTTCGGTCTCCGTGTTCCGAGGTCATATCTTATATGCATAGCTCGTCAAGTATAACCTGAGTATTCTGCGTGTGCAACTGTTTTGCACCCGTTGTATTTGAACGTAGAGCCTATCACACCCGATCATCACGTGGTGTCTCAAAGACGAAGAACTTTCATAGCGGTGCATACTCGGGAGAACACTTCTTGATAATTTAGTAAGGGATCATCTTATAATGCTACCGTCAATCAAAGCAAAATAAGATGCATAAAGGATTAACATCACATGCAATCAATATAAGTGATATGATATGGCCATCATCATCTTGTGCTTGTGATCTCCATCTCCGAAGCACCGTCATGATCACCATCGTCACCGGCGCGACACCTTGATCTCCATCGTAGCATCGTTGTCGTCTCGCCAACTATTGCTTCTCGACTATCGCTACTCCTTAGTGATAAAGTAAAGCAATTACATGGCGTTGCATTTCATACAATAAGCGACAACCATATGGCTCTCGCCATTGCCGATAACTCGGTTACAAAACATGATCATCTCATACAATAAAATATAGCATCACGTCTTGACCATATCACATCACAACATGCCCTGCAAAAACAAGTTAGGCGTCCTCTACTTTGTTGTTGCAAGTTTTACGTGGCTGCTACGGGCTGAGCAAGAACCGTTCTTACCCACGCATCAAAACCACAGCGATACTTCGTCAAATAGACTCCGTTTAACCTTCTCAAGGACCGGGCGTAGCTACACTCGGTTCAACTAAAGTGAGAGAGACAGACACCGCCGGTCACCTTTAAGCAACGAGTGCTCACAGCGGTGAAACCAGTCTCGCGAAGCGTCACGCGTAATGTCGGTCCGGCCGCTTCATCTCACAATACCGCTGAACCAAAGTATGACATCTTTGGTAGGTAGTATGACTTGTATCGCCCACAACTCACTTGTGTTCTACTCGTGCATATGACATCAACGCATAAAACCAGGCTCGATACCTTTGTTGGGGAACGTAGTAATTTCAAAAATTTTCCTACGATCACGCAAGACCATGGTGATGCATAGCAACGAGATGAGAGTGTTGTCTCACGCACCTCTCGAGACCAGCAACGAAGCGTTGACATAGCGTAGAGGAAGTAGTCGTACTTCTTCCCGATCCAACCGATCCAAGTACCGAACGTCACGGCACCTCCGAGTTCTGCACACGTTCAGCTCGATGGCGTCCCTCGAACTCCGATCCAGCCGAGTGTTGAGGAGAGTTTCACATCGACGACGGCGTGGTGGCGATGATGATGTTCCACCGGCGCAGGGCTTCGCTAAGCTCCGCAGCGGTATATTCGAGGTGTAGTTTGGTGGAAGGGGCACCGCACACGGCTAAGGAACGATCTCAATGATCAACTTGTGTGTCATGGGGTGCCCCTGCCCTGTATATAAAGGAGGGAAGGGAGGGGCTGGCGGCCAGGAGGAGGCGCGCCAGGTGTCCTACTCCTACTAGGAGTAGGATTCCCCCAAATCCTAGTCCAACTAGGGTTTGACCAAGGGAGAGGGAGAGAGGCGCCACCCCTTCTCCTAATCCTAATAGGACTAGGGAAGGGGAAGGCTGCGCCAGCATATGGCCCCTTTTCTCTTTCCCACTAAGGCCCATCAAGGCCCATTGACCCCGGGAGGTTCCGTAACCCCGGTACTCGGTAAAATTCCCAATTTCACCCGGAGTGATTCCGAGTCAAACATAGGCTTCCAATATATCAATCTTTATGTCTCGACCATTTTGAGACTCCTCGTCATGTCCGTGATCTCATCCGGGACTCGAACAACCTTGGTACATCAATATCATATAAACTCATAATAAGCATCATCGAAGCGTTAAGCGTGCGGACCCTACGGGTTCGAGAACTATGTAGACATGACCGAGACACCTCTCTCGGTCAATAACCAATAGCGGGACCTGGATGCCCATATTGGTTCCTACATATTCTACGAAGATCTTTATCGGTCGACCGCATAACAACATCGTTGTTCCTTTGTCATCGGTATGTTACTTGCCCGAGATTCGATCGTCGGTATCCAATACCTAGTTCAATCTCGTTCTTGGCAAGTCTCTTTTCTCGTTCCGTAATACATCATCTCACAACTAACACATTTAGTTGCAATGCTTGCAAGGCTTATGTGATGTGCATTACCGAGAGGGCCCAGAGATACCTCTCCGACAATCGGAGTGACAAATCCTAATCTCAAATATGCCAACCCAACATGTACCTTCGGAGACACCTGTAATGTACCTTTATAATCACCCGATTCGTTGTGACGTTTGGTAGCACCCAAAGTGTTCCTCGGGCAAACGGAGTTGCATAATCTCATAGTCATAGGAACATGTATAAGTCATGAAGAAAAGCACTAGCAACAAACTATACGATCAGGTGCTATGCTAATGGAATGGGTCATGTCAATCAGATCATTCAACCAATGATGTGATCCCATTAATCAAATAACAACTCCTTGTTCATGGTTAGGAAACATAACCATCTTTGATTAACGAGCTAGTCAAGTAGAGGCATACTAGTGACACTCTGTAGGTTTATGTATTCACACATGTATTATGTTTCCGGTTAATACAATTCTAGCATGAATAATAAACATTTATCATGATATAAGGAAATAAATAATAACATTATTATTGCCTCTAGGGCATATTTCCTTCACTTTGCAAACGTGCACGATGTGTTTCACGTGTCACAGCTTCGCAAGTGCTTCAAGACTCCTGAACGCACTATCAACTTCGAAGAGATTGACCTTCAAGAAGATCTCTCTTATCATGAGCACCCCGTTGCTATTCTTGATGAAACCGAGCGCAAGACTCGCAACAAGTCAATCAAATTCCTGAAAGTGAAGTGGTCACACCATTCCGACCGAGAAGCTACACAGGAGCGCGAGGATCACCTCCGTTCGAGTATCCGGAGTTCTTTCAGTCCTAGATCTCGGGACGAGATCCTCTTGTAGTGGTGGAGTGTTGTAACACCCGGAAGTAACTTTCCATATTTGTAACTCCAACTCTTGCCATTTTTGGCATTGATATATGATATTCCTCCGTGGTTGGGTTTTCTTCATTTTGCATTTTGTCCATGTCATGCATTTTATATCATGTCATCATGTGCATCGCATTTGCATACGTGTTCGCCTCATGATTCCGAGCATTTTTCCCGTTGTCCGTTTTGCAATCCCAAGCACTCCTATCTTCCCCGGCGGTCCCTTTTACGTTTTTCCGTTGTGCGGGTATTAAACCTTCTCGAAATGGACCGAGGTTTGTCTAGTGGCCTTGGTATACCACCCGTAGACCACCGGTCAAGTTTCGGGTCATTTGGAGCTCGTTTGGTACTCCAACGGTTAACCGCACTCTCGCAAAGGCCTCTTTTAAGTTGCAGCCCAACACCCCTTCAAAACAGTCCAATAACCCATCTAAGTCACTCCCATGCTCTCCATCGTTCAATCACGATCGTGTGGGCGAAAACTACACCTCATTTGGACTCTCCTAGCTCCCTCTATGCCTATTTAAACACCTCCCCCGAAATCCGGATCATCCTCTTCCCCGAAACCCTAAAACCTCCTCACAAGGCCGGACGGTCTGGCGCCCGGACAAAATCGCCGCCCGCGTCCGCCACTCAGCGCGCCGCCACCTGTCCAGCGCCGCCCGCCCACACCGCCCGGCCAGCCTTGAAAGTGGGGCTCGCTTGCCGCACGCACACACATGCCGCGCCTCGCCCACCGGCCTCGGCTCTCCACACAAGCTGCCACCGCCGCCGCCTGCGCGCCGCCGCCCGGCGCCCCGCGCCTTGCCGCCCGCGGCCTCCGCCTGGGCCGGCTGCATGGCTCCACCGCGCCCGCCTGGCGCCCCCTCCGCCGGGAGCTCCCGGCCGCCGCCGCCTCCTCCTTGCCTCCGGCCGCCCGGCGGCCCCCGACCCAACCCGCTCCAAGGCGCTCCTCCTCGCCGGCCGCCGTCCCGGCGAGCTCCTCCTGCGTCGCCCTGATCCGGTCGGGCCCGATCCGACCTCGGGCCGAAGCCTTGACTTTCCCCGCCTATTTTTTTCTCTAAGTTTTGCATCTCTTGTTATTTTGTGCAATTTTCAACATGCTATATCTTCGCATCCGTAGATCCATTTTGCGCGTATAATATGTCAAAATGTTCGTCTCGAAGAGTAGATCATTCCATTCCATTGCATCATTTTCATTTGAGCTCATCTTGATGCCCGAAATGCTGTTGGAAGAGTGCTATGTGATGTTAGTTTCTGATTTTTATCAGAACTTGCACTTTTGTTATTTTTGCCATGATTAATGTGTGCACCCTATGAATTTGAGTCCTACATGTGTTTTGAAATATGCCATGCCATCTTTCCAGGGGTGTATGCCATGTATTTTTGTGATCTATGTGGTGACTAGCACAAGCATGCAAAGTAGGTGTCCTGATGTTGCTGATTTTCAGCCCTGTTTAGCTGATTTTGATGCCATGTTTACTTGATGATACCAAGAGATCTATGAATATTTTGAGATACTTCAGTAAGGGTGTTTTGTAAAACATGTCTTGCTCTATCCATCCATGCCCTTGTTTGCAATTTTGGAGTGCCATAGCTTGAGTCAATCGAGCTCTACTTTTGCTATCAAATGTTTCCTGGCAGATTGTATACATGTTATTCAATTTTGCCTAGCTTGTGGTGGTTGATCCATATATGCTATGTTATTGTTCTTGCCATGTATGTCTTCTATGCCATGTCTTCTTGATGTATGTATGCTTAGTTTATCATATAAGGCTCTGTAGTGAGTGCATTGAGCTTGCAAACATGCCTACTCGTTATCAGTTTTTGACATGTCAAGTTGCTGAATCTGTTAACGAGACTTTCAATATTGACATGGGTGTTACTATATTTTCTAGTCCTTTTTGGCTTATGTTCAGTAAGGGACTTTTGATCTATGCCTTGCGTAGATTCATGCCATGCCATGTTTTGCTATTTTAAGGTCCTGTAGCATGTAGTTTTGATGCTCTGAACATTGCAACCTGATGCTGTTTTTGCCATGTCCAGCCTGATATTTTGTGCACTTTTGCCATGCTTGTTTGAACATGTTATGATGTGAACTAGCCGTAGCTCAGTGATCATCTTTTGTCGAGCATCTTGTGTAGATCACTGCCATGTGCTTTGTTGATACGTTTGGGTGCAGTAGCTTAATTAATTGTTGCTTGCTAAGTGGCATCATGCTGTTAATGGCAGATTTGCGCCATTCTTGTTTTGCTTGTCATTTGCAAACCGTGCATCCGTTTTCGGTGATCTTTATATCGATTTCAACCGAAATCATCTCATCTTTCCAGTGGCATGCTTGGTTTGCCAAGTTGATGCCTGGTTCATCATTTACCTTCCGGAGCGCACATACGCATTGCATATCACATCCCGCATATCATGTCATGTTTTGCATCATGTTGATTGTGCATTGCACCGTGATTTATTGTGGTTCCTTTGTTTGTGTTGTTGCTTTGGGTAGAGTCGGGAGACGAGTACGTGAACGAGGAGCCTGTTGAGAACGTTTTCGAGGATCAAGCTTTCGACAACTCTAAGAACATTGCAGGCAAGATGACCATACCCTCGAAATCACTTCTATCTTTGCTATGCTAGTTGCTCGCTCTTTTGCTATGCCTATGCTACGATGCCTACCACTTGCTATATCATGCCACCCAAATTGCCATGTCAGCCCCTAACCATCCTTTCCTAGCAAACCGTTGATTGGCTATGTTACCGCTTTGCTCAGCCCTCTTATAGCGTTGCTAGTTGCAGTGAAGTGAAGTTTGTTCCTTGTTGAACATGGAGATGTTGTTCCTTATGGGAACATGTTTACTTGTTGGGGATATCACAATATATATCTGCTATAAATTAATACATCTATATACTTGGTAAAGGGTGGAAGGCTCGGCCTTATGCCTGGTGTTTTGTTCCACTCTTGCCACCCTAGTTTCCGTCATACCGGTGTTGTGTTCCTTGATTTTGCGTTCCTTACACGGTTGGGTGATTTATGGGACCCCCCTTGACAGTTCGCTTTGAATAAGACTCGTCCAGCAAGGCCCAACATTGGTTTTACCATTTGCCACCTAAGCCTTTTCCCCGGGTTTCGCGAGCCCGAGGGTCATCTTTATTTTAACCCCCCGGACCGGTGCTCCTTCGAGTGCTGCCCGAACCGAAAACGCTCAAGGGCCACCACGGGAAACTCGAGGCTTGGTTTTACTCGTAGCCTGTCTCATCCGGATGTGCCCCGAGAACGAGATATGTGCAGCTCCTATCGGGATTTGTCGGCACAACCGGGTGGCTTTGCTGGTCTTGTTTTATTGTCTGTCGAAATGTCTTGTAGTCCGGGATTCCGAGATTGATCGGGTCTTCCGGAGAAGGAATATCCTTCGCTGACCGTGAGAGCTTATAATGGGCTGTTGGGACACCCTGCAGGTAATATCTTTCAAAGCCGTGCCCATGTTATGAGGCAGATGGAAATTTGTTAATGTCGGTTGTAGAAAACCCAAAGTTGACCTCAATTAAAATACACATCAACGCGTGTGTAACCGTGATGGTCTCTTCTCGCGGAGTCCGGAAGTGAACACGGTGTTGGAGTTATGTCGACGTAAGTAGTTCAGGATCACTTCTTGATCACTATTAGTTTCACGACCGTGCTTTGCTTCTCTTCTCGCTCTCTTTTGTAAGTAGCCACCATATATGCTAGTCGCTTGCAGCAGCTCCACTTTACTACACTGTCCTTCCTATAAGCTTAAATAGTCTTGATCTCGGTGTGAGATTGTTGAGTCCCGTGACTCACGGATACTTCCAAAACAGTTGCAGGTTCCGATGAGGCCAAGTCAGTATGATTCAACCGAGCTCAAGTGGGAGTTCGACGAGGAACGTGGTCGTTACTATGTGTCTTTCCAGATGATCGATAGTGGTGCCCAGTTGGGACGATTCGGGATCTGTGGTAGCATTTGGGGTATCTTCTTTTATTTTGGTTCCGTAGTCGGACCTTGAGTGTACTCAATGATGGATGTTTATTTATGTTGTGTGAAGTGGCGACTGTAAGCCAACTATGTATCTCTTTCCCTTAATTATTACATGGGTTGTGTGAAGATTACCTCACTTGCGACATTGCTTTCAATGCGGTTATGCCTCTAAGTCGTGCCTCGACACGTGGGAGATATAGCCGCATCGGGGGCGTTACAAGAGCCCACTAAGGTAGATAAAGCATTTCTGGAGCCTGAGTGGATTCAGGCCATGCAAGAAGAATTACATCAGTTCGAGCTCAACAATGTCTGGGAACTGGTCAAACGTCCAGATCCTCGCAAGCATAATATCATTGGCACAAAGTGGATCTACCGCAACAAGCAAGATGAAAATGGCCTTGTGGTGAGGAATAAGGCACGACTTGTAGCTCAAGGCTACACACAGGTTTTAAAGATCCAAAGAATCCTGACAAAGTCTTCAGACTCAACAAGGCCCTCTATGGTCTCAAACAAGCCCCACGGGCGTGGTATGATACATTGAAGGAATTCTTCGTGAAGAATGGCTTCACACCCGTGATGAATTTGCCTATATGATGAGTGAAGAATATCAAATGTCTATGATGGGAGAGTTGAAATTCTTCTTAGGTCTTCAAATTCGTCAACAACACAATGGCATATTCATATCTCAGGAGAAATACCTCAAAGATGTCCTGAAGAAATTCGGCATGCAAGATTGCAAAGGCGTCCTATGCCCACAAATGGCCATCTATGCACTGATGAAAATGGTATTGACTTCGATCACAAGGTATACCGCTCCATGATTGGTTCTCTATAGTACTTGTGTGCATCTAGGCTAGATATAATGCTTAGTGTTTGCATGTGTGCCCGATTTCAAGCTACACCGAAGGAATCACACCATAAGGTTGTGAAGCATATTCTTCGATATCTAGCTCACACACCAACACTAGGATTATGATACCCCAAGGGCTCTACTTTTGATCTCATTGGATATTCTGACTCTGACTATGCTGGTGATCGTGTGGACCGCAAGTCAACATCTGGTACTTGCCATTTCCTCGGACGATCTTTGGTCTGTTGGTCCTAGAAGAAACAGAACTGCGTGATCACCGCTCATCGGAAGCTGAATACATTGCTGCTGGCTCTTGTTGTGCTCAATTGCTGCGGATGATGCAAACTCTCAAGGACTACGGCATCAACGTGAAGAATGTGCCTCTCATCGTGACAATGAGAGTGCCATCAAGATTGCTCACAACCCAGTTCAGCACTCAAGACAAAGCACATTCAAATTCGTCATCATTTTCTTCGTGATCATGTGTTGAAGGGCGACATCTCCATCGAGCATGTGAAGATCAAGAACAGCTAGCCGATATCTTCACTAAGCCCTTGGATGAGAAGAGATTTAGCAAGTTGCGGTGTGAGCTAAATATCTTAGAATCTTGAATGTTCTTTGAAAAGGACACACATCCTGACACTTATGCAAAATTGATGACTTAGATGTGCAACACATGAAGAAACGTTTTTCTTCAATCCATGAAGAATAACACTCTAAGTGTGAAGAAATTAATGAAGAATTTAATTCTCAGAATCCTACGACAATTGTACGCGGTGTCTGAAATCATCATTCTTATACGGTGGGTCACGCCACCACCAAAGTTGAAAATCTTCAATTTGAGTTTTTCCTCGCTTTTGAAATTCTTGCTTTTTCAAATTCTTCAACTTTTCAAAATCTTCACTATTTCCGCTGCTTTTTCTTCATTCTATATATATATATATATATATATATATATATATATATATATATATATATATATATATATATATATATATATATATATATATATGGGTTTATGTCCTCTACAAGATTCACTTATAGCTAATTCTTCAAGTCGCTTTTTCGCTAAGTGAATGTGATCGGACCCTTCCCCTCTATGCTATACTCAACCCAATCTATTCACAAATTCTTCATGTGCGCTCTATTTGAAACTCATTCAAAATCTTCACTCGTGTCCTTGTCATCCAAGAAATTGCGAACGGAACTTTAAAACTGATCTTATCCAAACTTTCGGTTTTGCCGCCAAACCGCTCCGCATCCCACGATGGATTTATCTATTCACCCACGATCTAACACGATCTCCACTTTTCAAGACGTGGGTGACACGTGTCAAGCTTAATGAGAAGGGTCAGGCACGCTCGTCCCAAATCTTCGGCTAACAATTTTTCACCGTGGCTATATATACCCCCACTCCCTTCCTCACTTCCTTTACTCCGCCGACCGCTCTCTCTCGAGCTTCTCAAACCCTAGTGCCGCCGCTTACTCCATCGTCAGCCGGTGAGGAAGAGCTTCACCGCCTTGACCTCGTCGCCGACGTATTTCGCGCCGATCATGAAATCTTCACTCCGGCCGCCAGAGCTGTCTTCCTCCGCCGAAGTTAGGGCGTGGAAGATCTAAATGCATTTAACTTCCCATCTGTTCTTCTTAGTTCGTCGTGTTCTTCACTTCGGTAATTAAAAGTTAATTTTACTACTCGCTTTGATTCTCAAACCTTCCTGAAAATCTTCGAAGGTGTTTATTCTTAAAATCTTCACACATATGAACACCTCAAACAAAATATGCTCTTGATTCGTTTCTCTAAGCAATGATTTTCTTCAAGATTCCTCAATTGTGTGGATCCTCGATCTATACAACTCTGGAACCTAAGACAAGATCGCTTAGTGAAATTCTTCAAGGCTCATCTGGTCAAATTCCTCAAACTAGTTTTTTTTTTGAAAAACCTTCTGAGAACGCATATGACCTCTTCAAATTCCTCGCAACTATACTCTGTTCACAGGTACTCATGTCCGCTGCTGAATCACTAGGTTCTCATCAACTTAACTCATTTGCAGCGTTCCTCGAAGAAAAGTTGCATACTTCTTCAGAGAATTCGTTTGTTCAAATTCCTCACCTGAAGAATATGGCAGAAGGAAAGAAGACACAAAAAGGAGGAAAGAGGCCTAAGGTCATGACTGCGTTTGAAATTCCTGAGGAAATATATGCTGATTATTGCACACCTGATGAAGCCGAGTTCGGCAAAGAAAACAAAAATCAGCGCAAGGTGCGCATTCAAAGGATTGAACGGAGATGGGCAAGGGAATGGAGGGAGTACAGATATGTAACTCCAAAGTACATGAAGAAATTCGCACTCAATCCTCCATGCCCAAGAGCTCCATTGGCACCTGGTCAAGAAGTCGACCCCACCAAAGATCAAGCGTGGTGAGGACTTTCCCAAGAATGGACCAAGCGCCAAGCCAAATTGGCAAGACAAGCCAATGAGGCAGTGAGGAAATTCAGTGAGGACTCTGCTATTGCTGCTGCCACTGAGGCCTCTGCCAAGCCAAGAAAATCTATGGCAAAGAAGCCTGCTCACAAGCCAAGTGCTTCACCGTGCCCTCACGGCTAAGTTCCTCAGCTGTGCCCTCACGGCCAATTCCTCATGCTGCTCCTGCTCATCCAAAATCCTCAGCTCCTTCAAAGTCATCAGCTGCTCCTACAAAATCCTCAGCAGTTCCGACAAAGTCCTCAGCACCTGTGCATCTGGCCACGTGCCAAAGGACTGTAGGCTTCTCCATTGCATCTCGTGTTTCAGCAAGTTCCTCACCTGCACCAAAGTCTTCATCCGCCCGACTCTGCAAGACTAAGGCCACAAATGGACGAGGTCCTCGCCAAGTCCCAAGAAGAAACAGGTCGCCTTCCAAGTGCCACCAAGATGATGAGGTTGATGATGATGAACTTATGGAAATCATCGAGATCGACAAGAAAGGGCCGCATGAGCCAAAGGCACACTGTGCATCGCTGTTGATCCGAGGAAAATCCTAGATTACATTGATCTCTGGCACAAGGATCCAAACACCCCTATGCCTGATTTTCATCTCGACTCGGACAAAGTCACATGCTGACCCATTTCATCATCAAGAGAAATGGAAGTTTGAAAAGGCAAGAGAGATCAAGAAAGCTCAATACGTAAAGGAGAAGTTCTCAAGAAAACGTTGTCGAATGACACCGAGGAACTTCTCAAGGTCCGAATGAAATCCAAGCCCTCAAAGAAAACTTTGATGCTTATTATGCTGATTGGCAAGGAGCCAAAGTCAGATTCGTCAACCTAACGAAGAAATTCACCAATGTTGCTGCCCCAACGCAACAAGAAATTCCTCAGCCGAGCCTCACCAGCAGATCGAAGAACATGCCAAGACCACTGATGAAGTTCAGGCTGCTCAAGACAATGCTCGCTCCAGGCTGTTGATCCCATTCCACCACCAAGAAATTGCGTGGCATCCACTAGTGGTGCGCCTAAAGAAACTGAACAAGTCAGGCAATCAGATCGCCATACCGAGGAAAATCAACCAGATTCCTCGGCTCCTCCCGCGCCAACACCAACTCCAATTCTTCCATCCGCCTCGATGTGAAGAAGACCAAGGCTGCGTAACGAGCTGCAGAGAAGAAACGGAAAGCATCACCTCGCCAAATTCTTTGGCTGCGAAGAAAATGAAGCCAATGACCAGCTCCTTTGAAAATCCTATTGATGCTGTTCCACTTCTCAATTCCATCAAAGGACCTTGTTCCTTATGATGAAGATTATGAGATCCCAAGCGGATCCGATGAAGAAGATCATTCTGCCGCTTCATCAAAGCAGATTGATGAAGAAATTGAAGTGGAAGCAATCCTTCAACCCCAATCATTTCTCGCCTATGCCTCAGTTCACGGTGAAGAGGCCGTGTTGAGGAAATTGAAGAAGATGTGGATATTGGAAGCACAACGCCAGTGATGAACGATGATTTTGGGAAAGTCAAGATCCAAATTATCCACTCTTCACCCCAATCCAACAGATTCCTCACCCCCGCTCCAACAGTTCAAATGGGCTCAAGAAACTCATCCCACTTCATCTATCCATGAAGAAATTCCAGCCACTAGCGCCGATGAACTCCGTCTGCTGATCCTCGGATCGCACTCAGAGGAACAAGAAATTCCTCACCAAGAACCTGAGATTGCGATTCCAGAGGTCGTGATGCAACTCATCGATACTCCACCGCCAAAGCCAAAGAATCCTTCTCAACAAAGCAAAAGTTTAAGGCTGAAGATTTCTTCAACGAGCACGTATTCTTCACGGATTACAATCCATATGATTCGCTCAGCATAAGGAAGAGGCGCTTCGACTGCCACCAAGCCAATTTCTATTCCTCGTTGATCTTCAACAAAGACAAAGTCTTCAATCATGCACATATTCCTCATGTGGACATGGAGTCTCCGCCAGCTTTGAGCCGTCCTCGTTGTTCTTCACGATGCAGACTTGAATTTCTGACCGACATCTATGATTGGAATGAAGAACTCATTCTTCAATTCTATGCAACGCTGCACATCACCGGAGACGCCAAGACGTGAACTCATGGGTGTTAGATCGATGTCTGAAAATACTCACTACAAGGCACCAAAGAATGAATTGCTTCGTGCCCTACCACTCGGCCCTCCACTTGATGGTGCTCGTTGTATCTACAACGAACCTGAGCTCTCAAATCACTATATGCAAGTGTTGATGAAGCCTTTGAAGCCGTGGCAGGCCCCAAGAACCAAATTCTCGTCAAGGAATTCTTGTATGTGCCTCGGACTGTCTATCGGATTCGACGAAGACAATGAGTCCTATCAAAGGCCACGACTCAAATGATGAAGAAGTCGCTGGCATCATGAAGAATATGCTTTTCAATATCATTCATGGCTTCCGCCAACTTCCGTGATTTCTTCATGAGGACTCGCAAACATTGCTATGTCACCATTTGAGCTGAAGCCTTATGCGCCTTTGGATAATGAGATTCATCAGACAAGGTCTTCACTCAATTACAAGGCTGATACTCTGAACCATCGCAGCTACTTGCCCCGATTGAAGTCTCAAACGGACATTTACCTCACCGATGAAAAGGGCAAGGCTCTGCTGTGATCGATGAAGGCATTCGCCCATTGATGGACAGCCGCAAAGCTGCATCCTACTCCACCAATGATGACTCGCCACACATGACTCGCCGCAAATACATCACCAAGCAAAGTCCTCAAGCCACATCACCTAGGGTGATGACTGATCGTGAGTTACTCCTCGCCTTCATCAAGGTTGATCGCAATCATAAATGGGTCAAGCGTCGCTTGGTTCAATTCTTCACAACATGACCTCTACACACAATGCAAAGAAGAAAACCACTACTACCTCCATGAAACCTTCAAACGCACTGGCTGTTCTTTCAAATGTCTACAACACGAAAGAACTGACGACAATGGGTCTCAAGGAAGAATTTGACTGGTCTGCACCTCCTCCAAGAAATACAAGAAGGTCAAAGTTCCTTCCTTGGTGGCTAGCTCCTATTCTTCATCACGAGACACCGATGAAAATGAAGACTTGGACGACACCGCAGCAGGCCCCACTACAACAACCGACCTCAACAACGCCTGGCGCCCTTCCTCAACTTGAAATTCTTCGTATGTTAGTCCTCGTTTGATCCTTTTGGTCATTCGATGACAAAGGGGAGAAATTTGAGTTAGTCTTCAAGCCGGTCTATTATATGGGCAATGATTTTTTGTTAAGTTACATCTCGCTCTTCCGAAACTTTTATTGGATCGAGTTGTAATCTTAAACCCGATGGTGCTCGATACTTTTGATGCAATCGAGCTCGATTCTCTTGAGCTCGATTCTCTTTGATGCTATTTTGCATGCTTACTCCTCATTAATGTTATCGCACGCATGCTGAATTTCATCAAGCACCATATTTCATCATGCATTTCAAATTCTTCATATTATATGTCAAATGCGTATGAATTACAAGATATAGGGGAGATCTCCATGATTCAACTCTTCAAATGTGCATTGCCTCAAAAGCAAATTCTCACTATGCACATCTTTAGGGGAGTTCTTCTATATCTTGCAATCAAATTCCTCAATATCAGATTTACACTTCATATGTTTATCCTCGTTGAAAACTTAACCTATATTGTCATAAATCACCAAAAGGGGAGATTGTAAGTGCATCTAGTGCCCTTAGTGATTTTGGTGTATTGAAGACTTATAGGTTAAGGGACTAATGTGTTTATGAGTGTACACAGGTCTATAAGTCTGTGAGGAGTTTGATATTTACAGTGAAAGTCGACCCCTAAAAATGAAGATCTTCGACTGAAGATTTTGATATTTCAAGACTTTTCAAGACTTTGAAAGTGGAGAAATTGGTGTGACCTTGAAGACTTGGTATTCATTTGAGGAACATGAAGCGTGAAGACTTTTGTTTTTTAGTTTCGTTTTTTCTTTCTTGAGTCATAGGAAACACCGTGATCGTTAAAGGGGTCGAGGAAATACTAAGGAAAAATTTCCATGTGATGGTCAACTCAAAATCCTACACCTACCAATTCCTTCGAGTGAAGCCTTTGAAATCTCATACAGTTCAGTCAACTTCTTCAAAGGATGTAGACGAAGTTCTTCCGTCACGAGGAATTTGTTCGACCGAGGAGTTAGGAATTCGCCAAGGCGGATTGCCTACACAGTGAGGAACATGATAGCCATGAGGAATTTGAGATTCAAATTTCCGACCGTTGCTGTGCTGCGCGCCAGCTGTCCCAAAATATCTTATCCACCTAACGGTCATTTCATTGAAGGGCATTTATGTCTTATCATGTCGGGCTGCTCCGTAGGCTATAAATAGCCGCCCCCTACAACCACTAGCTGGTTGGCTGCTCCGAGAGAAACTTGACACTTGTCATTTGAGAGCAACCCATCCTCCGAGGACTTTGAGCGAAAATCATCAAGTGAGGAAAAACCCAAAAACCAAACCCCTACAAAACCCAAAGTGATTGAGCATCACTGAAGAGATTGATCATGCGTGGATCCGACGCTTGTTACCTTTGAAGACTGTGCTTCTTCCAGACGGTTAGGCGTCATGGTCTAGAGCATCCAAGAGGAATTGTGGATCGCCGAGTGACCAACTCTGTGAAGGTTTGGAAGTCGCCTGAAGACTTACCACGAGTGATTGGACGAGGTCTGTGTGACCTTAGTTCAAGGAGAATACGGTGAGGACTTGGTGTCCTGAGCTGCGTGCTCGGATGGGTGTCCGGACTGTGTGTCCTCGAGTTTAAATACTCACCGCTCCAACCGGACGCATAACCGAGATAGCAGTTGGAACTGGTCTACCAAATCATTGTCTTCACCAACCTTACTAGTTCTATTTCCTCAACCCTTTCATTTCCTCATTACCGTGTTGAGTGTTCATTCATATCTGTGTTTGAAGACTTTGATCAAGACTTTCTCAATTTCCTCGTTCAATTTCTTCATCTGTTTGTCTTCATCTTGTGCTATCCTGTGTTTACACTTTCTGTACTCTTTGATTGTCTTCATTTCATCATGATGACCATGCCCGCATTCTGTTATGCTTACTTCTGAGTACTTATTCCGCTGCAAGTAGTTCTTCGCTAAGGAATTTCCTCACCGGCAAATTCCTCAGTGGAGAATTCATAAAAATCGCCTATTCACCCCCATCTAGTCGATATAACGCACTTTCAGGTGTGTCCGGCCAGAGTGATCGAGCGTGTTGGTAACATGGTGCACCCCTGCAGGGAAGATCTTTATTCGAATACCGTGTCCATGATAATGGACGTTCAGACTTATATCTTGATCTAATACAACTAGAAATGGATACTTAAGTTATATGGCTCTGGGATTGCTTTCTCGTAGGGAGTCGAGAAAGGATCTCTGGGCGTTATTATTACAAGATGCTTGTTAATTATAAAATGCTATTCTTTACTCATCTACATGCTGCAAGATGCTTGGAGCTGCTTGAAGATGCTAGTCTTCGATAGGCTAGGCCTTCCCCTATTTCGGCATTACGCAGTTCAATCCACGATACAACCCTTCCATTTGATACCAATGCATACTTAGTATAGATCTGATGCTTGCGAGTACTTTGGATGAGTACTCACGGTTGCTTTGCTCCCCCTTTTCCCCCTTCTTCCTTCTTTCCGGTTGATGCAACCAGTTGGTGGATCCCTGGAGCCAGATGCCACTGCCGACGGATACTACTACATGGAGGCCATCGAAGACCAGGAGTAGTTAGGAGGTCCCAGGCAGGAGGCCTTGCCTCTTCGATCGTGTTGTTTTTGTGCTAGCCTTCTTAAGGCATCCTTGTTTAACTTATGTCTGTACTCAGATATTGTTGCTTCCGCTGACTCTTGTGTATCGAGCAATGTATTCGAGCCCTCGAGGCCCCTGGCTTGTAATATAAAGCTTGTTTTATTTTGATTTGTGTCTAGAGTTGTGTTGTGATATCTTCCCGTGAGTCCCTGATCTGGATCGTACACATTTGCATGTATGATTAGTGTATGGTCGAATCGGGGGCGTCACAACTTGCTGCATCACCCTCTCCTCTTCGAAGAAAACCAACGCAAGCTCAAGAAATAGTGTGACGCCCCCGATTCAATCGTACACTAATCATGCACGCAAATGTGTACGATCAAGATCGAGGACTCACGGAAGATATCACAACACAACTCTAAAACATAAATAAGTCATACAAGCATCATAATACAAGCCCGGGGCCTCGAGGGCTCGAATACAAGTGCTCGATCATAGACGAAGTCAGCGGAAGCAACAATATCTGAGTACGATATAAGTTAAACAAGTTTGCCTTAAGAAGGCTAGCACAAACTGGGATACAGATCGAAGAGGCGCAGCCTCCTACTGGGATCCTCCTAACTACTCCCGGTCGCCGTCCGGGCTGCACGTAGTAGTAGACTCCTTGGTGTAGTAGTCGCCGCCGACGGTATGCTCGCCCCGGCTCCATCGTCCGTCGCAGCAATCGGGTAAAGAAAGGGGAAAAGGGAGAACAAGGCAACCGTGAGTACTCATCCAAAGTACGCAAGCAAGGAGCTACACTACATATGCATGGATATATGTGTAAAGGGCCATATCAAGGACCGAATCGCAGAATGCCGTAATAAGAGGGGATAGCTAATCTGTCGAAGACTATGCTTCCGCAGCCTCCGCCTTGCAACATGTAGAAGAGAGTAGATCAAGTCCTCCAAGTAGCATCGCATAGCATAATCCTACCCGCGATCCCTCCTCGTTGCCCTGTTAGAGAGCGTATCACCGGTTGTATCCGCACTTGGAAGGTGTGTTTTATTAAGTATCCGGTTCTAGTTGTCATAAGGTCAAGGTACAACTCCAAGTCGTCCTCTTACCGAAGATCACGACTATTCGAATAGATTAACTTCCATGCAGGGGCACATCACATAACCCAACACGCTTGATCCCATTTGCCCGGACACACTTTTTTGGGTCATGCCCGGCCGCAGAAGATCAATACGTCGCAGCCCCACCTAGGCCAACAGAGAGGTCAGCACGCCGGTCTAAACCTAAGCGTACAGGGGTCTGGGCCCATCGCCCTTAGCACACCTGCACGCTATAACGCGCCGAAGCGTAACTAGCCCCCTTAATACAAGAGCAGGCTTATGTTCCAATCCGGCGCGCGCCGCTCAGTCGGTGACGTCACGAAGGCTTCGGCTGATACCACGACGTCGAGTGCCCATATCTTTCCCACGTAGTTGGTTAGTGCGTATAGACCAAATGGCCAGACTCAGATCAAATACCAAGAACTCGTTAAGCGTGTTAAGTATCCGCGAATGCCGAACAGGGCCAGGCCCACCTCTCTCCTAGGTGGTCTCAACCTGCCCTGTCGCTCCGCCACAAAGATCCACTCGCGGGTACTCCTACGAGCCGACCCGTCTTTAATCACCACATGTATAATGTATAAGTATAAGTATATACCCGTTATCACCTCCCGAGTGATCATGGCCCGATAGTATAGCACAGCAGACGGACAAAAATGTAGAGCCACAGATGGAATATTAGCATCCTATACTAAGCATGTAGGATTGCACGTAAAGGTAACAATAAAGAGTAGCAAGGACAGGCTATGCATCGTGATAGGTATAACGAAAGCAAGAATATGCTACACTACTCTAATGCAAGCAGATAGAGTAGAATAGGCGATATCCGTGATCAAGGGGGGGGCTTGCCTGGTTGCTCTGGCAAGAGAGAGGGTCGTTAACATCGTAGTTTAACCGGGCAGCAGTAGCGCCGGTCTCTGTGTCTAGTGAGAGAAGAGGGGGAAGAAACTATAAATATAATGCAAACAAATGCATGACGGTGCATGACATGACAAGGCGTGTTGCTAGGCGTGCCCTAACACGGTAGTAGGTGATACCGGCGGAGGGGGGAAGCATCCGGGAAAGTATCCTCGGGGTGTCGCGTTTTCGGGCAGAGGAGCCGGAGGAGGAAAGTTGCGAGTTTGATATGTTAGGGGTGTGTGGCGGACGAACAGGCTGCGTATCCGGATTCGTCTCGTCGTTCCGAGCAACTTTCATTAGAAAGTATTTTCATCCGAGTTACGGATTAAAAGATATGATTTTCTAAAGATTTAATTCATTTTCTGATTTTAATTAGTTATTTAATTACAAAATTATCCAGAATAGTGCCTGATGACGCAGGCATGACATCAGAGTGATGTCAGTAGGTCAACTGGTCGGTTGACGGTCAAACCGCATGTGGGTCTAATTGGGACCCTCATGTCATTGTCAGGGGCACTAACAGGGGGTTTAAACTAACTAAATGGGTTAATTAGCAGGTGGGGCCCGGTAGTCAGTGAGAGATTAGTGTTTAATTAACTAATTTAATTAATTAGCAAATTATCTATTTATTTTATTCGTTTATGGCATGGGCCCCGCATGTCAGTGCCACTGGGCTGCCCAGTCAGCACGTTGACTGGGTCAATCCAGTCAACGGGGCCCCCATGGCCCACTAGCAGTGACCCAGGGGTGGGGCCCCACGCATGCCACGTCAGCTGGCCGGTGTCTAGACGCCGGCGAGTTCGTTTTCGTGGCGGCGCGACTTGGGCGAGCATCGGATTTCGCCCATGGGGCACCAAATCGAGCGCGGCCAGGCTCTCTGGAACGGCCTCTTCGCGCCGCGTCCGATGGAGGGGAGCTCGTCGCCGGGGGTGGCCGGAATCGAGCGCTACAGGCTCGACGGCGGCGAGGTGGTTCGGGCGTGAGACGAAGATGGCGACGCAGCGCGCTTCGGGGCGAACGGGAAGGCTAGGGTGGAGCTGCGCCACGCGCTGAGCAAAAAGGGCTCGGCCCCGTGACCATTTGGTCACCGGAAGGGCACCGGCGACGCGCGCAGGCGGCGGCGCAGTCGGGAGCTCGAGGAGAGTGGAGCTAGGGCGAACTAGCAAAGAAATGGAGAGGTTGGGGGAGGATCTACGGGGCGTGAGGAGTGTAACCGACACGAGCCCGTGACCATTTGGTCACCGGAGACTCGTCGGCGACGGGGTCCGCGGTGGAGTGCTCGGGTGCTTCGGCGGCAGCTAGCTAGGGCGTGCGAGGGAGCTAACGAAGAGAAGGAGGGGGGGTGCAGCTCACCGAGCGGCACACACGACAGGCCCTTGGGGGGTTTAGGAGCTGCAGAGTCGACGGCGCTCGTCGGAGATGCGTCGGGGATCCGAGGAAGAAGACGAGGCCGGGGCAGCGTTCGTGGGCATCCGGTGTCCTGCGTCTTGATGGGAAGGCGTAGTCGAGGGAGGCAAAGCGAGCGGACACGTAGGAGAGGCTTGGAGGTCGCGGTGGCCGCGAGTTCTACGGCGGCGAGGCCATGGCGGCGCTCGGTTGCGGTGGGGAAAGAGGGGGGAGCGCGGTGGATCTGAGGGGGAAGGGAGAGGCGCAAGAACCGAGGCGGGAGTGGGGGCGAGTGGGGAGGGATCCCGAGGGGCGCGCGCAAGGCGTCCTATCGACTGGACGCCCGAGCGGGTCCGGGCGACAGCGAGAAGGAAGCGCGATCGAGGAACAGGAAGGGTGCGGTGCGGGAGCTGGGCGGCTGGGCCGACTCAGGCCTGGCTGCGGTCCAGTGGATAAGGGGCTGTGGGCGTCGGGAGGGTTGGCGGTTTGGGACCTGCCTAGCTAGCTGGGCCGATTGGCCCAAAGGGGGAGGGGGGTTCTTCTTTTGTTTTATTTTCACCTTTTCCTTTTGTTTATTTCCTTTTCTGTTTTATCTCATTTTAAAGTAATTAGGCATTTTCTAAAAATGCGTTTACTTCACCATAATTACCATTGCAATATTTGGCACCCACCAAACATTTTTGTTTTGGCTTTTGAAAACATTGGGGGTTTGTCACTAATTCATTTTTGAATTTGCAATGTTTTTGAACTACCACTTAATTAGCAACAGTAACATAGATGACATGGCATCATCATGAGAGTTTTACTATAGCCTAATTATCCGGGCGTTACAAATCTCCTCCACTACAAGAAATCTCATCCCGAGATTTAGGAGGTAGAAGGAAACAAGTCGGGTATTCATCACGCAGTGCTCTCGCGTTCCCAAGTGGCTTCATCTTCAGAATGGTGCGACCACTGAACTTTGAGGAACTTGATCGCCTTCTGACGTGTGCGACATTCAGCTTGGTCGAGAATGTGGACCGGATGCTCTTTATAGGAGAGGTCCTGTTGCAATCGAGCACTTCATGGTCCACTGCTCGGATTGGGTCCTTGAACCAGCGTCGGAGTTGTGACACGTGGAACACATCGTGAACCTGAGAAAGGTTCGACGGAAGCTCCAGTTGATATGCCACTTCTCCACGCCTCTCGAGAATAGTGAAAGGACCAATATAGCAGGGAGCTAGCTTTCCCTTGATCCCGAAGCGGTGCGCACCCTTCATTGGTGTAACTCGAAGATAGGCCTTTTGCCAAAGTTGATAGACCATGTCTTTATGATGACGGTCATAATTACTCTTTTGACGTGACTGGGCAGTCTTGAGATTCTCGCGAATAATGTGGACTTGTTCTTCGGCATGTTGGATAATATCCAGACCAAAGAGTGGACGTTCCCCAGTTTTTGACCAGTTCAGAGGGGTTCGGCAGTTTCGTCCATATAGCACTTCGAAGGGGGACATCTTCAGACTAGCTTGATAGCTATTATTATAGGAGAACTCAGCATACGGGAGAGATTCCTCCCATTTCTTGCCGAAGGAAATAACACAAGCTCAAGCATATCTTCGAGAACTTGGTTGACACGCTCAACTTGCCCTTGTGATGCGGATGAAACGCAGATCGAAAGATAAGTGAGTCCCCATAGCTTCTTGGAAACTTGCCCGTAATCTTGAAGTGAATAAGCTGCCACGGTCCGAATCGATAACCAAGTGGAATACCGTGAAGCTTAAACAATTCTCGACATGTAGAGAGTTGCAAGCTGACTAGCAAAGTGATCGCTTTTTGACCGCCGTAAAATGTGCAACTTTAGAAAGCCGTCAATGACGCACAAGAATAGCATCATTACCTTTTGCGATTTGGGAAATCCAAGTGATTTAAGTCCATTTCAACATGGTCCCATTTCCATTCAGGAATAGAGATAGGTTGCAGAGTTCCAGCAGGCCTTTGATGTTCTGCTTTGATACGACGGCAAACGTCACATTCAACAACATAACGAGCAATGTCTTGCTTCATATTAGACCACCAGAATCTCTGATGAA
This sequence comes from Aegilops longissima, assembly GCA_021605205.1. NCBI lineage: Eukaryota > Viridiplantae > Streptophyta > Magnoliopsida > Poales > Poaceae > Aegilops > Aegilops longissima. The sequence continues at coordinate 454,892,811 of CM038681.1, read as the reverse complement.
TGTCTTGGTACATCTTGGTGCTACCGGGATGAATAGACAAAGGCGTATCATGAGCTTCTTTCATAACCCTTGGAGTCAGATTCAGGTTTTCCCGCTTGCTCGGTACCACTAGGCGACCTTTGAAGAATAAGATGCCTGCGTCATCAACAGTGAAGAATGAGGGCTTTCCTTCTGCGAGATAACGTTTAATCCTCTCGACTTCATCGTCACATTTCTGTATCCATTTGATGGTGTCCACAAGATCTGGTCTAGCAACTATGGTATTGAGAGAATACCGGGAAACAACATGGAGGTTCATCTTGCGAAACTCCGGAGGAGGGGGAGCGAGTGCACCCGGAGGAACAATATGGAGGTTCAGCTTTCTGAATTCTTCAACAAGTTTAGGGCTGAACTTTGTAACTCGGAGGTGGTTGCAGAAGACTTATGCTCAAGGCATCAGCCATTACATTAGCCTTGCCAGGTGTATAGGAAATACCCAAGTCAAAGTCTACGACAATCTCCATCCATCTCTGCTGATGGAGGTTCAGGTCTGGCTGAGTGAACAGATACTTCAGACTTTGGTGATCAGTGAAGATCTCGCAACGATTACCGAGAAGGTAATGTCGCCACTGTTTTAGCGCATGAATGACAGCAGCCAGTTCGAGGTCGTGAACTGGGTAGTTCTCTTCGTGAGGGCACAATTTCCGAGAGGCATAAGCAACCACTTTGCGTTCCTGCATTAGGACACAGCCTAGTCCTTGACGGGAAGCGTCGCAGTATATGACGAAGTCCTTCTTAGTATCAGGTGGAGCTAGTACTAGGGCAGAAGTCAACTTGTCTTTGAGTGCCTGGAAGCTTTCCTGACATTTGTCTGTCCATTGGAACTTGACGCCCTTATGCAACAGGTTAGTCAGGGGCCTGGTGATCTTGGAGAAGTTCTCGATTTAATCAAAGCAATAGTCAAGTAGACCGAGAAAACTTCCGACTTGCTTAACGTTCTTTGGAGGAGTCCAATCAAGAATGGCCTGGACTCGCTCAGGTTGACGGCAATACCATCCTTAGAGATGACATGCCCGAGATAGGTTACTTCGGAAGCCGTAATTCACACTTGGAGAACTTGGCATATAGTCGATGCTCTCGTAGCTTTTCCAAAGACAAGGCTAAGATGTTCAAGATGCTCTTCTTCATTCTTGGAAAATACCAGATATCATCCAAATAAACCACGATGAACTTATCGAGGTAATCCATGAATATATAGTTCATCGACGAGAGAAGGTGGCGGAGCATTGGTTAATCCGAAGACATGACGGTGTACTCGTATGAACCATATCGAGTCATTTAAGGCGGTCTTTGGGATATCCTCTTCACGAACACGGATCTGGTGGTAACCCAACCTCAAGTCGAAGTTTAGAGAACACCGATTGAACCAGCCGCTTGATCATATGAGATCATTGATCCGAGGAAGGGATACTTATTCTGAATGTTAGCTAGGTTTATAGGACGGTAGTCTTGGACCAATCGGTTTGTTCCATCCTTCTTCTTGACAAAGAGAGAAGGTGCTCCCCAAGGAGAGCAACTTGGGCGAATGAAACCACTCGCGAAGAGACTTGTCGATTTCCTCCTTAAGCTCAAGGAGTTCATGCGCGGCATCTTGTAGGGTCGCTATTATAGGAGTGGTGCCGGTTTCAAGTCAATGACGAATTCGACAGCTCTAGCAGGGGAATCCTCGGAGTTCTTCAGAAAGACGCCTAGGAATTCACGAACGACGGAATGTTTTCAATGCCCTCGAGTGGTGCAAAGTGTTCAATGCATTCAATGCATAGAGCCTTGCCTCGCATTCTGAACCGCACGGGCATTGTAGCTTATTATTTCATCAGAAGGGTGTAGCAGATGGACGGTCTTAGTGGCGCAAACGATTGAAGCAGTATGAGCCTTTAACCAATTCATTCCCAGAATGAGATCAATGCTACAAGACTTCAGTACGATGGGAGAGACAAGGAATTTCAATCCTTCAATTTCAACAGGAACATCGTGACTAACCATAGAGGTTTGACATTGGCCCGCAGGGGTGTGTACCACTAGCGGAGTGTTCATCTCTTCGTATTTAATGCCATGAATGAATGCAAATTCTGCTGATATGAATGAATGCGATGCTCCTGTATCAAATAAAACAGAAGCCGGTACTGAATTTACGAGGAGTGTACCCATCACAGTAGCAGGCTGGTCTTGAGCTTCATTCAGATCAATATGGTTGGCATGAACACGACCATAAGACTTGGCGCTGTTGTTGCGGGGCTGGTTGCTTCCACGGCCAGTTGCAGGAAGTGCCAGTTGATTCTGATTCTGATTGCAATCCCTAGCACGGTGACCTGGTTGACCACACTTGTAGCACAGACCATTATTGGGAGTGGAAACAGAGCTTGGGGTGGTGGAGTCGAAGCCTTAGCTGCCTAGTTGGAGGAGTAGGCGACGAGGTGCAGATAGCTCGCCTTTGGGGCAGGTGCATTTGGCTGGTACATGCTGTTGGGAATCCATATCTTACGCTTCGCGAGGACGGGCCCAAGATGAGCCCGTGTCACGGCTTGCGCTCGTGAGAGCTCGTATTCTGTGCAGACCAGTCTCGACATTGATGGCCTTGTTCACCAAGGTGGCGAAATCAGCAAAGTCATGCACTAGAAGTGCGAGCTTGATGTCGCCTTGAAGGCCGCCACGAACTTCTCTTGTCTACGGGCATCGCTTGCAATGTCCTCTTCAAAGATAGCGGACAAGTCCGTAAACTCTCACGATAAGCTTCAACAGTTTTGTTGCCCTGAGTGAGGTTGCGGAACTCACGCTTCTTCCGGTCCATGACACCCTGAGGAATGAAGCGGGCACGGAATGTAGCTTGGAAGTCTGGCCAGGTGATGATTGTTCCAGCTGGAAGAGTACGCCTGTGGTTGTCCCACCATTGAGCTGCAGGCCCTTTCAGAAAGAAGGAAGCAAAGGTGACATAGCTGGCAGGGGCTACATCAGCAGACTCCATCTCATAGGTGATGTCACGGAGCCATTCATCAGCATCCAGAGGCTTAATTGAGCTGCGGTACACACTTGGGTTGAGGCGCATGAAACTCGCAGAGTTACCGGGCTGGCTGCTGGTTCATATTGGGGCGAGGAACCGAGCCATGATATTCTCCATGATGGCGATTCATCTCGAGCTGTTGGATCATTCCAGCCATGTACTCAGCGGTGGTGGGGCGCTGCCACCACTAACCACGCACCACCTGGTCTAACCATCCCGCCGATATATAACAGGTAGTTCAGCATTGAGAAATTTGTAAAGACAAGAATGATTCATGATGAATCATGCATAAGGGAAAGAGCACCATAACTACTACATAGTAGTCGTCATAACTTACAAAAGGGGTCATGCATAGAGTTCAATACACAGAGTTCAGTACATAGACTAAAACATCATAGGCGGCACGCAGGCTTGCGGCGAATGCACCTAACACTAACAAGCAAGCCTACATCACCCCACGCGGCATCTACTGGAGGTAGCAGTAGCCTGAAAGCTGGTAGTGCGGCAGCGATAGTCCTCCACGCCGCTGGCCCGGGGCTGTGGATACTCCGTGCGTAACCCGACGCCTGTGTGGTAGAAGAGGACCAAGCGCGGGAGTGTATCCTCCCACATCCGCCAACCGACTTCGGGGCATCATGGTCTGGCTGGTAGATCGCTGAACGCGCAGCTCCCTAGATCGGACAAAGGTGCAACAACGCCGAGCACGCCAAAGGTGCCGACGGGTGGTGTACAACTCGTGGCGAAGAGCTCGTTAGCTCGATCCAGCCCATCAAGATGCGTAACCAAGTTCGATGGTAGAAGGGCTCTCGGTGACAAATGGAGTAGGCAGCAGTAGTAACCTCCGCACCAACATCGATGCGATAGCAATGTGCTCAAGGGGAGGAGTCCAACTCCCGATACTTCCACGAAGACGTGTCGAGAAAGATAAGCAGCATCGTGGACTGCCATATCGATAGTCACCCCAACACCATTTATGTGTGCAGCACAAGAGTGGAGTCATACTCCCAGAGTAGAGGTGGACGATGGCACGGCATCGCTCTCGTTGAAGTCCCGGTACTCCTCAAAGACGGTGTACTGTGGTGCCAGCGATAACCCAGATAGGTCATCATCTCCGCTAGCACGGCAGTGATCCCGAGGCACCAATGGCCATCGTGGTGGCGCATTTACCTGCCTCGTGGGTTCCATCTCAAAGCAAAGATGTTTCAAAGGAGTCAAATGACAAGGTGGAAATTGTTCAAAATACTATTCTAAGGAATAACTATGGCTTTATCCAACTTTGGGGTGAAGGTGGTCACCGGATCCTAGTGTTAGTTAGTAAATTCGTTTAACCCGAGTAGAAGAGAGTTCAGAGTCCCAGAGTAAAGGTCGAGGAGTAAAAGATCCTAGTACCACCCAATGGCGACGTGGGTCCATGGGCCGCACAGCCATGTTAGTAAAAGTTTTGTAAAGTCTAGACTCGACTTCGGCCAAGGAGTGTGGAAGGGGATTCCCACAGCAATGGCTCGATACTAACTTCAGACGCTTCGCTTCAATCGACACTAATCATGCACGCAAATGTGTACGATCAAGATTGTGGACTCACGGAAGATATCACAACACAACTCTAAAACATAAATAAGTCATACAAGCATCGAATACAAGCTGGGGCCTCGAGGGCTCGAATACAAGTCTCGATCATAGACGAGTCAGCGGAAGCAACAATATCCGAGTACGCATATAAGTTAAACAAGTTTGCCTTAAGAAGGCTAGTACAAACCGGGATATGATCGAAGAGGCGCAGATGCCTCCCGCCTCGATCCTCCTAACTACTCTCGGTCGCCGTCGCGGCTGCACGTAGTAGTAGGCACCTTCGTGTAGTAGCCATCATCCGACGGTATGCTCGCCCTGGCTCCACCGTCCGGTCGCAGCAATCGGGTAAAGAAAGGGGAAAAGGGGAACAAGGCAACCGTGAGTACTCATCCAAAGTACTGCAAGCAAGGAGCTACACTACATATGCATGGATATATGTGTAAAGGGCCATATCAAGGACTGAACTGCAGAATGCCGTAATAAGAGGGGATAGCTAATCCGTCAAGACTACGCTCCGCAGCCTCCGCCTTGCAACATGTAGAAGAGAGTAGATCAAGTCCTCCAAGTAGCATCGCATAGCATAATCCTACCCGCGATCCCTCCTCGTCGCCTCGTTAGAGAGCGATCACCGAGTTGTATCTGGCACTTGGAAGGGTGTGTTTTATTAAGTATCCGGTTCTAGTTGTCATAAGGTCAAGGTACAACTCCATGTTACCGAAGATCACGGCTATTCGTATAGATTAACTTCCCTGTAGGGGTGCACCACATAACCCAACACGCTTGATCCCATTTGGCCGGACACACTTTTCTGGGTCATTCCCGGCCGCGGAACATCAACACGTCGCAGCCCCACCTAGGCCAACAGAGAGGTCAGCACGCCGGTCTAAACCTAAGCGCACAGGGGTCTGGGCCCATCGCCCTTAGCACACCTGCACATTGCGAACGCGGCCGAAGCGTAACTAGCCCCTTAATACAAGAGCAGGCTTACGCTCCAATCCGCGCGACCGCCGTCGACGACGTCACGAAGGCTTCGCCGATACCACGACGCCGAAAGTGCCCATATATTTCCCACGAGTTGGTTAGTGCGATAGACCAAATGGCCGACTCAGATGAAATACCAAGAACTCGTTAAGCGTGTTAAGTATCCGCTGAACGCCAACAGGGCCAGGCCCACCTCTCTCCTAGGCGGTCTCAACCTGCCCCTGCTGCCCGCCACAAAGATCCACTCATGGTACTCCTACGAGCCAATTCGCCTTTAATAACCACATGTATCATGTATAAGTATAAGATATACCGTGATCACCTCCCGAGTGATCACGGCCCGATAGTATAGCACACACAGACGGACAAGAATGTAGGGCCACATATGGAATAATAGCATCCTATATTAAGCATGTAGGATTGCGTAAAGGTAACAACAAGAGTAGCAAGGACATGCTATGCATCAGATAGGTATAACGAAAGCAAGAATATGCTACACTACTCTAATGCAAGCAGATAGAGTAGAATAGGCGATATCCGTGATCAAGGGGGGGCTTGCCTGGTTGCTCGGCAAGAGAGAGGGTCACAACACCGTAGTCGAACCGGGCAGCAGCAGCCGGTCTCGTGTCTAGCGAGAGAAGAGGGGGAAGAAACAATAAATATAATGCAAACAAATGCATGACGATGCATGACATGACAAGGCGTGCCCTAGCACGGTAGTAGGTGATACCGGCGGAGGGGGGAAGCATCCGGGAAAGTATCCCCGGGGTTTCGCATTTTTCAAGAGGAAGCCGAGGGGGAAAGTTGTAGTTTGATATGTTAGGTGTGTGGCGGATTTAACGGCTGCGATCCGGATTCGCCTCGCTGCTCGAGCAACTTTCATGTAGAAAGTATTTTCATCCGAAGTTACGGATTAAAAGATTTGATTTTCTAAAGATTTAAATCATTTTGTGATTTTAATTAGTTATTTAATTATAACATTATCCGAACAGTGCTCGATGACGTTGTGCATGACATCGAGTGATGTCAAGAGGTCAATGGTCGGTTGACCTACCAAACCGCATAGTGGGTCAAGTGGGACCCACATGTCATTGTTAGGGGCACTAACAGGGGGTTTAAACTAACTAAATGGGTTAATTAGCAGGTGGGGCCCGGTAGTCGGTGAGAGATTAGTGTTTAATTAACTAATTTAATTAATTAGCAAATTATCTATTTATTTTATTCGCTTATGGCATGGGCCCCGCATGTCGCTGCCATCTGGCTGCCTGAACAAGACATCGACCGGTCAATCCAATAACGGGCCCCATGGCCCATCGGCAAGGACCTGTGGGTGGGGCCCCACGCATGCCACGTCAGCTGGCCGGAGTCTTGACGCCGGCGAGTTTGTTTTCGCGGCGGCGCGACTTGGGCGAGCATCGGATTTCGCCCATGGGGCACCAAATCAAGCGCGGCCAGGCTCTCTGGAACGGCCTCTTCGCGCCGCGTCCGATGGAGGGGAGCACGTCGGTGGGGGTGGCCGGAATCGAGCGCTACAGGCTCGACGATGGCGAGGTGGTTCGGGCGTGAGATGAAGACGGCGACGCAGCGCGCTTCGGGGCGAACGGGAAGGCTAGGGTGGAGATGCGCGACGCGCTGAGCACAAAGGGCTCGGCCCCGTGACCATTTGGTCACCGGAAGGGCGCCGGCGACGCGCGCAGGCGGCGGCGCAGGCGGGAGCTCGAGGAGAGTGGAGCTGGGGCGAGCTAGCAAAGTAATGGAGAGGTTGGGGGAGGATCTACGGGGCGTGAGGAGTGTAACCGACACGAGCCCGTGACCATTTGGTCACCGGAGACTCGTCGGCGACGGGGTCCGCGGCGGAGCGCTCGGGTGCTTCGGCGGCAGCTAGCTAGGGCGTGCGAGGGAGCTAACGGAGAGCAGGAGGGGGGGTGGAGCTCACCGAGCGGCACACACGACAGGCCCTTGGGGGGTTTAGGAGCTGCAGAGTCGACGACGCTCGTCGGAGATGCGTCGGGGATCCGAGGAAGAAGACGAGGCCGGGGCAGCGTTCGTGGGCGTCCGGTGTCCTGCATCTTGACGGGAAGGCGTAGTCGAGGGAGGCGGAGCGAGCGGACATGTCGGTTGCGGTGGGGAATGAGGGGGGAGCGCGGTGGATCTGAGGGGGAAGGGAGAGGCGCAAGAACCGAGGCGGGAGTGGGGGCGTGTGGGGAGGGGTGCCCGAGGGGGCGCGGCATCGGCGTCCTTGTCCACCTCGACGCCGGTGAGCGGGTTCGGGGGCGACAGCGCCCTGTAGCGGCGCGCGACCGAGGAACAGGAAGGGGTGCAAGGGAGTCGGGCGGGCTGGGCCGACTGTGATGGCTGCGGTCCAGGGGGGCAGGGGCTGTGGGCGTGCGGGTGGGTTGGCCGGTTTGGGACCAGTGGGGAGGGGGGTTTTTCTTTTGTTTTATTTTCACCTTTTCCTTTTGTTTATTTCCTTTTCTGTTTTATCTCATTTTAAAGTAATTAGGCATTTTCTAAAAATGTGTTTACTTCACCATAATTACCATTGCAATATTTGGCACGCACCGAACATTTTTGTTTTGGCTTTTGAAAACATTGGGTGTTTGTCACTAATTCATTTTTGAATTTGCAATGTTTTTGAACTACCACTTAATTAGCAACAGTAACATAGATGACATGGCATCATCATGAGAGTTCTACTGTAGCCTAATTATCCTGGCGTTACACGTAGCAAGAAGGATTTCTGGCGCCGTTGCTGGGGAGGTCTTCGCTCAAGTCAAGACATACCAAGTACCCATCACAAACCCATCTCCCTCGCATTTACATCATTTGCCATTTGCCTCTCGTTTTCCTCTCCCGCACTTCACCCTTGCCGTTTTATTCGCCCTCTCTTTCCCAATCTCCTCCTCTCTTCTCCGTTTGCCTTCTCGTTGCCATGGCCGAATCAAAAAGAACTAAGGTCCCTTTCCTAGGTTCTAGTACCTTGGATAACCCCGCTATCCTCTCTAAGCTCATGAATAATGATGCTATAGAAAGACCCACCGGGGTCTCCAATGAGAGCTTGAATAATCGTACAACAAAAGGCCTGTTGGCATAAAGTTTATAGTCCTTCCAGATAAAAGCACCATCGATGTATAGAAGCACAAATCATTTGACCTGAAAGTGCTAATGTTTCAGTCAGAATCTGATGGAGCAGCACGATTCCACCTTTTTCCGCCATTGCTCTTCAACAACGGTTTAATGTCCGATAGTCTGGTTTCAAAACCATTCATATCTTGACGACATTTCTCAACCACTATTCTTGTTTCCAAACAACGCCCATTAGGGATTGACTTGTGTCCGGAGCATGATATATCACTGCCTAGCGGGAAGATTTTGTTCAAGAGGGCGATTTGGACGAGGTTACCTTGACAACCAACCCGAATTATGCAGAATGTGCTTTTTGCAATCGTTAGTAGAGAGATACCGATGCACCGCAGCAAGAGGTGACATTGTGCCTGTAGTAGCCTCGCCACCTTCGTGTGGTTGTGGCTGTTCAATCATTTGTTTCATAGCTTCCTGAAAGTTTGAACTTGTAGATTAGTGTACCAAATGAATTACTAATGAGACAAAACAAACAAAGTAGGTTAAACGCTTATACATTACTTATTTTGGTGAACTACATCGTAATACATTAGCATGTATTGTAGTGCCAACTACATAATAAAATCACTTTAGGAACATATGTCCATGTAGCATGCCTACTGTATTGTCTATTTCCTCACATTCATTGACATCTAAGGATAAAGAGACATGGTTTAAAGTAGGATGAACATAGTATGACATCATTCATATCATGGGCAAACAGATATAAAACAAACAAGCTATTTTATCATTGTAAAGCACGTGAAAATAACAACTAGATTACAGATCAAGACCAAAAGAATATCCTTCATCTCTTTTAAACCATGTAAGGTGAAATGATACGTTAAGAAAACTATGTATAAAAGTGAACAGAGTAATCGACATTGGCTGCAAACCAAGTAGTTAAATGAACACATCACAGCATCAATCAGTTCAAGGCGGGAGGAGTAAGGACTTACAACAGCGGCTTGAACTGGGTGTGCTCATGCCCTTCATCTTGCTGGTGTGGCAATCCTTGAAGATTTGTAATCGCATTCGGTTCAGGTTCTTTTGGTCCGCACGGGCTTTCCGCTGTATTTGGAACAAGTCAATATAGATACGATAATATGGCACAAAAAAAGAAGGAAGTAGCAGCTATTTACAAGAGCCTCAAGAAGTGCAATATAGCTACGAGATCATGTTGTCTCGTTGGAATTTCACTTTAGAACGGTTGGTTTTGTTCTTCAAATAGTTAGCCTAGAAGAAGATACACTTGTAAGGCACATACATAAATACAAGTTCAATATGTGGTCTGATCAAATACATATAGCCTACATGATACTTTGGATCGACCGTTGTTTAACGAGGGCTGTCCAGTCTTCATCTGTAATATATTCCATTTGGAGATGTTTGGGCGATTTCATTGTTAGCCTTGCCTTCAAAGTGAGATTTTCTAAGGTGGTACCGATATCGTCGCAGAGCGCATCGAAAAACATGAGTGCATGCTTGTTTAGTTGCATCATCTTTCAGATCCAACTTGAACCTCATTTGTTGAAAAAAGAATGTGAGTCTTATTAGGAGCAAGCTACAAAGTATGGGACAGAGCAAGAAAATATTACTAATTGCGATGAATAACATTACTTACAGATAAATGGTCAAGGAAGGTGTTAAACTGGGTATTGTCTTTCTCATTCCTGTATTTGATCCACGTTGGGAGGATACGCGATGACACCTAACGGCAACGGCTGCTCTCGATACTAACTTGGCTGACTCAGAGCATCACGTGGCCTTTTTAAACCTGCCTCAAAATGGATCTCCATTCTTCCTCCTTTAGATTTTGTTAATCCGTCAAGCATTATCCCCGATGTCTGCTTTCGCCATGCCGTGGTGCTAGTTCAACAACGAATATGGAAAGTGTTAGTGTACATCAAACTGTGGGAGTACATATAAAGGAGCATGCAATCGCAACTTGACTTGGTCAGTACCGCCTTGGTGTTGATGCTCATGAGGTTCATCTGATCTTGCCAAGTCCTGTTGTGTCAACACTGCTTCGAAGTAGTGTTAGGTGTGAAGGCAGCTTGGGAACCGCCAGCCTGAGCAAACGAACGAGTAACTGGTTGAGATGTCGGTATGCAGCTTGAAGCGGATGCTGCAACTGGTGGAGCAGTGATACTGTGTTTGTAGATTTAGCCGGTGGACTTGGACCTTCTACTGCACTATAAGTACCAGCAGAATCTCGACGGCAGAGCCTTTTCCGCTTTCACCCGACGAGTAACAAGACTCCCTACTATATTATTTTCCTTGCTCTTTTTGACTTTGCCATGTCAAGCTGTACCCACAACACAAAAGAATAAAATCACTCTTCGTAACTCATTGATGCATGATACGCATAAGCAATACTTTGATGTAAGACAACCGTATGAGGATGGAATATGTAAGAAAAACAGACGGCATGACATATTCACAGACACGATGTGTAAACTAAGAAGAAGGATTTTCAAGAAAATAGAAGTAATGCAAGCTAGACACCATATGAAAGATGCAACCAATATTACTCGCCAAGTTAAAAGTGTCTTGTCATAAGTGGCAATTCAAAAATTAGAAGCAAGACAACGTAAAAATCAATGCAAGATGCAACCACTATCAAACCGCCATGTTAAAAGCGTCCAATCATGAGTTACTGATGCGGGATACACAACAGCAAAGATTTTGATGTAAGAACATGGTATGATAGATAGATGCAGTATTCTAGACACGTAAAGCCATGTCATATGCACATGTATAACGATAAACTCAGCAGGTGCAATTTAATCAAAATAGAAGAAATACAAGCTAGACAACATATGCAACATGAAACCAATTATCACATCACAACTTAGAGCAAGCACCTGCGATGGTGGAGTGCGGAGATGAACTCATCATGTAGACTTGGGACTTCAACTTCATTAGCGTGAGCAGTGGCAAATCTAGAGAGTCTTTGTTTGCGCCAAAAGCGGAGTACCACCAACATCCCCTAACTTACTCTTTTCCTTCCTATTTTCTCGATATTGCCTTATGAAGTCAAAACCACAAGAAGATGAATAAAATTAGCTCTGATAACTGGTTGATGCATGATATGATTTAACACTACTTTGATGTAAGGCAAGCGCAGGAGGATGGAATATATACAAAAAAGACAGCGTTTCATATTCACACGCATTTATAGGAGGATGGAATATGTATGAAAAACAAGAAGCGGAAGGCATTTCAACAAAATTAGAAGAAATGAAAGCTAGGCACCATATGAACATGCAACCAATATCACTCTATCGTGTAAAAAGTGTCTCGTCAGAAGTGCCATTTCAAGAAATTAGAAGCAGACAAGCTAGAAGACAATGCAAGATGCAACCTACATCACAGTCCCAAGTTAAATGTGTCTTATGGGTAAGTGATCGTTGCAGGTATAAGTTGCAAGCTATGCAGATGCAATACAAGCTAGACATCATACGCAACATGGAACCACATATAATAGTGCCAAGTTAGAGCAAGCACCTGTGATGGTGGAGTAGGGGAGATGTGCTCATCATCTACACAGCTACGTTGACTGCCTAGCCTTGCGTTGTCTTGCGTAATCTTGTTGGGAGGATGGCGGAGTAGAATATGTAGAGAACCTCCGCTTCAGCTTGTTCTAAGGACCACCATCATCCAATGCCTTGCCAATTTCCTTCAGCTTTATTGATTTTGCATTGTGAGGTCATACCGACAAGAAAAAGGAATATCATTCGCTCTTCGTAACTCATTCATGCATGATACCGATTTAACACTACTCGATGAAAGGCAAAGTCATGATACGAGGATGGAATATGTACGAAAAAATGGACGGCTTGACATATTCACACCTATGATGTGGTAACTAAGCAGAAGGCACTTCAACAAATTAGAAACACTGCAAGACACCATATGGAAGGTGCAATCAGTATCACTCTGCCAAGTTAAAACTGTCTCGTCATAGGCAGCGTTCATCAAACTAGAAGCAATACATGCTAGAAATCATATTCAAGACGCAAACCAATATCACACTGCCAACTTAAAGGTGTCTCATCATAAGTGAGTGATGCAGGATACACAAGAAGAGTAGTTTCATGTAAGAACATGGTGTGATAGACAGATATAGTATGTACCAAAAATAGGAAAGTGTGTCATATTCACATGTATCATGTGTAAGCTAAGCAGATGCAGTTTACACTAATTAGGAGCAATACGAGCTAGACACCATATGCAACATGCAACCAGATATCACACTGCCAAGTTAGAGCAAGCACCTTGGATGGCGGAGTAAGGGAGCGCAGACTTGGACCATGTAATGCACTATGAGTACAAGGAGAATCGCACAGATGTTCGCTTACGTTGTTGCAGAGGACCACCATCATCGCCTTTCCTTACTTTTTTCCTTCCTCTTTCTTGATTTTGCCTTGTCAAGTCAAACCCACAAGAAAAAGGAATAAAATTTTCTTCGTAACTTATTGATGCATGATACCGATTTAACACTACTTTCATGTAAGGCAGCCGCATGATAGGAGGATGGAATATGTATGAAAAGCAGGACGGCGTGACATATTGACATGTATGATGTATAAAGTGTAAACTAAGCACAAGGTGCTTGAACTTGTTAGAATCGATGCAAGCTAGAAACCATATGAAAGATGAAACCAATATCACTCGCCAAATTAAAAGGGTGCCCTAACAAATGTATTTGACCAAATTAGAAGCAATACATGGCAACAAAGTTAGAAATAATATGCAATATGCAACTAATAAAGGTGACTCATCGTAAGTAATTGATGCAGGATATGTAAGAGAGGTAGTTTCATGTAAGAACAAGGTTAACACATAGATGTAGTGTGTACCAAAATAGGAAGGCATGTCATATTCACAGTATAGTGTGTAAACTAAGCAGATGCAATTTACCCTAATTAGAAGCATTACAAGCTAGACATCAGATGCAACATGCAACCACATATCACATCGCTGAAGTTGGAGCAAGCACTGTGATGGTGGTGTAGGGAAGTGCTGTCTTCGTGTACAGAGCAACGCTCAATATCTTCATTTAGGCTTGCTGTTTCTTGAGAATCATGTGGAGAGGATGAAATTGCATTCTTTATAAGAGTATTGCGCCTCATATTAACCCACGCTGCGGATCTGTCTCATCATAAGTTTATAGACGCAGGATACACAAGAACAATGAGTTTGATGTAAGAACATGGTGTGATAGGCGATGTAGTATGTACCAAAAACAGAAGGCGGTCATATTCACATGTATAATGTAAGCTAAGGAGATGCAATTTAACAAATTAGGAGCATTGATGAGGGATACACAAGAGAAGTAGTTTGATGTAAGAACATGGTTAATATAAAGACGTAGTATGTACCAAAAACAGGAAGGCATGTCATATTCACAGGTATAATGTGTTAACTAAGCAGATGCAATTTACCCTAATTAGAAGCATTACAAGGTAGACACCATATGCAACATGCAACCACATATCACATCGCCAAGTAAGAGCAAGCACGCGATGGTGGTGTGGGGAATTATGTGATCAACTAGAGAGCTACGTTGACTATCTTCATTTAGCCTTGCTGTTTCTTGAGAATCATGTGGGGAGGATGACACTGCACTCTTTAAACGAGTAGGGCATCTCACAGTAACCCACCCGGGTGACTGTCTCATCATAAGTGATTGACGAGGGATACAAAAGAGCATTAGTTTAATAGACATATGTAGTATGTATCAAAAACAGGAAGGTATGTCATTATCAAAGGTATAATGTGTAAAGTAAGTAGATGCAATTTAACCAAATTGGAAGCAATACAAGCTAGACACCATATGCGACATGCAACCACATTTGATAGCGCGAAGTTAAAGCAAGCACCTGGGATGGTTGTGTGAGGCAATTGAGATCATCAACTGCAGAGCTACCTTTACTGTCTCCAACTGCTGACACTGCAGCCATTAGAGTGTTGAAACGCTTACTGCTTATCTTCGAATTACACCGAGCGATTTCGTCTTTTCTTTTCTGCATTCATCAACACCGCGCCGTAGTCTGAAATATCCATGCATAAAAAACAATAGTGTGAGTATGGGTGAAGTGTGCACAATTAGTACAAAGGTAAAGGTAGCGATAGCAGGTCGGTGAGAAATAAATGACGGAGACATATGATAGCTCTACAACATGCATGGCACACTCAATTACTACAGGATTCTATGAAAATAACAATGATCGAAAGCAAATAGGTCAGTCCATTTTTTCTGCACCGTCCGATGTACAAAGAACGGGAGATCGCTTCATCTACCTCCAGCCACCAGTGTTGACGATCTTCCTAAACGCCAGCCGACCACCGCCCAAGATTCCTCCCCGCCGCGCCTCCCTCGACCTCACCGCACCGCCGTGCTTGGCACCGCCCCGCCATCCATTCAAGCCCCGCCGACCTCCAGATCGGCGCAGCAGCTCCTCGCCCCACACCCCTATGATAGACACCGATGCGCCGCTTCCCGGGAACAAAGCGGACTAGGTGCTCGCGTGCCTAAGCCGGTGCTGCTTTTAATTGCGGTTCGACCGACCTGAATTGAAATCCAGCGGCTATCGACCTCTAGCAAAGGTGAAATAGTAAAAGGAGGAAACCTTGTGCATTTAGTATCACGAAGAAGATGTAAAAGCGCCAACTAGTTTCTTTCATGGGATGAATACGGTGTGAGCGGAGACGAAGATTTGCACGAATAAGGGAAGAGGAGTACTTCTTCTCGCTGGCAAGTGTTAGGTCCTCCTTCTTGCTTTTTCCGACGATCTTGTTGTTCGCCGAAACCGAAGTTGTGGAGGACGGTGCAGCCTTGGACGAACCCATGGCCAAGTTGTTGAGTGTGGGTGCGGTGGCCGTCTGTCGGGCGGCGGGGAAGCAGATCCGAGGCGTGGACGGTTATGGCAGTGGAGCCGCAATGCAGTGATGCGCAGGACGGCGTGGTCGGAGTGGTTTCGGCACGGCGACGCTGGTGTCGGGCGTCGTGGAGGCAGCTCGCCTCGGCTTCACCTGCTAAGTCCTTGAGGGCGCGGTTGCGGTTATGCTGGACGACGACGCCGGGTACCGGCCTGCATGATGGAGGAGGGCGGCGTGGATTGGCCGCTATGGGGTGGAGGACGGAGGAGGTTGGGGTTTCAAGGCTGGTGGAGAGGGCATTTTCGCGCCCACGGAGTATGAATGGGGAAACGGAGGGAGGCAGGCGGCGGAGAACTAAGGGGAACAATGTTTGGTTTGAGACGACTTGTTTGAAATTTGGGGAAAGTTACAAACTTTGCCCCATCTAAAATTTCGGACATATTGCGGGTTGGGGTAGGACAGTCATGTCGTGTCCCAAATGTATGGATAGATTTCGCCGAGCACATGGGTGTTTAGGCGCCCACGGGTATGAATGCTTCTCGAGGCGGTTGAGATCTGGGCCTTGGTGAAGTTACAAACCTACCCCGGTTTAGACCTTTGGACATCGGGCCGATAGGCTACACGGGCCAAAGTCAGACAGTAATTTCCTACCACCAAAACATTAGTCTCACACGGTTTGGGTGACCAGAGGCCTATTTGGCGCTTCGCTCAATATTTGGGAGCGTAGCATTAACGCTTTCGGTTCTCTTGAATTGAACTTTCAGGATTTGTCAAACTTCACAAATCTTTACTCTTGAAAATCCTAAAGCTACGATTATTTTGGAATGGAGGGTACATTTTAATATACATTGTACACAGTATATATTAAAAATATGCAACTTACCTCAGTTCATGCATGGTTCCGTGTATAATCTCCTTGGTTGCAAAAAAAGTTAGATATGTATGAATATATATACCATGTTCAAACTCACAACAAAGATTGATGCCCCTTTACATCTGATTTACAAATGCCATTATCTCGGTTCAAATAGATGAATGCACTTCCTATGAATTCAATCTTCAAACCCCTTTATGTTGAATTCGACATGTATTTTATTTCAGTAGCTAGCAATTTGGAATGTATCCATGCAAGTGACAAATGTATAAAGTGCTTCACACTAACAACATGGAGTGCACTAATTAATGTTTATATATGAATTGCAAAAGCATCCATTGCCTGTATTTCAAACCGCTCTCACTCTATGGATCGATAATATGAAATAAACACATGCACATGCTAGAATTCAATAGAGTATGGGTGTCTCGATAGACCGATTTTCGTCCATACGCAATTTTGCAAAATTCATGATCTCATCCAAAAATAATAATGCCATTTATATTTTAATTTAATGCGAGAACCGCCTTTTACACGTAGATATCTCTCTATCTAACGATAAGTGCACACACTTTATATGCATCGGCATTTCTCTTTCACACATGCTCACAATCTCTCTCGTGGTGTCGGGGTGTCTCACGACATGCTCTCTGCTTCTCTATCTCTCTTCTCGACTACTATGTACCACTTTTTCACTAATCTCAGCTTGAAAACACTATTTCTCTCACATGCATATATACACATGCACGGTCTCTACTAGCCCTCTATACGCACATATATGTGCCTCACGTGTCTCCAGACGCACATTATCTTTAGGCTTCTCTCGCACACATTGCCCCCGACACACCTCTCTAATAGTAGTTGGAAGATATGATTTCATCATATCATTCGTAGGATATCCCCGGCTGTTAGGCTGGATGGTAATACGAGGCAAAGTTTTACCCTAGTTCGGATTAGACCCTTGCAGTTGAAGAAAGAGCCTACTCTCGGTAATCAGTATATTAGTGTTAGGTGTGTACAAAGTACACGTGAATACCAAGCATTGTGCGTGTGTATATATACTATCGATTTAACTAGCCCCCAAGCTTGTATAACATACTAAGGGCCTAGGGTTACCGCCGGTGTACTAAAGTAGGGTACCTTAATACCCCGAACTGCAGACGGGCAAAGTAGCTGGTCCCCTGGCAACCCTTGCCGGGCATCTCGCCAAGACCCTCCACGGCCCTTCGTAGAAACAAGACCCCGCAAGAGGAGCTTGCCGGTAAGCCATTCAAGAACAAAGTAATCAAGACCCCCGCAAGAGGAGCTTGCCGAAGGCCACTCAGTATGCCGAAGGAACAAGGCCCCGCAAGAGGAGCTTGCCGAAGGCTTGCGGGCGCCGAGCCCCTGCCGATAAGGTTCCTCGCCATGCAAGGCGCTTGCCGGGCGTGGCAACCTCTTCATCATCTCTCGCCCACCACCCGCCAACGTGTCACCACGGGCACTCCCAAGCATCGCTGTCGACGGGCTGTGCAGCCAGCGGGAGCAGCGATAAGCGGCGCCGACAGCTACCATCGTGGCAAACAGAGGCGCACTTGACGGTCCCTCGTTACATTGTTCGGGCGATCGAGACGGGCATTGATGACTCTTGTCCCTTGTCACGAGTTAGGTATAGATCACTGACATCGCACAGAGCGGTGTACCAACCTATGTTTTTACTATTTTACCCTTGTCTACTTGGCATATGTGGTGACCCCTTGTACCTATAAAAGGAGGCCCAAGTGCAACGTAGAAAGGGTTCGATTCAGCTCCGGCTTAGTCCACCCTACTCATGCGAGACCACATTTAGGCTAGGTTTTGGAGCTCCCATTGCTCCCTAGCAAGAACACAAGATAATCCACAAAGCAGCAGTAGGAGTATTATCTCTCCGAAGAGCTCCGGTTGGGTAATCCGCGTGTGCATCGCCGATCCGCTTTGTGCAATCTCCGCCTCCGAACCACAAGGGACCCAGGTCCCGTAGGTGTTCGTGGGACACGATCAGCCCTCCCCGACATCTTTGGCGCGCTGTAGGGAGGCGCCGAGGCTGTGTGAACCCGATCCGCGGTCACACGAGCAACTTCATCAACATTCGTTAACATGGCGCCAAGAAGAAGTCTTCTAAGCAGCAGAGCCGTCTGCTGCCGAACCCACCACCACCGGAGCTGTCAGTGGTGGGGAAACGCTGGCGAGGAACCGCGCCGCCGAGAGAGCCCACAATGCCGCCAGATCCAAGGACAAGGCAGCACAGGCGCCGGGCGTCCGAAGTCCGCGACCGCCGCCCTTCGCAGGAGGCGCGGACCGACAAGCGCCATGATGCTCGCGCACCATACGCCGTTGGATCAAGGCCAAGCTGGAGGATACCGAGGCCTCGAGACCCACATGCACCGCAAAGATGCTGGTACAAGTGGAGTACGGTCGCCATGGATGCTGCTCCTCCTAACTTGGTTAGAGTCCGAAAGCATCCCGCTTTTTCGCCCCACGCCGTTGTCGCCAACCACACCAGCGGAAGCCTTGGCTAGAGCTCGCCATTTTAGATTACCTCCAACGGCCGATAAGGTCGATTTAATGGAGGGCCACACCAGAGTCTCATCGGCCTCGCCAACGGCGACGCCCCGCGTAACCGAAAGTGCCTCGCAGCCGCGTAAGGCGACAAGGCGCGAGCTGATGGCGACGAGACTTGCGGGGTGCAGCCACCGCGCACTCCCTTCCCGAAGACTAAGATCGCCGACTCGCCGGATCCACCTCGACAGCGACTCCACAGCGTTGCCGGATCCGCGAGCTCGCCGCGACCAGCGCCAAGTTCTCCAAGAACGGAAGAAGAAGACGCCGAACCCGTGACGAAGCGCCAAGAGAAGCGCGCGTCAATCAGAGCAACGCCGCCGCCCATCGTCGATATGCATGCGCCAGGGGAACCAGCGACTTGCCGACACGTGTAGGTTGTCCTGCGCTCACCGAGAGCTGCGCAAGTCCGGTGGTCTGACAAGAAAAACTTCAAACCAGATGTGCGTAAAAGTATGATGGTAGGACACACCCATCGAGTTCCTCAAGATTACACCATCGCGTGCAAGCTGCGGGGACGAGACGACAAGATCCTCGCCAACTACTTTCCCCGGTGCTCAAGCCAAACGCCGATCTTGGCTCATGCACTTGCCGATGGCTCTATTTCTTCTTGGCAGATCTGTGCCACCAGTTTGTTGGCGCCTTTCACAGCGCCACAAGCCTCATGGCCAGGAGAGTGATTCCACCCGCTTGCCCGTATGAGGGAGAGTCCTCGCAAGTTCATCCAGCGATTCAGCCGAGTGCACTACAACATCCCCGACGCTCCACCCTCCCAAGGGTGATCAGCAGCATTCCATCGTAATGTACGAAACCGCAGGATGAGGGAGGAGATGGCGATGTGCAAAGTGAAAGATGTCACGAGCTCTCACGCCTCGGGCGACAAGTGTGCACGCTACTGAAGAAGGAAGAAGACTCCCAGAGAGAATGTGGGAGCAGAGTCTCGACAAGGAGGAGATCGCCTGCAAGAAAGAGCCAAGGCGGAACAACAGGAGGAAGAAAACCAAGAAGTACTAGTTGTCGAAAGCAGTCCGGCAAGGATGGTGCCGCCAACAAAGCCAAGGCTGGTGGCTCGCAAGGAGGTTGCTGCTGACGCCGACCGCCAAGCCGTGGCGCGGCCGACAAGCCCGACAGCCCAACAAGCAAGATCAGAAAATCCACCGCACTAAGGGCCACGATCTCCGTGAGCTGCAAGAAAGTCGAGCAGCTTGTTGAGCTACAAAGAGCTGAGTACGAGCCGACAAGGAGAAGGCCCAAGAAGGTGCAGTGCAGCAAGTAAGAAGAGACCCGGTCGGGAGGGCGCCACAAGAAGCCAAGCAGCGGCAAGGAGACAGACTCCCGTGGCCGCGACAAGGAAGAAGATGAAGATGAGGAGGACGAAGACATGGAAGACGATGAAGTGACGAGCAAGAGTTTCAAAAGGCAACAGAGGTCCTTTATGTTGACGGCGGTGCTTTCTCGCATACCTCGCACCGCCAACTCAAACAATGGATGCGTGAGGTTAATGCAGCAGAACCCTCCATAGAGTCGCGCAAACCTCTCAAGTGGTCCAGCACGCCCATCATTTTTGACATTGAGGACCACCCCGATCGCATCACAGGGTCGGGTGCTTGCCGATGTTGGTCTCACCAACCATCCGCAACCTCAAGGTCACAAAGATGTTGGTTGACGGCGGGCCGCCTGAATTTAATCTCCTCCGCAAGGCTCCAAAAGCTTCAAATCCTCGACAATGAGCTCAAGAAACTGGTACTTTCCAAGGAATCAACCCAGAAGGAGCAAGCCCAAAGGGAAGATCACGCTGCCGGTAACATTCAGCAACGAGCTCAACTTCAGAACTGAGAGGGTCACATTTGACGCGCCGACTTCCCATTGCCCTACAATGGCATACTTGGCCGCCCAAAGACTCGCCAAGTTCATGGCCGCCTCATCATGCCTACAACTTACTCAAGATGCCCGCCCGATAAGCGCCATTTCTGTCCATGGCGACAAGAAGGACACGCTTATCTGCGCCGACAAGATTTACCGATGCAGCCGCCGCACAGTTAGCAAAACACTTGCCGCTGAAGCTCCCGGGGAAGAAGAAGACCACCAAGACCAACAAGAGCTCGATGCCCACTCCGCAAGCGCACCTCCTTGAGTGCTGCGCCACCGCCGAGGACGCACCATCGAGCTCCACCGCAAGTGCAAGAAGATGATGGTAGCTCCGCCAAGACCAAGAAGGTGCCCGCCAGGAGGACGGCACGGTGGTACCTTCACCATCGCCACGCTTGATCCTAAATAGGAAGGCGAGCTCGTTGCTTTCTCGCGGGCGAATATCGATGTGTTTATGGCAACCATCCGACATCCCCGTGTTCCTGTGAAAGTAATTGAGCACCACCTAGCTGTCCGTCCTCACGCCCGCCCGCCAAGCAAAAAGTTAGAAACAGCAAAGGAGCGCCAAGAGTTCATAGCAGAGGAAATCAAGAAGTTAGAAGCAGCAGGGCTTGTCAAAGGAGTCCTCCATCCCACGTGGTTGGCTAATCCGTAGTTGTACTAAGGCTAATGGGAAATGGAGACTTTGTATTGACTTCACCGATGTTAACAAAGCTTGTCCCAAAGACCCATTTCCTTGCCACGATCGACCAGATTGTTGACTCCACGGCTGGATGTGATCTGCTTTCATTTCTTGATGCATATTCAGGATATCATCAGATCTTCATGGTCAAGAGGATGAAGAGAAACCGCATTCATTACACCATGTGGCACGATCGCTTCATACGGATGCCTTCGGTTTAAAGAATGCTGGT
Source organism: Aegilops longissima (assembly GCA_021605205.1). NCBI lineage: Eukaryota > Viridiplantae > Streptophyta > Magnoliopsida > Poales > Poaceae > Aegilops > Aegilops longissima. The sequence goes on along the minus strand of CM038681.1, from coordinate 454,870,982 downwards.
TCAACCTTTGCAAGAGTAGTCCATGATGCCTTTGAGCCACAAATACACAGTAAATGTAGAAGCTACATGGATGACATAGTGGTCAAGAGCAAGGACAAAGCAACTCGTTCATGATTTGATGAAACATTTGCAAATCTGCGCAAGATCAACCTCAAGCTCAACCCCGAGAAGTGCGTGTTTGGAGTCCCTTCCGCAAGCTTCTCGGTTCTTTGTGTCTCGCCGGGAATTGAAGCCAATCCCGACAAGATCAAGGCCATTGAGCAGATCGAAGCACCAAAGCGCCAAGGATGTCAAGACTTCCCGGTTATGGCTGCTCAAAGAGTTCATCTCTAAGTTCTGTTGAACGCTCGCCGCTTTTTCAAGATTTTGAAAAGGCAGGTCCAATGAAATGGACTCGGCGGAGGCTGCGCTGCATGACTTGAAGAGATACCTGTCCTCCGCCCAATACTTGTCGCACCTAGGCCACAAGAGAAGTTGTTGCTGTATATAGCGGCAACCAATCAAGTGGTTAGTGCTGCGTTAGTGGCGGAGAGGGAAGCAGATGATGAGCCGGCAACCGAGGCAAGCGATCCAGCGACAAGCAAGGGGCTTCGCCACAAGCTCTGGTCCCGCAAGGACGGATCAGCGCAGGTTGCGACAAGATACTGTAAAAAGATGGCGCAGCGCCCACCTATTTTGTCGGTTCCCTTCGCAGGGGCTAGGTCAAGGTACGTGTGCGTAAGTTGCTTTTCGCCTCCTCATGGCCTCGAGAAAGCTGCGCCATTACTTCCAAGCACATGAAATAACGGTTGTCACTCGCTTCGCTGAAGAGGATTTTGCAAAATCCAAGCAACAGCAGGATTGTCGAGGGCACTGAACTGTCAAGCTTTGGTCTCAAGTTTGAAAGTACTTCAACCATCCAGAGCAGAGCATTGGTGGAATTCATAGCAGAATGGACGCCGACGCAAGATGAAGAAATTCCAGAGACAAGCATCCCCGTCAAGGAGGCAAATAAAGAGTGGCTGATGTACTTCGATGGTGCCTTCTCGCTGCAAGGCGCCGGTGCCGGGCAAGGTTGCTTATCGCACCCACCGGAGGGCACCTCAAGTACATAGTCCAGATGCACTTTCCCAAGGAACAAGCAACAAACAATACTGCAGAGTATGAAGGTTTGCTTGCCGGTCTCAGGATTGCGGTAGACCTTGGGATCAAGAAACTCACTGTCAGGGGGGATTCACAACTTGTTGTCCGCCAAGTAAATAAAGATTATCAAAGTCCGTTGATGGAAGCCTACGTCGATGAAGTGAGAAAGCTAGAAGAGCACTTTGAAGGCTCGCAGATGGAACACGCTCCAAGAGCTCGAATGATATAGCCGATGGCCTCTCCAAATGTGCCAGACTTAAGTTACCTGTGGAACCAGGAATTTTTGTGCTCAAGTCGACTCACCAACCGTAACACCATCAACAGGACAGAGCAAGAAGAGAAAACTGGTTTCCGGCGACTACTTTCCGCAGAGCTCCCCCAAGCCGCCGCCAAGAAGGTCCCTAAAATCAACGAATATCACCGAGGAGCAGCTCGTTCCGACAAACCATGCAGTTTGTATCATTGAAGCAAACGCCCCGACAAGTTTCGGCCCGCAAGCTTGCCGGGATCATCAAGCTCCCGCGACCCACGTGTTCTCGCCAGAGAAGCTGATGTTCCCGCAGTGATAGAAGAGCCTTTAGTCCTTGTTGTCGAGCCTCAAGCTCCAAAGATGGGCACAACAAATCGCCCATTTCTTCGCAGACAGAGAACTTCCCAAGAGCAAGAAGAAGCGGAAAAGTAGCCCGGCAGTCAAGTATGTACTAGTTTGTTGACAACATCCTGCATGTAAGAAGGCTCAACGGTGTGAAATTGAAGTGTATTTGCCGGGAAGATGGACAAGCTGCTGGCAGAGATACATGGAGGCATATGTGGTCACCACATCGGCAAGAAGAGCACTTGCCGCAAGGCTTTCCGCAAGGTTTCTTCGCCGAAGCCTCCGTGATGCAATCGCACAAGTAACCAAGTGTGAAGCGTGCTGCCCATTCCAAACAGATAGAACAACCAGCTCAAGCTCTCCAGACGATCCCTTTATCCTGGCCCTTTCGTCCGGGGATCGACATCTCGCCCCTTCCCCGAGCTGGGGGCTTTGAATACTTGTACGCCGTAATCGACAAGTTCACAAAGTGGCCGGAAGTGGAACCAGTGAGGAAGGTGACAAGACAATACCGCCAAGTTCTTCAGTCAATTGTTTGCCGCTTTGGGATTCCTAACCGGATCATTACCGACAACGGCACACAGTTTACGAGCCGCACTTTCATGCAAGACGCCCAAGATCTGGCGCCAAGATCTGCTTTGCTTCGTTGCTCATCCGAGAAGCAACGGTCAAGCGAGAGAGCAAACGCTGAAGTGCTACGAGGATCAAGACCGAACTTTCGGCTAAAGCGCAAGTGCGGAAGGAACTGGATCGAGGAGTTGCCGGTGGTTCTTTGGTCGATCAGACGACGCCAAATCGAGCCACCGCCGCACACCCTTTGCTCTAGTCTACGGAGCAGAGGCAGTTCTCCCACGGAACTCGGTACGGTCACCTCGAAAGTGCTCGCTTCGATGAGCTTGAGCAAGAGCAGCTGCGACAAGATGACGCGCTGCTCCTTGAAGAAGATCGCCTTCGGGCTGCCGACGAGCTGCTCGTTACCAGCAAGCTTTGTGTCGCTACCATAGTCGCAGTTAATGCCGAAGCTTCGAGGAAGGCGATTTTGTTCTTCGCCGCTCAATCCGCCAAGAATTCCAACAAGTTGACGCCTGGCGGGAAGGCCCTTATCGGGTGAAACGAGTCACTAGGCCCGGCGTTGTCCGCCTTTGAGACCAAGATGGCCTTCCGTGAGCAATTCCTGAATATAGAGCATCTTCGCAAGTTTTACCCATGAGGCGCGGTTGCCGGAACCCGTTCCGGCAACCACCCTTTTGTACAAGTCTTGCCGCTGTTGCATGTAATCCTTTGTACAAAGTCGGGCGCAGACCCCATGCACCAGTAAAGCCTATGTGTTGCGCACATTTTGTCAATACATGCCCTCATAATCATATATGCATGTGTCTACTAACATTTTGTGCAGCATCCACACCCGGTAAGCGATAACGAGCCACTAGGCTCCATAACATTCTTTTTCTTCTTCTTCTCAAACAAGAAGAAGGTTCATCCACCCACAAGTTCACCGGGGAAGGAGAAGATAATGGTGTGGGCTGCAAGCGTCCGCCGAGGAACTGCCGCTTGCCGGAAAATGGACAATGTAAAAGCTAAGTTGCTAAGTTTAAATGATCAGTTTTAAAATTTTAAGTTATCTTCCTCGAACGATAGTACTTTGTATGGAAAACCCGCATGCTGAGGAACCGACCATGACTGGTCGCGCTTTACTTTGTTTCGAGTCCGCTCAACAACTTAAGTGAGCTGCGGCTAGTCCGCGACAAGGTTGCTTGTCGGTAGCGACCTCGCCAGGCTGTTGAAGTTCCGCTCGGCCGCGCAGGCAAGGGTGCTCGCACCGCAAGTTTCCGAAAAGCGAGGGCAGTAACATAAAAAGCCAAGAGTCGAGTAAAGGGAGTAACATAGCAAATATTGCCCGTAACAAAGTTATATTACAAAATAACTTATTGCGGCACTCGACTAAATTGTTCTCTAACTGAAATAACAAATAAGAGGAGAAGAAAGGTGCCAAGACTCCAAGCCCCGGCAAGCCGAGAGGTGCCGGGGCCGCGGCAAGCCAGAGTTGCCGGGCTGCGTATCGATAAGCCTTTCGTCCTTTTCAAGCATCCTTTTTCATTAAAAACATCCTACTCGGATACAGTCCTGTGGAGAATGAAAGACATGAAAGAGAGGATACAAGTTTTAAATGCGGATAAGGCCCAAGGCTTACAAATTAAAAAGATAAGATGCCCGAATCCTTTTCCGTCCCTCTCTTCAGAGATAGGTCAAGGAGGCGAGAAGGGCAAAAGGAACGCTTAGGCGAAGCTACACAGTGCCGAAGGCACCAAGAGAACATCCTGGCTCTCCGAGGGCTTGGCGGAGATGGCGGCGCCGAAGCGGGCTCAAGACGGTGCGGCAGGACGTCAACACGCTGCCGAGGGCACTACGCCTCGCATTCGACTTGACGGCCTTGTCGCCATCCTCTTCCCCTTCCGCAGCTCCCTACGCCACGCCCAAGGAGACGCACCTCGGGAGCTCAAGGAGCCGGGCGACGCGGATGATGGGGTCGCCGGTGACGACGACGGGCGCTCGACATCTAATCGGGCCCGCTACCCTCATCGCCGCCGCCTCCTCCTCGCCACTCGCCGAGGGGGAATCTTCGTCGGAGGAGCTATCCACGCAGCACTTCGCCCGAGTACCGAGATCCCCAAGACCTTGACGGAGAGGAGATCACCTCCATTAACTTAAAATGGAGGGTAAACCCCGCCCTTAGGCTGTGGACGCGAGTGAACGCCTTCCACCCACGATCAAGATACATCACATTAGGGGCTGGGAATACAACACGACTGCATGCCGCTGATTCCACAGCCCCTCATGTGCAGTCTCAAAGGTTGGCGGATCCGACTCCATCGCGCCATGAACGGAGCTGGAAGCCGAGGCGACGACGAGGCGCGCGCAGCCTCGGACGAAGAACTCGCAAGGGTCGCCCTCAGATGGACCGCCGCAGGAGGGGAACCGCCGGCGGAGGCGGAGACGCGCGCCGCCTGGCCCGCTTCTTCCCCGAGAGCCTCGACCTCGCCCACGACCTCGCCACCTCCTCTTCCTCTTGTGGTTGGCTCGCCACCCCGGGCGTGGGGTTGGGAGGGGAGACTGCCCAGCGGCACCTCGCCGCCACCGATGAAGAACCAAGGTTCCTTTTCTCCATGACGAATGAGAGAAAGGGAGCAGAAGTTGAGGAAAGGAGAAGATGGGAGAGTGCGGGTCTGCGCCCCTTCCGCTCTTTTTTAAAGAAGCAAGGTGGGGGCTCGCCACCTGGCCGGCAAATCAGGGCATAGGAAGAGCAGGGAATCGGGCGACCTGCTGCCTCTGCCGCAGAACGCCCAGTTTCCCACTTCCACCGCCCACGACCCCAAGAGCATGGGAACCACGTGGCGGGATGCAGAACCGAGGCGACGGGTGAGGCGACTCGCGACGCCGCCCACTTCCCCACGACGCCGCATTGACGCGGCTGCTACGGGGAACGCGGGCGGATACGGAGTGGATTTGGTTTGGACCCAGTCGCGCTGTGCCTGCAAGGCTCCTGTTTTGGGCCTGGCCCAACAGCGCCGGCACTGCAGCGGGCCCATACCCGGAGCCGGAGGATTTGGTTTGACCAGTCAAGACATGCCCGTGCTCCGCCTTTGGGCCTGGCCCAACAGCGCCGCCACTGCAGGCGGCCCAGACCGCTGGGCTCCTGCAGGTGTAAAGTAGGGGTACCTTAATACCCCGAACCTGTGCACGGGCAGTCGCAGGCCCCTGCGGGCAAGCCTTGCTGGCATCTGCCAAGACCCTCCGCGCCCTTCGAAATGAAGACCCCGGCAAGAGGAGCTTGCCGGTAAGCCATTCAAGAACAAAGTATCAAGACCCCGCAAGAGGAGCTTGCCGGGAAGGCCACTCTGTATGCCGAAGGAAACAAGGCCCCGACAAGAGGAGCTTGCCGGAAGGCTTGGTGGGCGCCGAGCCCCTGCCGACATAAGGTTCCTGCCCGCAAGGCGCTTGTCGGGCGGGCAACCCTCTTCATCTTCGCTCCAGCTCACCCGCCAACGTGTCACCACGGGCTCTCCCAAGCACGCGCGGTCGACGGGCTGTGCAGCCAGCCGGGAGCAGCGAGAAGCGGCGCCGACAGGCTACCATCGTGGCAAACGGAGGCGCACTTGACGGTCCCTCGTTATACTTTGTTTGGGCGATCGAGACAGCATTGATGACTCTTGTCCCTTGTCACGAGTTAGGTATAGATCACTCAGACACTGCACAGAGCGTGTACCAACCTATGTTTTTACTATTTTACCCTTGTCTACTTGGCATATGTGGTGACCCCTTGTACCTATAAAAGGAGGCCCAAGTGCAACGTAGAAAGGGTTCGATTCAGCTCCGGCTTAGTCCATCCTACTCATGCGAGACCACATTTAGGCTAGGTTTTGAGCTCCCATTGCTCCCTAGCAAGAACACAAGATAATCCACAAAGCAGCAGTAGGAGTATTATCTCCGAGAGCTCCGGTTGGGTAAATCCGCTCGTGTGCATCGCCTCGATCCGCTCTTTGTGCAATCTCCGCCCCCCTCCGAACCACAAGGGACCCAGGTCCCCTAGGTGTTCGTGGGACACGATCAGCCCTCCCCGACAGTTACAAATCATATATAGTCGGCTTATCACCAGTGGGGATAGAGTCCTCCGTGACTCTGGTAGCTTCGTGTTGTACGTTGAGTCCTCCACATGGGTCTCCGTATAACACGTCTCGGTCCAACCTATATGTGGCGCAGGCTGGAACCGACCCATGCGTCTTCATGTTGACCCACCACAACTAGAAATGATGTGCCCACCACACCACAAACGCAATCGGCCACTAAGAAAATAAGCATATACGATAGTACAACGGTATCTAGCTCACGATACGTCTCCATATTTTGTTGATGACACTGACGGACTTTGCATTTGATGCGTGCTCCTTATTTTTTTGACGACACTTACGGTCATTGTATTTGAAGCGAAAGCACGATATGGTCACCGGACTTCGAATAAGCTCATCACGGTCACCACATACATTTTGTCGTGCTAACCAACATGTGGTTGGATGGTTAGAGGACAATGGTTTCTCGAGCCCACCAAGGTTAAAGTCCCGTGCTCGATTTATCTTGTGTTAATTTCAGTATTTTCCGCGATGTACGCTCAGTGGGAGGAGACGTTCCACTGACCACGAGGCACCTATGGTGACTTCGTAAAATCTCAAGATCATATATGCTGCCCACTCTCTCGGCTGCGCGGCGCGGACCGGCGTGGGGAGTGGTTTCGGGAGGGGCCGCCGCAGCGGCGGGCGGCGGTTCGCCGGTGGTGGTTGGCGGCTCGAGGGGGTGGAGTTTGATGATAAATTGAGGCCCTTGATTTCGTGATCCAACGGCTGGAAAATCTAATGACCAGAGATGAAAAAGTCACCGACCGACGTAGCCTCACCCCGCACGCATACACATGCACGCACGCAAGACACGCACACATGTAGGCATGCAACACCGACACGCATACATAACGGACACACGCACGCATGCCGGGCGCAACACCGACACGCATACATGCACTCACGAACACACGCACGCACGCACCCATGCATGCAACACCAAACGCACCCTTGCACATATGCACCCATGCATGCAACACTGAAACGCACCCTTGCACACACGCAACACTTGCACGCCTGCATGCACACAACACACGACGCAAGACACACGCATAACTACATGAAAAAGATGACGCACACTCAATGAACAATCATCGGTTTATGAAATGCCCGCTCGACCACCCTGGCCCACCAAAGGTTCCTCTGCCAGCGCTGCTCGCGCGGTCATCGACATGCAGGCCATGCACCCAAAGAGCCCACACGCCGCTGGAAGAACGGCGCGGTGTCCTAGGCCGAGTCGAGGGCGCCACTCATGCTGCACGCCCGCTGAACACGCCCGCGTCGCATTCAAATGCCTCCATGAAACCCGCCTGTGGAAGCCGAGAAACCCACTCTAGACACACGTCTGCTCATGACCGGCCTGGGCAGAACGCAACGCCGCCGAGCTCCTCCCGTCCGCCGCCTATTTAATCTCCTATTTAAACAAGGCCAAACGCCGCCAAGAATCGCACACCTCCGCCGCCCCTATCTCCTCCACCATTTTGTCCACTCTACAATGGCTTACGAAGAGTAGTTATTCCGATCAAGCCGGGCTGGGTAGCTCACGGATACGAAGCTATGCAGCTCGCTGAACAACCTCCCTCCTCGCCCGACGGAGCTGCTAGTCACCTAAGCCGGGCACGCTGTTCAGCAACTCGCCGCTCCAGCCAGCTCGACGAGGAGCGGCGCATGGGCGCCGCTGCTGCCGCCCACGCCGCCGCACTGCTGCCTCCCGCTTTATGGCTGAGACTCCCATGCCGGGCGGTCGCGCCATGCAAGCAGCGATGGCCGGTGCGCGGAGAGCGACGAGTCGGTGGACAGCGCCCGCCGCCCGCCGCCATCATCGAGGAGAAGTAGAACACGGAGGCCGCCGCCGCTGTCCCATGAAGGCCACCTGGAGGCGACGCCGCGCATACAGCAGGTGTCTTGCCGGATCCTTTTGTTGCGAGGACCTTCGCCGACCCGCATGGGCTCCATGGAAGAGGTCAATGTTAGGATGAACTCGAGCCGGTGCCGCCATGGCGAAGTAGTGGCCGTGATGAACTCGAACCGTGCCGCCACCATCATCTTCGCACCATCCAATGATATCAGTTGGGCAAGGGGAAGCGAGCCGCCCTTTGTAATCAAGCATATACCTGGGCTCCCGCAGTCCGTGATCGTATGCCGGACATGAGGAACACAAATCGATCGGCGGGCACCATTTAGGCCATGTATTATATAATTGTGTTGTCCGTAACTAGCACCGTAGTTCATTTGAATGTAATGAAATCCGCATGTTTGTGTGAAAATCCGTATTTTATATGATTTCGCCGTTGTTTATATGAAATACTCGTGGTTGCGTGAATGAGTATCAGTTTGTTCACGTGTTTGCATGAATTTCGTCCCGCTGGTTGAGTTGCTGTCATAATGTGTGCGGCTACGGTTGGATGGCGAATTTGTGGGTCGCCGGTCGGTCTCATGGGCGGCTCGGGCGGCGCTAGGGACAAAAACACAGCTCAGGCGAGCTCGCTCCAACGCGCTACTGGAGGATGCATGACAGCATGAGCACCCGAGCTGCTCGCTCATCGGTGGCAAAGGCACCGGTGGACAAAAGGGTCGCCAATATTTTGGCTACCCGGCAAGATCCAAACAGCCCTCCCAACAGATTCAAATCCTCGCTCGCCGTGGAATTTTGCCATGTGTTGTTTTCATGGACTAGCAAGATGCCCGTGCATTGCACGGAACATCAAGATGCATTTTTTTACAAACTCCCGCATGCATGCAAGGGATAATTAATGTCCTCCTTTGCTAGTACCACGAGGCAAACACCATTAATATTGCATCGATTAGTGTTAGTGGCCTTGTATATCTGCAAATTGTAATTTTGATAGTGGCCCCTTGTATATAAAAATGGAGGGAGAAATATGAGAGATAAGGTGAGGAGGAGTGGGGCGTGGTGCCGTGGTGGTGACTGGTGGTCGGACTGGGCGGAGGCATGGGGATGGACGGCACATTATGTCTAGGTTTGTATCTCTCTCACACACACCCACGTAGGTGGGGGACGTGCACGAAGAGAAGAGGTGCACGCACGGCGCACGACTTCTGCCTCTTTCCCAACCACACCCTGCTGGTACACGGTGGAGCTCATTTCTGTATGAAAAAGGCAGCCCACGTGGTAATTTGGCACGTGGTATCGTTGTCCACTTGGTGGAGGGAGGATCATCTACCACGGGTGAACAAACAAATTGTGACTTGACGCGTTATGTTAAATTAAAAAGAGGCAAACCATGTGGGCCTACCTTAGAGGCAAGGCTCTATACACGGAGTACTTTTGATGTGTCCCGTCAACTCACAGAACGAGGAGAAACTTGCTTAGCACGCCGCCTCCCCGCCCACGGGCGCGGTGGCTCGCAGGATGAGGTGAAGCTGAGTACCATCAGACGCTTTACGCCTCGCCTCCTCGCCCACGCCGCAGGTGGCTCGCAGCACGAGGAGAAAATTTTACTACACCTCCGCTTACTCCTCGTCCCTACTACGCATTTTTGGTTAGTACTCCTCTATTTACTTATAAAAGGCCACTATAAAAAATACATTTTGCATCTATACAAGGCCACAAATAGTAATCGAGACAAAAGTTACTACTCCTCCTTTCCAGTTTATGGCTCAATTTCAAAATCTCTCCAACCAAGGTAGACGGTGAGTGGTCGAATTAATTTCGTAGTTTGCACAAGACGCTCGCTTTTTCTCAAGAAGTTATGTTTACCGAGGCATTAATTAGAACGAATGCATGAATGACCACTAAATTTCCATGAACTTGTACATGCATTGGTTAGTTTCTCTTGACATCGCTATGCCGGGTGATCTAACGCACCTCAAATCCAACATGTAATGGTACTACTACTAGTATAGTACTAGAATTGAGACTTATCAAACGGAAAACGAATGTTTTTAGATGAGCCCTATAAACCCTAGTGGGTACGCATCTGAAAAACAGATTTTTCCAAAACTAAGTCGCCCTTTCATGAATTCTGTAGTATACCTCCGCCGACGCTCCCTTTCATGAATTCTGTACTTCTGTCACCGACATGTGGGACATATAGCAACCGGTCGACGTGTCAAGCACCAAATAACAAGGCAGAACAGCAGGGGGACGACCCCACTGCATCGCCCAAAGGTTAGTAATGAGCAATGAGACGCCAAATCACAATGCCGCACCTTCCTGCACGGACGAAGCAACCATTATTTCACACTTCGTTCGACATCATCTCAAACCACGACTAGTATTGCTTCGCCTCAAGAGGGACACGCGCATCGCCTTGGTACATCATGACACGTGGGACCGCATGACAGGCCATGCTCCCCCGCCGATCGCTGGGTAAAATCACCTCATTTTTACTATACTTCTCCGGATCGGTTTACTACATGGCATGCACGCTGCTCTAGGTTGAGAATTTAATGGCTATATATATATATATATATATATATATATATATATATATATATATATATATATATGTGTGTGTGTGTGTGTGTGTGTGTGTGTGTGTGTGTGTGTGTGTGTGTGTGTGTGTGTGTGTGTGTGTGTGTGTATATGTGTATGTATATATATATATGTGATGAATAGTACGCTAGCCTTTTAAAAATGTATACTTTTGTACAGAGTACTCACTATCGATGGATTGCGCCATGGAGCAAAAATTGAAATTTAAAAAAGGTGGTACATATAGAGAGCGTCATCGCCAAATTATGCATATAGTACTATTAAAAAGCTAGTACGTGCTTAATTGGGGTGCTAAATTCTATTAAAGAAATACTAGTACTAGTATGTACATACCAAGAGTTAAAGTAACGAGAAGAAACATAACATAGTTCTGCTGGGGCTCAAAGACAACACACCCCTCAAATTAAACTAAGCACACCTGAAATTAAACTATGCAACTAATCCGTAGACACCGCATTAGAAGTTTAGAACCGCCATGAGCAACGACATCGCCACCTTACTCGGAGTCCTCGCCCACGCCCTCGACTTCGCCCTTGTCCCTCTTCCTCTTGGCCGATACTTTTTGCTTGAACCGCCAACTTGGCTGTTGCTCTTCATCCAACCCTTGTAGATATTGAAACAAAGGTAGCCATCCATTGCAGCGTAGTGGATGTGGTCTATATCTAGTACATTCCGCTGCCATGCATGACGATGAAACGGTAATGAGGTTTCTCCAGCTTATGGTTCGAAGGATGAACCATGGCTCTCGCCAGGTCAGCATTGAGGGTGACGAGAGGGCACCACCGATTCTTCCGAGGTCAAGGGGTTGCCTACAACGAGGCCTATCCGACGCAGGACTTCTTTGTCGTTCTTAAAGTCTACAAGAACGAATTTGACTGTTTTGTCCTCGAGGAAGTTCTTAAAATCCCGCACTCAACGCCGGCATGGCATATGTGGTAGACCAAGCAAACGTTATGTACGCAAACCTGGATCACGGCGGCTTCTTCCTCTCTTCGCCCTTAGATCCTTCTCTTGTCCCACGATCGTGGTGTACTCAACATCTAGCCCAGCGACCCACTCATCATGTGAGTTTTCGAACATGCGCTCAAGCGAGAAAGGCATCCTTTCACCGTCATGAAGTACGGGTGTAGATGACGCCGAACTCATCGCCGGTGATGGTTCTAACCTTGTACTCACCGCCGATCGGGAGATTTGGGACGCCATGGATTTGGGAGGAGGGTTAGGATTAGTGGAACTGCCGTAATGTGAATGGACGGACGACTAGGAGCGAACCGCCGTAGTATTAAAGGACGCAAGGGAAAGAGTAGGAGCGAACTGCCGCGCGTGTGAACGGCAGGGTAGTGGCTTTCCATTCTCCCATGATACGGGCTTCCGAGAGCCCTTGGATCTGAGATCGAACGGTTGCATGGCGTGATTCTAGACCTATGGGTGAATATCCTATCCTGGAGGGTTATTCTTAAAATTTTCAGCAACTTAGCATGCACCGCTTGATTCAGATCCAAGGGCTGCCAAGAGCTCATATCATGGTCGCGCCTACCACGACGTCGTCGCCGCCGTCAGTGGTCGCGCTCTTGAGATTTAACACGCATGTTAGGCTATCCGATGTTGGCATGTCATACATAGTCATCACTTAGTCACTCATACTACAACAAGGTTGGCTATAAGGTTGGCTATAAGTGTATTTTTTACTCCTCTCTATCTCTTTTTTCAGATTCTCCGTCTCCATAATATAAGAACGTTTTGACACTAGCTAGTGTAGTGTCAAAACGTTCTTATATAATGGGACACAGGAGTACTAGTATTTATTGCATTTGCCAAGGAGTGACCTCTTCCAATGAAATGGTGTTGCTAAGTTTGCTTCATTTAATTAGCTATAGACTCAAAATTGTCTCTTCACCTAGGTACACGCGCTTAGCACCGCTTTCTTCCTTGGGTCACCAAACTAGTCTCTCTCTTCTTGATTAACTTGCCACATCGACTTTATGCCTATGTGGCAAGCTTAAGCACCAGAGGAGCAAGTAAGTACAATAGTGCGCTTTACATGGCATTTTTGCATATGTGGAGGAAAGAGAGGCAAGGAAAAGTGGAGAAGTGGGCTCTCATGCAAGAGCCAGCCTCTACTACTACATGGTGGAGCATTGGGAGAGGCACCAGATGGAGGTGGTCAGAATCGAGACTCACGCCGGTCGAGCGCCAGCAGTTAAAATGATAATGGCAAGTCAAATCACGGGCCCCACCTGTCCAGCAAGACTCTCTGTCAAATCACACAGCCCCACGCTTGCAGCAGCCTACTCCCTCGCTCTTCTCGCTCTGTCGAACCGACTAGGCGGAACTGCCCGCCACCGCAAGCAGAAAAGCCCCGCCTCGACTTTTAAATACAACTACTCCCTCCATCGGATGCGCTTGGTTGAAGGTATCGATGAATGGATTGGGACCATTCAATTTTTTGGGATTGAACCATTCAATTCATGTGTTTGGCTGAATATAAGAGATGAGCTAATTATTTAAGACGGACCACCAACCATGCTCACATAGTCATGCATGCAAAGGGTGGCCATTTGATTCGACCGATTTGGTTGGGTGGAATGGTTCAAGATCTTCAAGGCATATTCTCTTTTTTGACTCGAACCATTCATGTGCTTTATAACCAAACATGTCTATTTTCTGAACGATCCCAACCCATTCATGACCACCCTTGCAACCAAACGCACGCCATCTTATTTAAAACCAAATAATCCCACAATACTAAGGCGCTGTGCATTAACTTCTACCTCGCTTCTTGTTTCTTCACATATCAACCAATAAGAATCCAATGATATACTTTTGTGACATAGTAACTCATATTTAGTTAGTCAAATGGATGACCTAGAACTACGTGCAGGCCCTATAAACCGAGACGCCTACAAATAAAAAACCGAGACGGAGAGGGTAGTTCAGCACGTATCTTTTAGATCAATATAGTCGGATTCACCAAGGAGCAAAACCAAGTGGTAGGCTGCTCCCGTCGTGTTGGCGTAGCAACTCAAGCAGTGGTCATCCGCACACCTAAATGGCTACACACTTAACAGACCCCTTTGGCGATATGTGGCTCATCCACCGCCTTGTTCCACGTGCGATGCACCAAATTACAGTTCGAGCAGCGGTTGAATTGAGGCACCCCGGTCAGAAGCGCCGCAGTAGTAGAAAATGAGCGATGAGGGTCAAATCACAAAGCCCCACCTTTCCCGCATTAAGTCTGGACGGATTAAGCAACCATCATTTCACTCTAGCGCAAGAGCATAAAGAAAAGAGAAAACAATGATGCGTGCGGCAGCTACCTAGGGCACCCTAGGTAGGGGTCTCCACTACGATCCTTTTTTTGAAAGCGCCCACTACAAATCGGCTTCTCCTCGCCCTCTTGAAGAAAACCGATGATGAGTGCGGCGGTAGGGTTTGTAGGAGTACTACGGCGCAGGGCCACGTCGTAGTAAACGGGTTCGAGTCGACGCCTTAAATATGTGTGGGCCGCTTGGTTTTACGGAACGAGGCAGCATTTTGGGTTCGGGACCAGTGGAGATATAGCACGATAAAAAATTGTGGACGAGGTTCGACCGAAAGGCAATGATGCATGGGCCCTGCATTTTGATATACCCGGGCCATGTGAAATTTGCTACTCTACTCAAAACTAGTAAGGTACACATGTATTGAACGCATGAGATTTCAAACCAAATTATGAATAAATACACACTATAGCATGTAAAGCTTTGAGTCATATATGCATGATGTAGATGTTCGCTTAGTTCTTATAGTTCATCTCATTCAAAATCAATTAGTTTTATAAAATGTTAAGATTCATGGGTTGTGCATTGTAAATCATAAAGTAAAAACAAATAATGGCAATTCATTTAGAAAAAATAATCAATTATGATACGTAAGATTCTAGAACAAAGGAGAAGTGCTTGTGTTTTGAGGTTTGTGCATTATGCTTAAGTTCAACCATGGAGTCTTCTAAATTGTACATGTGGCAGATCTGGTGGAATGTTGATGATATCCAACGGCCAAGAGTGCTCGGATTTGCCCATCTCTGCAGACTGTCGGGTTAGCTTCATCCAATGACCATCTTTCAAAGTTATTGGCACACTATATAGTTCTTGTGCCATAGTTGCATGTTTTGGAAAAAGCTACTAGTGGGTTGTACTATCTATTTAGGAATAGAAGATGCATACATGGAAGTTGTAGGAAAGAGATGACATGGAGCATCTCAATTCCTATGAGTAGGGATTGGAAAAGAGATGTCATTTGGTTCACATCATAGGAACTTTTCTATTGAATCTAGAGATGACATGTATCTCAATTCCTATGAGGAGGGATTAGTAAAGAGATGTAATTTGGTTCATATCATAGGAACTTTTCTATTGAATATACGCTAATGTTTATTTTCCTTTGAAATTAAGGGAGTATAGGAATCCATTCATATGAACCAAGTGGCTCTAAAGCTATAGAAATGATATCATGTTTATTTCCTTTGAAATGTAGAGTATATGAATCTATTCCTATGAACCAATTGGCTCTAAAGGAAAAAATCCTATAAAAATCATATCATATAGAGTTCCTATGATATTCCTCGACACTAAAGGATGGTTGAAATTGCTGCGGGTGATACGATGGTCTTTCTTTGTAGACTCCTCACCCATCTTTATAGTTACCTATCAAGATGAATGAAATGATATATACAGGTATTCTACATGTGCAATTTGGTACACGAAAAACTCGTAAAAGTTTGCGAGGTTCTAATTTTCAATAAAGCTATATGCACTGCATTTCGAACGGAGGGAGCATACGGCAGTTGCTAACACTCACGTGGAAGATTTGTGTAGGAGGAGTGGCTGTTCTGTTAAATGACATGGCAAACCGACATCGCCGGATGCCGATCTAACGGTTCTTACGGCGCTCGTCAGAAAAGGCTTGTGGCTAACGCTTGTCGGATAATGATTTACGGACACATGCATTGCATTGATACGCGCCCTCTCTCTCTCACGCACACGCACCTCACGAGTCACGACTCTCCCGAGTCCTCTCGCAGACTCGCACGTCGCACCCATCCTCTATCTGCAGGTAGACGTCACGCACATATGTGCTCTTCACACCCTACCCTCAGAACTTCTAAAAAACAAAAGACGGCGCGCACATTTTATTTTAGCTCACACGCCACACACTTATACTATTACTCTTATGCTAACGCTCTTTGGGCATAGTATATATTGTACTCTCACGAAGAGAAGCGTGCACGCACGCACTAGTTCTCTCACACCCACTCATGGTACACGAGGAGCGCATTTTTTGAAGCCGTACAACAAAATCACTCCACTATATATAAAAGCAGGAGCCTTAGCGCTTGCTTTACTAGGGTTCCTCTCTGCACTCTCTCATGCTCTCCAGATCTAAGCAAGACATAGGTGGCCACACTCTCTCTCTCAGCTCACGGCTGGTCACAAATCCGCCGGACAACCTCGACCGGGCAGGGGTGTAGGTGCATCGCTCACGCTGTTGCCGGGCGGCGAGGGAGGAGACCAACGGCTGCCCAAGGTCCCGATCGGGCGGCCGTGGCCGTTCTTCCGAGAGAGCGCTGCTCTGGAGGGCCTCCGACCCTTCTTCCTCCCTCATGTATTGTGGCTAAGATGCGCCTCCCGACGCCGCCTTTGCCACATGCCGACGACCTCGTGTATATATTCCTTCAAACCTGCCTTGCTCTATCGCCCCAGCTCTTCCCCTTCGTGGATCCTTTTCTACTCGTCCGCTGTTACAAAGCCACCTAGACTTCTACTATTATTAGAAGTAAAGCTAGTTCATACAATGAACTCAAAGCGTTGGTTCAAACAGGAAGAAAGTGGGAAAGCTGTAGCATGAATCTAGGACTTGGTTCTAAGAGGAAACGGGGAAAGTAGTAATATGTGTCACTGTTTAAATAACCAGTATTTCAGATTTGCGCAAACAGGGATGTCTGCTCCATATCGCTTCGGGATGTCTCTCTCAGATCGCTTTCTATCCGCGCAATCAAAAGCACACACCTCAGTTTTAGTACAACTGCAAGCAAAATGAGATGGCTATCCTCGTTGCCGCTGCCTAACCTCCCGCCTTCAAGGTATCCCTACATTGGTAGTAACTAAGGTAGAATGACCAACGCAATCTAAAAGAAGCTGATTCAGACGCTTTTACTTCCCGATTGCAAAGGCAGGACGAGCTAAAAACAACTGCATCCTAGTCCGAATGCACTTTCTACCAGTTCATCCATGGACCGAGGACTAGCTGGCACGGCTGCACGGCGGTTTTTTGGACAGGTGTGCGGACAAGAGGCATTGTGGTCTGCTTATTTCTGCAAATAGCGGTGCTTAAATTTAGTGGAATGCACAAGCATTTCAGCTGGTCAAGATAATCGCATGGTTCAGTTCAGCATTCCAAATTGAGACCACAATTATAATTGGTTATTCGGAATGAGAGAACCTAACCCGAATGGTGGCAACAAGAAAAACCAGAGTGAACTCCAGAAATTTAAGCTCGCCGGAGGCCCTTTGCTCGTGAGAAGCCTTGCTTGTTTTTTCCTGATTTGTAAACCTTCTCACAACTTTGTCTTTTGCTGTGAACTAGTATATGTTTGTTATGTTCTATGAATCATTGAGATGTATAAAATTGCTTAACTTATGCTTTTCAAGATTTTTATGAAGACGAGTTTAATTGTGAGTGTTCCACATGAGCGCTGGAGTAGCGTGTGAACGTTTGGAATTTATTACATTGTGGCCTCAATTAACTGCATGAACCACTGTAACAAGATACATAGTAGTTGCTTATATGTCAGACAGCAGATTGTTGATTGTTAGCTGGTCGATAGCCTAGTGTTGAAGCGAGCTGAGCCAATGTGCCGTGTTTTGCACAACTGCTTACAAGTGGGGTAGCACCAACAGTGTTTACAAGTACTTATGTATACGTCAACAAGACGGTTCTCGAACGAGTGCTCTATTTCATCAAAACACACACTGCTCAGATGATAAACCGTGACAACTTATGTCTTACCATGCCATATTCATGAAAAACTAGTGAGGACGATCTGTTTCAGCAACAATTACGATGGTTCTCACATGATTCACGGCACACAAAAGTAGCAGCAGTTCCTATAGACGGATTCAAACAGAGCACTAGCCCCAGAGGGGTCGATAATGCAAGGTTCGGATAATTAGACACAATCCAAACTACTATTAAACACTAGTGGGGCAACTATTTCATGCCTCGATCTAATTTGGGCTGGACACAAGACGGACCTTGCCATGAACATCATCGAGGACGCCCCGCAGCAGCTCAACTCGTGAACCTTCATGAAGACAACCTTGTGGCCTTGCCATCGATAAACTTGTTTGTGGAGGCATGCCACGCCATCTTCCCGCGTAAGCTTGACAAGAACAAGATGCCTCACAAACGAAGGAGTAGCTTTGAACTTCTTGTGCTTCAAGACACCTCGGACAACACGCCGACAACAAAGTGAGGCTGGAATACAACTCTTCATTGGTATAACCGCAAATGGCTTCCAGATCCAACAGCCTAAGAACTCTGTTTTCCCAAAGGCGATATTCAGGTCGTCCGCCTCATAGCGAGTGACATGCACAACCACACAATCCTTGTCTCGCATCGTGGCTCTAATTGAAATAGAAACAAATTCTGAATTACTTTTCAAAGATAAGAACCACAAGTTATTTAAACCACTATGTATAGCATGGCATCAAGCTAATAAAATTTTGCATTATTAATCACCACATACTTCCTTTTCTAAAAAATCACCACATACTTAGATGAAAACCACAATCGAGATCGGCAAAGAAGGAAATCACCTTGGGCAGCTCAATGGGGGGACACATCCTCAAGGGGAAAACTGCCTCGCAAAGTGCCACGGGGTTGTAACCTCAAACGGGCGTTGACCATCTCAAGAGTGGCCGTGAGCGATCCGGGTCGGCTCGGTGGTTGCCTCCATCTTCTTGGAGCTCTCTCGTCTCGTGGGATCAGCCTCCCGCCCGCTCCAATATCGGCAGATCTTTGCCTCGGTTCTCCTTGGTCCATCATGAAACCGATTTAATACTAGGAGACCACCGAAAGGAAAACACAATCGCAATGACAATGAAACAAAAAGAGAGTGAGGATCGGTTATCGCTTTGCAAAAGTTCTTTTTTTCTCTCGAACGAAAATATACCAACATCACGGATCCGCTTACCTTCCCTTCGCTGGGAGAGAAGAACAATGGCAGATGCGAAAAGTGTTGCTTTTCTTGAAGACGGTGAGGGAGAAGGGATTCAGCGAGGAGTGAAATGATGGTTGCTTCGTCTCACAAACTTAGATCATGGGAGGTGGGGTTTTGTGATACGACGG
The DNA here is from genome assembly GCA_021605205.1 of Aegilops longissima. NCBI lineage: Eukaryota > Viridiplantae > Streptophyta > Magnoliopsida > Poales > Poaceae > Aegilops > Aegilops longissima. The sequence continues at coordinate 454,851,751 of CM038681.1, read as the reverse complement.
CTCACATCGCTGGCCACGACTGGGTGACTCTCCGCCTGCATACCGCCCGCTAATTTGGTGGATGGCATTTGGGCCTGCGCTGCATGGCCCGCATGTCGGTGAACAAAAGTATAACGGCATTCAGAGAGGGAGACGTTTCAATGACCTAGGAGGAGCTAGAGTGTAGAGTGTCTCCACTGTACTAGTAGTAATTGTTTTTCCGGTAGTCAGAGAGTGTCTCCACTGCACTAGTAGTAATTGTTTCTCCGGGCCCAAGACAAAACAGCCAATCCACACTAGTAAATAGTAAAATCAATTCAAAAGGCGCTACCCACACCCAAAGACACCGCCCTCCCCCCACAAAAAACCTGGTGCTCTTCTTCCTCCTCGCTCCCACCCACTCACGCCACCGCCCACTGCAGACCCCAAATTCCTCACCTCACTCCTACAGAAAACCCCAGCTCCCCTTCTTCCTCACTCCTACAGAAAACCCCCAGCTCCCCTTCTTCTTCGCTCGCACTACAACTAGGCTCACCATTCGTTACTCGCTCAAACCGTGAGCGACGCGACGCCTCGAGGAAAATGGAGTCGGCTGACCCCAGCGCCAAGAAGATGAGGCTCGCCGCCAGGGCGACGCTGTTGTAGATCCCGACCCGCAGCGCTGGGAGAAGCGGCGATCCCGCCCCACCGGATCCCAGAACCCAGAGAATCTCGGTGGACCGTGATCAGCGATCTCCTGACGCCATCCTTGGGGAGATCATCTCGCTTCTCCCCACCAAGGATTGCTGCCGCACCCAAGTCCTCTCAATTCGGTGGCGCCCTCTATGGCGCGCTGTGCCCCTTAATCTCGACTGTCGTCAGCTATCTCTCTTCAATGATTTTGAAATCCCCAGAGCCATCATCTCCTCCCACCAGGGTCCGCTCAAAGCCTCTCAGATCCCGTCATGCTACCTCGAGCAAGCATACCATGCCCCGCACGGTGGACGCCTGGCTGAAATCCCTCAATTCACGTAACTACAGCTGCTTGAGTTCTACTATTCCCCCGAAATCACATACCACATATAGAACGCCATGAACTTGTGCCTCAAAGACCGATGTCCATCTCATGGTTTTCCTCCTCTCTCCACACCGCCACCTTTATGCTGTGCTACCTTCCGCATAATCTGGTACTAAACCTTCAACTCCCATTTCTCAAGAAACTTTCACTTGTGCGGGTTCAGATATCGGAGGCCTCATTGCACAAGATCATCCACTCCAGCTTGCCCTGCTACTGGAGTGCTTGGTGCTTGTTTTCACAGCTAGAATCGGTTGTCTCCAAATAAAGTCGCCTAACCTTGTAAGAATTGGAATTTCTTTTGACGGAAGGCAGCTCATCATCCAAGATGCCCTTCACTTCAAAGGTTGATCCTTGATTCTAGTTATTCACCGCTGTAAATAACCGCCCTCTCTCGCTACTAAACCTGAGACCTTGGGTGTAATACATGATCTCTGTGCTCATTTCAATATGGTGTTTGGCTCCACAGTTCTTCGTGTACTTTATATTATCATCTACACTTGTAACCATATGCTGCATTTTAAATTTCTCGCATAATTTATATATCATCTTGGAGTACACATTTTGTACTAATATTATGTTCTATGCTCAATGAAGAGTTTCTCCATGGATGGCCTATCAATGGTGCTGGATTCTGTCAAGATCTTATATATCCAAATGAATAGTTTTGATCTGAACAAGATTATTGGCTTGCTGCAATGCTTTCCATGTCTGGAGAAGTTGTATATAAAGGTGATAATTTCACGCACATGGAAGCCCGCATATAGTGTACTAGAATTAACTGCTCAGTTGTTGCTCTTTCGACACTCTTCTTTTAGACCTTAACTATTTTCAATTTTCATGTCTATTTAGGCAACAGGACGGGGTAAGAAAGTTATAACCAATCGGTGGATTCGTAAGCATCGGGATTTTCTCACTTCTCATGAGATTCGATTGAAGACAATAACGCTAGAACGATATGTAGCCAACCGCAAACACAAGATTTGTCACATTCTTCCCGCTGAATGCGAGGTTACTATTGTCCATCGTGCTTAAGTTTATCAGCAGCATGGTTTTGACGGATGGGTATGTCAAGAGCAAAAAAGGAGTTTCGTGGGCAAAAGAGCTTCGAACGTGTCGGGCTTCTATTTACAACATATTGTGGTCATAATCCAAGAAATTTTACGATCCAGATGTTCATTCTATGGACCTGACCGATCCATTTGATCGTGATCGCCAAAACAAAGGCTGGAGTTAGATGTTGTTGCCCTTTTCAATCTGGGTTTTTTGTAAACCTGATGAACAATCAACCTCGTGCTTTTGTACAGTTTGTAAGCTGGAGTTAGATGTTCCTGCCTTTTCAACTCGGCTGTGACTGTCATATTTTCTTTGAAACAAGGCAAATGGCTTGCCATTCGCTTAATTTAGAGTGAAATATTGTAACAAATCACAACCAAGGGAAATAACATCACCACGCCGCTGCTTGAGCTCACTTTGCATTACAGAAGCCAAGTGACTAGCCCCCACCACCCCCACCACCAACCTCAGATTCTCCGCCGCGACCGACCGGGCGATCTTCAACGGCTCCTGCTCGCTCCGCCCGAGGCCTCACTGTCGTCCTCCGCCTTTGCGGCCTTGGTTCGCTTCGCTGCAGGCGTGGTGCGCCGCCTCTCTTGCGTTGTCAACGCCATCAACAACCGAGAGGAACAAGGAGATGACAGACGTGGAGAGGATGATAGTAGGGACCCACCAGCGCCATGGCAAGACGCAAGCAAGTGCCTCTATAGTACAAGCCCAAAAATATGGTTCCTCCTAATGGTTGGACATCCGGGGCTCACGCCATCGCCAACGAGTCAATAAACGAGAGAATTACACTACGAGCGGCCGACACTGTGGGACCCAAAGAAGTTGCAGCAGTTTTTTTTTTTTTTGAGGAACAAGCAGTTTTTTTTTGAGACAATGAGGAACAAGCAGTTGTTATTTATACTAGTTTTAGCGACGGATCAGGTAACAACGGGCTGTGGGCCCTGCCTAGCCAGGGTTTTATTTATGTTTACCACATCATGAGCCCAGCTTGTGTTTTTTTCTTGCTGAAAATGGCTAGCCCAGTTCTATTTTTTTAAAGAAATACCCAAACAAGGCCTACTTGTTTTATCGGTTCCTGCTGGGCTGCAAATGTTTCAAGACGAGGAGAGTTTCATTCGGTTTGCCCGTAAATGGCATGTACATTTTAAAAGACATCAAACCGAATTAGTTTCATTTTTTTCATTACAAGATCTTAAATTCCATAGATTTTTATGCGTGGACAATTATTTTGATTTTATATTTATATAAATTATTTTTCAAAATAGTTTGAATGTGAATCGATATTTCTGGATTAAAAACAGTTGACCGCACCAAATATGCAAAATTTTGTATACTTTTTAACCGTGGGCCACAATATGGGGTGTAATGCTAACAAAAAGAAGATGGGCTCCAAAAAATCTTAAGAATTAGCAATGGGTTGTACATTATTAGAAATAATGGCAGATGGGTTGTATGTTGTTTTCCATGATTTGAGGCTGACTTGTGCGCCTACTACAGGTTGACGCAGATGCTTTCATAAAAAAGGTTGACGACACGCAACGCCTCGTCAACTTAGTCAACACACGAGAGCAAAGGATCGTTGGATATCCATCCAACGGCCGTCGTGCTTCTTCAATCTCGCTCTTCATGCTCCACCGCCAAACAAGCGCCGCGGACTGCTCGCTTCCTCCTCCCGCTGGCCGGCTATGTTGCCAAGCAGCCTCACGGCCCCACCATACTCCCATCGCTGGCCTAGCCATCCCTCTACTCACCCACACCTGCTGTTATTCTCCGCGACGGCAGACGAACCAAGAACCTCAGATTCTCCGCGGGAAACAATCGCCGAGTATTCCCTCGCCCGTCGCTCCTTCCTAGGCCTCGCCATCGCCCACCGCCTCGGTGCTCTCGGCGCGACCTGGTCAACGTGGTCAATGAACGACATCCATCGGAAGTGGACTGACGCGGAGAGGCTGACACTTGGGTCCACGGCCGCACGCAAGGAAATGCCTCCTTATTACGTGCAAAATAATGATTCCTCCACCGACAGCTAGGACCCACAGGAAGGGCCTCAGATTTCGTGAAAAAACGTTCCCCACCGATGTGTCGGACCCACCAACTATATCTTCGCCCGCAAGGAAGTGCCTCCTTATTACGCCCAAAAAATGAATACCCCTGCTAGCCGGGACCCACCATATTGTTGGGCTGACTTGTGGGCCTACTAAGTTGACGGGACGGAGGGCTTTGTCAACTTATGTCGATACTCGGGAACGGGGTCCCAAGACTTGCCTCTCAAGGGCTCTGCGACGTGGCTCAAAGGAGGCCCAGGACAGCCCATCTTCATCAACACAAGCTCAAGACCCTCGGGGGGCCAGAGACTTTGCAGGCGGATCACCAGAGCTTCTCGTGCACGGCCTCATCAGGTTGGCTCATGAGGAGGCGGAGAGTTCAAGGTGGTACCTCGCGAGGTGCCCATGACGCAAGCCATGACAACCAAGGGCCTGGCCATGCTTAGCTCACAGCCAGCTGCCCCTCCTTTCCTCTTTGGTGCAAAGGGAGCAAGCGCAGCGTAGAGCATCAAGCAAAGGCACCTGCTTCGGTGCAACAAGATCAAGACCAGCCCCAACGGCTGGAAGGGAGTCATCGTGGAGCCCAAGCAGGCCATCACTGAGCCTTTGGTGCGAGGACCAACTTTAGTCAGGATAAGTGTACCCGCTGTTCCCCATCAAATGGCTAATTGTTGGCGCCCTTCCCGCTCAATATTTGGGAAGAGGCCTGGGCCTTCGCCTAAAAATAGGAGTAGCCACACTCAGAGTAGGGGATCTCGCGCTTGGAATCCAGAGAGAGATAGAGACCCGATCCTCAAGCTAGAGCGACGGACACCACCTAGCAGTTCATCACACCCACCAAGAAATGCATCGCGAGGCTGTTCTCCCCTTTATCGTTTCTTCATCAGCCCAAGAGGCAATCCACCACACCGTAAACTAGAGTAGGGTATTACACCACAACGGTGGCCCTTGACTAGTATAAATCTCTGGTCTCTTGTGCTTGTTCTTCTTAGTAGTTTAGGGTCCCTGCGATTCGGCAAGGTACGAGAAGGTGGAGGGTTGGATCTCCGTGGCGCACTCCTGTAGTTCGAACCTTAAGGGTCCGCCGAACCCGAATCCGACATTTGGCGCTGTAGGGTGCGCCGAATTTGCCTTTCGTCGCTCGTTTTTCCTCGACCACCGCAACCATGTTCGACGCATTCGCCGGGCTGCTGCAAGCGCCGAGCTGCTTTCGCCCCATCGCCGCCCAGTGACGGCTCCTGGCTGGCGTGCATCCTCGCTGCTCCTCGCCACCGCCGTTAACGCCGCCATCGTCTGGCGGGAACGAAAGCAGCAAGCGCCGCCCCAAGACTCCGCCCATGAGGCGGACGGCCGCACCGCCACGCTTCGCCACCCTCGCTGGTTTTCGTCACGCGCTTCAAGCGCGCTATGGAGGCCCGAGCTGCACTCATCGCGCTAACGAGCTCCCTGTGGCACCGCTTCGCTGACGACGCTTCACGAAGAATGGCTCGACCGAAGTCGCTGAAGCCGTCTGGCTACGCCGCACCGCACTCGCCGCTACCGGGCGATGAAGCTCCCGGGAACCTCAGCCGCCTCCTCAAGACGGCGCTCGCCCTAAGCGCGTGGTCCCTCGGGCGGAACCTGCTCGCAGCAGCGCGGCGGCAAGAACAGAGCTGCCAAGAAGTTCTTCGCCTCGAAGAAGCTGCCCGAGCGCCCCGCTTCCAAAGACGCCAAGACCCTGGCGCTGCCCCAGCCAGTCAGGCGCGCATGGAGGCCCACAAGACCAAGCCCTCGTCATCCGAGGCCCCTCATGCCACGGCGGGCTGCCGCGCTTTCACCTCCGGGAAGGCTGCGAGCGTCGCGTGGCTCCTGCCAAGTTCAAGCCAGACCTGCCTCCTCGCTATGACGGCACGGCTGACCCTACGGAGTTCCTTCCAGCTTCACGAGCTGGGCATCGAGGTCAGAACGGGATGAAAAGGTCATGGCGAATTGGTTTCCCACGCGCCAAGGACGGAGCCCGCACTGCTCCCGACCGCCCTGTGCACGATCTCTCCTCGGGCCGAGATGCGCACTCGCTTCATCGCCAACTTCCGTGGTACTCGCGACCGCCACCCGCCGTGAGCGATATGCGCCAAATCACAGCAGCTGTGGGAAACCCTGCAAAAGTACATCCAGCGCTTCAACAACGCTACCAAGTTCCCTAGGGTGACGGAGGAGGCCATCATCTCCGCTTTTCTCCGATGGCGGCGCGACGCCAAGATGAAGGAGGAGCCGCATGCATGAAGATCTCGGCACCTCCTCGAGCTGTTCAACTTGGCACTAAGTGCGCGCCAGGCTGAGGAGGGGCGCCCTCCTCGAGCTGCCCGCCGCGATCCCAAGAGAAGAAGTCCAAGACCAACGACGTGAAGCGCAGGGGGCTGCCGTGCTCGCACCCAACCAGATACCAAGCGAGGCAGCAGATCAGCCCGAGTCCACCAAGGGCAGCCGCATACTGCGGTACCACGCACCTCCACACCCACAACACCAATGAATGTCAAGTACTCCGGCCAGACGCTGAAGGAAGGGTCGGCAGACGCCCGAGCCCAGCGACCGGGCTACGGCCGAGGAGGAGGAAGGAATGCAGGACGCTGGGAAAACCAAGCGCCTGCGCCAAAGGTGGTGCGACTAACGTCGCGAGGACCGCTGGCAAGACCCACTTCATGAGGGAGGCTAGAGGGATCAGCCTCGGAGGATCGCCCGCAGGGGAACGCAGGCTCCCTCCACGCCGCCGCCACCAAGGAGAATCAAGACCGCCATCGATGAGGGGGTGGGGCTTCAGAAGCGCGATCGCTGCATCCCGGTGGAGCTCAAGCCCCAGCCTCTCAACAGATCTTCGCTAGTTCGCCTGCCAAGTGAATGCAGTCCTCCCAAGCTCGAGGCCACACGCCTCTCGTGGTCGGCGGCGCCATCAAGTTTAGCTCAGCGGATCAGCCAAGCGCGCAGCCACAGCCGGAGTTCTCCGATGCTTTGCTCCCCAATCATCAAGAACGGCTGGTCACTAAGACCTCATCGACGGGCAGAGCAGGCTCAACGCCCCGTCCGTGGAGACATTCAACAATCTTCAAGCGCCTTATACCACCTTCACCAACCAAGCCTTTCTCCGAGTCACCGACGGCTCCATAGTCCCGATCGGGCAGGTCCACCTTCCCGTCACCTTCGGGCCCGTGGATAACTACCACACCGAGCTCATCGACTTCGACGCCGCCAGATTCGCTTGCCAGACAATGCCATCCCTGTACCCAGCGCATTAAATTCTGGTCAGAACTCCACCATGGCTACAACGCCCTCAAGATGCTGTGAAGCGGCGGGGTCATCACGGTGCCCTGCGAGAGAGAGACGCAGCAGGCTCCCCGGAGCGAGCCTTTCAGCCGCATCGCCGGAAGACCTGCACCACAAAGAAAGCAGGAGGCCTCCGAGGCCGCACCCAAGAAGAAGAAGACATCGACCGCCCGGCCTCAAGAGACAGTTCTCAGTGGCCCGTGACGGGCCATGGGGAGCCTCCTTCCATCGTGAGATAGGAAAGCACGCCCGCGCCTCCTCAGTGGCTCGGGGCTCTCCCTCGAGGGCCGCCGACCTCGCCAAGGTCTCAAGGAGGCGCTTGGGCACCACGTGGAGGCGTGTTTCAAGCACGCTTCTGCAAGGTGAGCAAGACCAAGAGGGCGTAACCTCAAGAGTCTGCTGCCAAGGCCATTCAGAGCTACAGGAGTCAAGGGTCATGAGGGGCAGCCGCCGCCACTCACTGTGGGCCCCCATCCAGCGAGGATGGTGGGCTGCGCGGCTCAGATCGACATACCAGGCTCAACCGAGCCAGATCTCAAGAGAGCCTCCTGCCCTCGCGAGTGGGACGCTACAGGGTCCCAACCACAGCTACGACGCATGCCTTATGGTTCGCCAAACGCGCTGCCGCGCACCAGCTGCCTCATGAGGACCATCCCGAGGCTAAAGAGGTCAAGCACGCGCAGCCGGGCGGAGATGGAGATGGCCCCGAGGAGCCGCTTAACGCCCGAGCCTCCCGAGGCCCCGGGCCTGGGGGCTCGTGGAGGATCGGCCCCGCAGCCCACCGAGTCTGCTACACCAACACCCTTCATCCCCAACATCACCAGGTGACGCTTTTAAGTTTTATTTCTGGCTGGGAGCGCCTTCAGGTCAGATTATTCCCAGGCCGCTGGGTCCGGCCCCTCGTGGCATGTATCCCTTTACTTCATGTCGATAGCCTATCTGCTGGGGGAGCCCTCGGCTGCATCATCCCTAAGCCGCTGGGCCGCCTCCCGCGGCATGTATCCTTCAGATTTTTTCCTTAGGATTATGCTCTCGCCCGCCATGCTTGTTATTTAGTGCCTTTCCTGGTGGCAAAAGCTTGCTGCTAAAAGGGGGGTTGCCCGAGCATCGCGACTGTGGCTCCTACCGCTCTTCGCCCTCACCTCCGGGTCTTGTCCATGGCATCACGACCGGCTTGCCAATGACGGCCGAGACCAGCCCGAGAGCCGGGACCAGAGGACGAGAGTTTCATTATCTAACCCAGCTTTGCGCTAAAGGGGGGTGCTCGAGCATCGCGACCAGGGCTCCTACCGCTCTCCGCCCTCACCTCCGGGTCTTGTCCATGGCATCGCGACTGGCTTGCTAACGACGGCTGAGACCAGCCCGAGAGCCGGACCAAGACGAGAGCACCGCATCCGCCAAATTTGCAGGAACACACTCAAGATAAGGCTCAGAGCCAGCGAACCCGCCTTTGAGGTAGGGCCTCGTGAGTCCGCGCTGGCTCACGGGTGCCCAGATACACCTGGCCCAGCCCTACCGTGTGCCACCACGTCGTGGTGGGCTAGATACGCCTGGGCTACTCCCGAGGGGAGCCCCTCCCACGCTCCAAGGGAAGCACCATACTCCGAGCTGGCTTAACGACACCGCCGAGGAGCGGCTATGCCCAGACGCATGCGAAAGCGCTATGCGCTACCGGTGATAAACAACCGAGGGTGGCCTCCGGTCGCATCAACCTCGGGAGCCCAGAGCTCAGTGGTCGGCCTCGCGCAACGCCTCCCGGGAGCGCCAGGGGCTGGGCACGGGCTGCGCCGGGTCACCCCCTGCACACACGCCACCCAGCCAGCCCCTCGGCCTGGTTCGCCGCAGACGCCACTCCCCGAGCGGGTTAAGGTACGATGCCGCTTGAGCTGCTGGAGGGGACTCTCGAGCATCGCGACTCAGAGCCTAATCTGGTCACGTAGCCCTCACCCCTTAGTTCCAAAAAGGCTAACGACGGTTGAGGTATGCGCGGGGCCGGGCTCTGCAGACGTAGAACGGTGGGTCCGCCCGCGTCTCACCTCCCTACTTGTTGTTCGTCCGCCAAGGGGGACTCTTGAGCATCGCGACTCAGGAGCCTAACTTGTCACGTAGCCCTCACTCCTTGGTCCTGGCCCTGGCTTCCGGTCGGGCTAACGGCGGCTGAGGTATGCGCTGGGCTGGCTCACGCACGAGAACATAAGCAAGTAGGAAGCACAAATTTCAAGGAATTCAAAAGCAAACATTACAGTCCGTGACTGTTATCGCAATATCAAACGAAAGTTTAAATGCCTCCCGAGGCATGATATATGTGCAGGAATTAAAAGCAAGACAGAGCCACAACGGAGTCACTTGTCGGGTGGAGCAGCTGGGTAGGCTCGCCTTTGTGAAGCAGCAGGGTGGCAGCGCCGCTCGCTTGGTGTCAAGGCCCGAACTTCCCCAACAGAGCCTCCGCTGACCCTTCACAGCCTCGGCAGCAGCAGCTGCATGCTCGCCGCTGGTCGACTCCAAGAGGTTGTCCATGTCGACGCCTGGATCGCTAAGATAGATGTGGGTGAGGATCCCGCCGCTGCCGCAGAAGACAAGACACGGGCCGCCTCACCTGGGGCCAAGACCAAGGGAAACATCTTCAAGAGCTGGATCAGAAGGGAAGCAGCTTACGGGCCGCCCTCTGCCGCCGCAGTGGGCTCTCCAGTGCTATCATAAAGCTCCTCAGCAGGCGCGAGCCTTCACCTCCATATCCATGAAGGCCACGCGATTCTGCAAGAACCGCGCTTGGCATCCAGCTGACCTTTCCTCCAGCCTCCGCCTTGCCCACACTTAGGCGGTCACGACGCTTCTTCAGCTTGGCCCCTGGTCCTTGACGGTCACTCATGAGCCTTCATGCTTTCCTCCTGCTCTTGGCGGAGACGGCCTCCTCGGCAAGCTGGTTCTCAGAGTTCTTCACCGCCTCCAAAGATCTCACAAATGACCTTGGATGCTGGCTACCTCCCCAAGGGCAGCATCGCTGGCTACCTTCTTCTCACGAACAGCCTGATTTTCCTCATCGCAGTTGCCGAGGCCTGGACCAGCGCCACTGATCGGTTGCCGGGCGCAAGAATCCAGCCAGAGGCCAGCCCAGCGCCTGCCACCAAGCGAGGGTTGGCGCCAAGATCTCTCTGCAGCCGGGTCCAACATGCGGCAAGCACGATCCAGACAGCGGAGGAGTCGGAGAGAGCAGTTGGCGGAGTAGGAGGAGATGGCGGCAGCAGAGCCATCGCGCTTGAGGCGGAACCAGCGCGCCACGGCAACGGTGGAGGCAGCGCCCAACAAGGGCACCTCGAGGTCGCTCTGGCCAAGGGGCTGAGCTCACCCCAGGCTGGCTCAGCCCAGCCTTGCGAGGGCGCCCGGCAGGAGAGGCCTCAAGGCCAGATCATCTTACTTTTTCGGCAACGGCATCACACGGATGGAGCCTCAGAGCCCCCTTCAGCCTTCTTTCGCTGGCACCGGCCTGGCCAAGAACATGGACATCGATCTCGCCGACAGAGCAATAATCAAGACGGGAAGCGTGCACTTACAGGTCGTCAGCTGGAGGACTCGAGCAGCCTCCGCCATACTTGAAGCCCGAGAGCCGGCTGCAGGATCAGCTTCAAGGGGACCAGGAGCAGGAGGCGCTGCTCAGGATCGCCCTGGGCCGGGCGATCTGCTGGGACCAGCCCAGCCGGGTCCTTCTTCGATCGGGGCAAGCTCGCCTCCCCGCCACCTCATCCTCATCGCTGCCACTCGGGAGGCGGAGAACGCGGGCTCGCGCTGCAGGGGAGTAGCCCTTGACTCCGCCCCTAAATCAACACCCTCTCCTGGCTCTCTTTCCTCCACCTCTTCGCCGGAGTCGGAGGAGGACACGTCCAACAGGTCCTCCGGAGCTTCCGCGGGCACGAGCCCGGCCCCTATTGAAGGCGGGCATGGGCCCCACAACCTGCTCCCAATCCTCGCTCAAGGAACAGGGCTGGGCGCCCGGCTCTCGCCACATCGCTTCTAACCAAGACCGAGGACTGCTGCCAGATCCTCGCCGCCAGGCCACGGGCTCGGTGAGGCCTCCACATCGGAAGCGAGCATCGCGGCGGAGCCGCTGGTGCCCAGAACTCCGCTAGCAAGGACGCACTGTCAGCCTGGGCTGGCCGGGGCCGGCTTCAGATCTGCATCCATCTTCTCCAAAGACCAGCCCTGGGATCCCAAAGCTCGCCGGACCAGTCGCCGGAACTCTCGGCGGGCTCCGTGGTCGATCAACCGAGGGTGGATCCTCCCAAAGATCCGCCAAGACCCACTTGCTCCTCAAGCCCTCAATCCGCTCCCTGTGGTTTGAATGGTAATGGCTCCGCCAGATGCGATTTAAGCTCGCAGACGCCTGGAGGCGGAACCACTGGAGGCTCGGAGGAAGAAGTAGTGGCGCAGCAAGGCCACCGAGGGCTTCACCCCAACATGGGCCTCACAAGAGTAGGCTAAGATTGCGTAAGAAGGACGGAGTTGGGATGGAGGTGCAGAGCTTGGATGTTATAGTGACGGAGGACGGAGAAGAAGAACTCAGAGAAGGGAGGCACCGACCAACAATGATGGCGCATGAAGAACGGTAGAAGGTACTCCCCGCCCTCGGGCGGAGGAGCCGCCTTGAACACTGCTGTTCCATTGACGCCAAGGCCCGCTAACGGGCGATCAGTATGCAGGCTCGCCGACACATTTGGCGGGTCCAAGGCAGGAGAATACCAGCTCCGCCTGGTTTGGCGAGGAGCCATCACTGCTAGAGCACAAGGCGGAGTAGATCTGAAGTTCTGGAAGTAGGGAGGAGAGGCGCAAGAAAGGGATCTGAGCAGAATCGAGAAAGTAAAGGAGGCAAGGAAGACGCCGCCTATTATCAACTCCGCGGGTTGCAGAGGCCCCCACGCCCAATCAACCTCCACGCTGCACCCAAGGTCGCAATGTTAGGGCCCACGACGCTCAGACTTACCCTTTCGCCTCCGCCGCCTGTTCGGGCGCCGCCAGGCCCGGGCTACTGCGGCGTTTCTCGTAACGGGGTCCCTGACTTGCTCGCTCATGCCTGCGGCGTGGCTCAAGGAGGCCCAGACAGCCCATCTTCATCAACACAAGCTCAAGACCTCGCGAGGGGCCAGACTGGGCGGACGCACCAGAGCTTCTCAGCACGGCCTCATCAGGTTGGCTCATGAGGAGGCGAAGAGTTCAAGGCAGGGTACTCGCGAGGTGCCCATGACGCAGCCATGATTTACCAAGGGCGCCACGGGCGCCAGCCCCGCAGAAGGCCCTCCTTTCCTCTTTGGTGCAAAGGGAGCAAGCGCAGCGAGAGCATCAAGCAAAGGCACCCATTTCTGCAACAAGACTCAAGACCAGCCCCAACGGCTGGAAGGGAGTCATCGTGGAGCCCAAGCAAAGGCCATCACCAGAGCCTTTGGCAAGCGAGGACCAACTTTAGTCGATAAGTGTACGCTACTGTTCCCCATCAAATGGCTAATTGTTGGCGCTCTTCCCGCCAATATTTGGGAAGAGGCCCAGGCCTTCGCCTATAAATAGGAGTGGCCACACTCAGAGTAATGGGATCCGCGCTTGGAATCCAGAGAGAGAGATAGAGACCCGATCCTCAAGCTAGAGCGACGGACACAACCTAGCAGCTCATCACACCCACCAAGAATGCACTGCGGAGGGCTGTTCTTCCCAGATCGCTCTTCATCAGCCCAAGAGGCAATCCACCACACCACAAACTAGAGTAGGGTATTACACCACAACGGTGGTCTTCAACTAGTATAAATCTCGTGTCTCTTGTGCTGTTCTTCTTAGTAGTTTAGGTCCCCGCGATTCGACGAGGTGCGAGACGGTGGAGGGTTGGATCTCCGCGCACCCCTGAGTTTGAACCTTAAGGGTCCGCTGAACCTGAACCGACAACTTAGTCAACACTCCAAAGGACTGTGATGATGTCCATCCAACGGTCATACGGCTTCTTCAACCTCTGGTCTTCTTGCTCCAGCCGCCCAAAGAAGGCGGTCGTGCCGCCTGCGGGTCGGCTATGCTACCGTTGCCCTCGCCTCCTCAGGGTTCGGCCCGCCGTCCGCCCCTTCCTAGGGCTCGCCGCGTCCACCGCCGTGGTGCTCTCGCGCTGCATGGTCAATGTGCTCAACGACCGACTTTATCGGAAGAGTATCAGACGTGGAGAGGCCGACACTGGGTCCACTGCAGCCGCAAGGAAGTGCCTCCTTATTACGCTGAAAATAATTATTCCTCCACTGACAATGGGACCCACCCGACGGGCCACCAGATTTTGTGAAATAAATCGCTTGCCCTCGACTGCTGGGACCCACCAGCGGGCCACCGATTTCATGAAAAAACATTCCCCGCTGTCGGCTTGGACCCACCGGAGTGCCTCCTTATTACGCACAAAAGTGAATACTCCCCGGCTAGCTGGGACCCACCTTGGTGGAGGCTGTCTTAGGGCCTACTAAGTTGACGGGCCAAGGGCTTTGTCAACTTAGTCAATATGAACGATTCTAGCTCCAAAGGACCGTGATGATGTCCATCCAACGGCCAGAGTGCTTTTTCAACCTCCGGTCTTCTTGCTCCACCGCCAAAGCAGCGCCACTGTGCCGATGCTCCCCGCCTCCGGGCGGGTTGTGCTGCCGGAGGCCTCACCGCCTAACTATTCCCACCGGCTGGCCAGGCCTGCGGGCGATGGCAGCCTCACACCGCAGCCGAACCAGTGAACCTCAGACTCCTCTCCGCTGGGCTTCCACCGCCGCGTTTTCCCGGCTCCGTCTGCCCCTTCCTAGGCCTCGTTGTCGCCCACCGCCGTGGTGCTCTCCGACTGGCGTGGTCAATATGGTCAAGGAACGACTTCCATCAAGAGTATCAGACGTGGAGAGGCTGACAGCTGGGTCCACGGCCACATCCCAGTTTTTTTTGTGATTTGCCAATTAAGTCGCTTTGTCAGGCCTGTTGGGCTGCAAATCTTTCAAGACGAGGAGAGCTTTTCATTCGGCTGGCCGAGAAAATGGCCCATCAGTAATGAGAAATGGGCTGTACATTTTTAAAACACATCAAACCGGCAATTAGTTTCAAATATTTTTTTTTCATTTCAAGATTTTAAATTACATTAATTTTTATGCGTGGAGAATTTGCTGGATTTTTTATTGATATACAATTATTTTTAAAATCAGTTTGAATTTGAGTCGAAATTTCGGGATTAAAAACAGTTCTGACCGCATCGAAATATGCAAAATTTCATATAATTTTTTAACCGTGGCCACAATATGGGCTGTAATGCTAACAAAAAGAATATGGGCTCCAAAAAAACCTTAAGAATTAGCAAATGGGCTATAAATTATTAGAAATAATGGCAGATCTGTATGCTGTTTTCCACAGATTTGAGGCTTTCCTAAAAAAAAGGTTGAAAAAAACGCGCAAAAATATGGGCTGTACGTGGAGAGGCTGACAGCTGGGTCCACGGCCGCAGTAAGGAAGTGCCTCCTTAATACGCGCAAAATAATTATTCCTCCACCTGACAGCGGGGACCCACCGGACGGGCCACCATATTTCGCAAAAAACGCTTCCCGATCGCTGGGACCCACTAGCTACACCTTCGCACGCAAGGAAGTGCGCCCTGAAAAAAACGATTCGCTTCGATTCTTTGGGACCCACCAGCTACATCTTCGCACGCAAGGAAGTGCGTCCGGGCAAAAAAAACCAAAACGATTCGTCACCCTGACTGGTGGGACCCACTAGCTACATCTTCGCACGCAAAGAAGTGTCTGACAGTCGGGACCCACCTGGTCGAAGCATACGTAGCATTGTCATTCTGGTCGCGAACGGTATGCGTACATATATATTTGGTGGATGTAGAGGCGCCGCACGCGTCGTAGTAGAGGCGCGCACGTAGCATCTACACGTACGTACAGCGGCGAGGGTGCAAGAAAGAAAATACGGCGACGTACGTACATACCGGCAGGGTCTCTAACGCCTATCGCACATACGTACATGGCTGGGTCAGAACGGAGAAACATTGTCGTCGTCATGTTCATGGGCAGCCAACCGGCTGGGTCGGAACGGAATGCGTGGTCGTGTTCATCGGGAGGCTTGGACGGAACAGGCGATGGAAACGAGGCCTGGTATACCGCACAACGGAGGAAGCGGCCTTGTGTTCGACCGGCCACGTTCGAAACGGGGTCCTGTTGATCGGAGGGCTCGCGCATCGAAAACGGAGGAAACGGACCTCCCACGGTCAAACGGGGTCCTGTTGATCGGGAGGGTGTGGCTTACCGCAAAACGGATTAAACAGACTTGAGTTGGAGCGCCACGGTCAAAATGGGGGAGGGTGACGACCGCAAAACGGGACTCCACGGGATACCGCTCATCTCCACCGCCGACCTCCTCCGGCCTCCACGGGCTCCTCGCTCATCCAGCCTCCATCGCGCTTACTCCACCGCTCTCGCTCAACCACCCTCCACGGGCACCCTCCACCGCTCATGCTCATCCAGCCCTCCACACCACGGTTTCCTGTTCATCCGAGGCAACGCCCGGCCACTATTCATCCAACCCCCCCGCAACACTCACTATTCATCCAGAGGCAGCATCGATCGGCTTTGTTAGCGAAGTAGCGGCGAATCGCCCATCAGGTTCGCCACAGCCATCGATCGATCGCCGGCTCGAGAATGCGAGCCTGCAAAGGCAATCACTCGGGTTCGATTAGAGCCCAACGCCCGCCGGCTTTAGTTAGAGCCAACGCCGCACACACGCCTGCAGATGTATGAGAGAACGCTGCATCGCCGCCCCGACCTCCCACCGTAACCGCAACACCTCAAATTTTCCTCCCCTTGCTTCTACCACGTTTTTTTCCGCCATGGACTGCCCAAAGAATGTCATGCGATTGCGTCTCCGCCCGCCTGTGACGAAAAGCCCATTTTCTGTCATGATTTTTTGTCATAGAAGTAGGAGCCCACCACATTTATGATGATACCGGGTTTTGTCACAATTATCGTCATAGAAGTGCCATATGTATGACAGAAAAAAATTTCGTTCGGCCCAAAATGTCACGGATGTGTCTTTTTTTTGTAGTGAAGCAAGTTCGATGCACACCCACTAGTTTTCTTTTGTTGAGCATTTATTTATAGCTCTAGTGCATCCGTTGCATGGCAATCCCTACTCCTCATGTTGACATCAATTGATGGGCATCTCCATAGCCCGTTGATTATCCTCGTCAATGTGAGACTTTCTCCTTTTTTGTCTTCTCCACACAATCCCCATCATCATATTCTATTCCACCCATAGTGCTATATCCATGGCTCACGCTCATGTATTGCGTGAAGGTTGAAAAAGTTTGAGATTATTTAAGTATGAAACAATTGCTTGGCTTGTCATCGGGGTATAGAAGTTGGGAACATGTTTGTGTGTGAAAATGAAGCATAGCCTAACTATATGATTTTGTAGGGATGAACTTTCTTTTGCCATGCTATTTTGAGAAGACATGATTACTTTGATTAGTATGCTTGCAGTATTACTATTTCTTTTATCAATATGACCTTTTATTTTGTATTCATTTGGATCTGAACATTCATGCCACAATAAAGAGAATTACATTATGAATTATGCTAGGTAGCATTCCACATCAAAAGTTCTGCTTATTTTCATTTACCTACTCGAGGACGAGCAGGAATTAAGCTTGGGGATGCTTGATACGTCTCCAACGTATCTATAATTTTTGATTGTTTCATGCTATTATATTACCCCTTTTGGATGTTTATGGGCTTTACTTTACACATTTATATCATTTTTGGGACTAACCTACTAACCGGAGGCCCAGCCCATATTGCTGTTTTTTTGCCTATTTCAGTATTTCGAAGAAAAGGAATATCAAACGGAGTCCAAATGGAATGAAACCTTCGGGAGCGTGATTTTTGGAACAAACGTGATCCAGAGGACTTGGAGTGCAAGTCAAGAAGCAGCCGAGGCCTCCACGAGATAGGAGGGCACCTCCCCCACTATAGGGTGTGCCCCACTGTCTCGTGGGCCCCTCGGGCGGCCACCGACGTACTTCTTCCTCCTATATACCACGCACTCGAAAACATCCGGGGCACCATGAAACACAATTTCCACCACCGTGAACCTCTCAGAGTCAGCGAGATCTCATCTTGGAGCCTTCACGACACTCTGCCGGAGGGGGAATCAACCATGGAGGGCCTCTACATCAACATCCTTGCCCCTCCGATGAGTTGTGAGTAGTTTACCACAGACCTACGGGTCCATAGTTATTAGCTAGATGGCTTCTTCTCTCTTTTTGGATCTCAATACAATGTTCTCCCCCTCTCTTGTGGAGATCTATTCGATGTAAACTCTTTTTGCGGTTTGTTTGTCGAGATCCGATGAATTGTGGGTTTATGATCAAGTTTATCTATGAATAATATTTGAATCTTCTCTGAATTCTTTTATGTATGATTAAGTTATCTTTGCAAGTCTCTTCGAATTATCAGTTTGGTTTGGCCTACTAGATTGGTCTTTCTTGCCATGGGAGAAGTGCTTAGCTTTGGGTTCAATCTTGCTGTGTCCTTACCCAAAGGATGTAAAGGGTTGCAAGGCACATATTGTATTGTTGCCATCGAGGATAACAAGATGTGGTTTATATCATATTGCATGAGTTTATCCTCTACATCATTTCATCTTGCTTAATGCGTTACTCTGTTCTTATGAACTTAATACTCTAGATGCATTTGGATAGCGGTCGATGTGTGGAGTAATAGTAGTAGATGCAGGCGAGAGTCGATCTACTTGTTATGGACGTGATGCATATATACATGATCATGCCTAGATAATCTCATAATTATGTGCTATTCTATCAATTGCTCGACAGTAATTTGTTCACCCACCGTACTACTTATGCTATCTTGAGAGAAGCCACTAGTGAAACCTATGGCCCCCGGGTCTACCTCTTATCATATTTGCTCCCAATCTACTTTTATTTGCATCTTTACTTTTTGCATCTATACTATAAAATACCAAAAATATATTTATCTTATCATACTATCTTTATTAGATCTCACTTTCGCAAGTGGCCGTGAAGGGATTGACAACCCCTTTATTGCGTTGGTTGCGAGTTCTCGCTTGTTTGTGTAGGTGCGGGACTTTTGAGGAGCCTCCTACTGGATTGATACCTTGGTTCTCAAAACTGAGGGAAATACTTGCGCTACACTTGCTGCATCACCCTCTCCTCTTCAAGGAAAACCAACGCAAGCTCAAGACGTAGCAGGCGGCCCCCGAATTTCGATTCGGCATCCCCATGCGGCTCACCTCCTGGAAAGAGAAGGGCCTATCCCGAGGATCGTCGGTGGAGCTGACCAGACTACAGAACTGTGTCAAGAATATGATAAGCAAGAAAATCAAGCTTGTCAACGTGGTCCAGGTCATGCTCTTCCGCCGAATCCTCCTGTGTCAAAGACGGGCATTCAATATGTGGGAGTTTGACCCGGCCAAGCACCAGACGCTGCGAGAGCTTTTCGACATGACGCACAAAGACGTCTGGAAGGTGCTGTTCAAGGCCGCTGAGGTACCTCCTTCCCTTATCGACGATCGGGGACTCAGCGCAAAGTGCCCTGCCAATCCAGTAAGCTCTTTATATGTCACAAGATGTTCCTTTCCCAAGTAGAATCGTGCGAGGGATATGAACCTACATGCCATTTTAACAGGACTGGGTAGCGATAGCGGAGCGGATAGATTGTCCGGCTCCACTGCCCCAAGATCCAGCAATAGCACTCTTAATGGAGATGCTGGTTCCGGCGTCTATGAGGCGCCGGAGAAGAAGGCCAAGAAGAAGGCCGCGGGGACTAGGAAAGGTCTCCGGCGCAAGGTTGTGTTGGACTCATCGTCTGAAAACACCAAGGCGCACTCCTCCCACGAAAACGAGGAGGTAGAGGAAAGTCCCCCCCCCCCCCAACCGGAGGTGAAAAGAAAAGGAAGGCCGCCCCATCTGTTGAGGCCGAAGGGTCCAAAAAGGGAAGGACCCTCCCTCCGGACCATTCCACAACAGCCGCTTACAGCGACGAGGAGTGGTTGCCTAGGGACAAGCCCCTAGCGAAGTCGTAATTATCCGGGTACTATAATAGTTCTGGTATGTTTTGTTTTATTGCTTCTTATATCATGTCAAACATGATTGTGCAGTCTGTCCAAAGCCCACATCGACGTATCCTCTTTGGATGGGTCTTTAGGCCAGTCGGCGATGAACAGCAATTCGCTCCCGACAGCCACCTCCCCCCGGCCCACGGACGACACCGAGGTGCTGTCTCAAAAGATACCGGACCAAGGGGAGATAATTCTGGAGGCGCCGCAGGGCGACATCCCAGACGCCGGGCGCGTGGGGGGTAAGACTCCCACGGGTTCTAATGACGGGGGTCGCAGCGAGTTTGGCCCCCAGCCGGATACTGCGCCGGAACCTCCAGTGGTTCCGGATTCTGACAGGCGACCCCTCGCTAAGGGGGGCGAGCCGTCAGTGTCGATGGCCTATGTCCATAAAGAGGCATCGGACAACTTGTTGGAAGCGCTTCGCGGCGCTTCCATTGACGAAGAGCACTGCGCCATCATGAGTGCGGTGGTCGAGAAAGTTCGGTCCGCCAAAAGCGGATTGACCGAAGCCTGTGCCAGCCTCCTAACAGGCTTTGAGGTAAGTAATCAAATTAAGAGAAATTATCACAGCATAGACAGTAGCCCCTGATGCTCTGTTTGGTGTTCGGAAAGAAAGGCCGAACAGACGATCAAATAACAATCACAGGAGTCTAACCAGAATATGTCTATGTGAATAAGCAGGCTTCGCTGCTGGCTGCTGCCGCTCGTACTGCGGAGGTCTCCTTAGTGAAGCGGAACCTTGAGTGGTCCGAGGAAGAGCTCGGCCTTACCAAGAGGCAGCTCGAAGAGAACAAAGGTAAGTGATACCCCGTCTGTATATTGATAAAGAAAAAGTGGTTTTTAGATCATAGGATCGTCATGAATTTTGATAGGGGCCATGACCGAAGTGGCGGCTCTGAAGAAGGCGCTGTCCGAGGCCGAAGACAGAGCGACCAAGGAGCGCATCAAGCGCAAGAAGCAAGAGGCCCGATTCGGCGAGGTCCAGCAAGAGCTCCGGGATTTCGTGAAGAAATACGAGTCCTTGGAGCATGACTCTAAGACGCAAGGGTCCGAGCTTGCGAAGGCCCTCGAGAACGCACAAAATGCCAAGGCCGAAGCCCAAAAGGCCCCGAATTCGGAGCTCTCCAGGAGCGTTCGTAGATTTATCATGCAACGTATTGGATGCCGTAGAGTTCTACCGGGCCGAGGAAGGGAGCTCGACGGAAAAGTTGTTCTGGTCTCAATATGTTGGGACCGAACATCCGATGCCTTGAGCGGCCAGCTGAAGCAACTGGTCGAGCTTCACAAGGCAGCCGAACTGGCCACGAAGGGTCTCATAGTCCGGATGGGGCCTGGTGAGCCCCTGCCCGGCAGCTACTTCGGCCTGATAAAGCGGCTGGTGAATGCCTGCCCCCGGCTTGAAGTCATAAAGCGGTCCATCTGCATTGAAGGTGCGCGCAGGGCCTTTGCCCGTGCGAAAGTGCACTGGGCGAAGATGGATGCCGAAAAGCTGGTGAAGGAGGGCCACCGGAGGGCAAGGTGCATCGCCACCCCGAAAAGTATTATGACAGTGTCCTGAAGGGTGCCTGCCTTGTGGCGGAGGAAACTACTAAGGATGTAATATTTGAATGAATGTACTCATGTGATCCTGTAATATGAAAACGAGTTCATGTGCGCATATAACGCTTGTCGATTTAAAATATTACCTTCTGTGCGGCTGTTTATAAAATCTAAGAGTTGGCCAGTCGTCGGCTTCTGCCCCCATGTAACTAGTACTGAGGTGTTCGGGATAAATCTTAAACACTCTTTATCCAAAAAAAATCGATCCTTTAAGGAGGTGTTTAGCACAGCGAACAAGGCAATCGGACTATACAGATTTATCACTATCACTTAGCCATAGAAGTCTATAATTTTAAATTTTGGTGAAGCCCCTAGTATTCGGAAGGCCGAACTTGGGGCGCTATATACGCCGAAATCGGACAAGGCCGATTCCTCGCCTGAAACAGAAAAAATCTTTAAGGATTTGAGACCTCTCGAACAACGACCAGCTCTCGCCGCATCATGATAGTCAGTTTTCGGCTTTCTCTACTAAGGTGCTCGTCCGGAAGAATTGGGACACAATCGCAGTAGTTCTCCCAGTGCTACCTTAGCCGATATAGCGGAACGTAAGGCACCAAAACATGGGAGTCGGGCAAACCCAACTATTGACCCAAGATATGATTCAGAGCTGATTCATATAATGCTATAAGTTCGGGGTGACGCACTATCGAAAGTGTTCGGACTTTTCTTGCCATGTTATGGGTTACACTAAAGCCCCTAGCGCACTGGACGTACCAGAATGTATGGGTGCAATTTGTTCGTTAATAAGTAGACAATAAAAAGATGAAGAAATGTAATAATAAGCTAACGTTGTACATTGTTATTTAAATGATACGTCAAAGCGTATGTATACAAGTAGTGTAATAATAATAAAAAGGACTATTTGACATGTCCTATCCAAGGGCAAGCTGCGTATGGGTATGTAAAACAGGTATAGCGATCGTTATGAGAGACCACCTGGGGATTCCCTTGTACGTCAGAGCTTCTTGCTTCCTTGGTGTTTCCTTCCCGTGATGGGTCTGATAATCAGGCTATCGAAAAGGGCTTCCAGAGAATAGGGTCCAGAAAGAGAGAAACTGGTAAAGATATACGGGCCCTGAGGCGGTTGAGCCGCATTGTGGGCCTTGCCATATCCATGCCTCCGCCTATGCCCATGGTATTTTGAGTGCGTAATTATGTACGCGCGGCACAAATTTCGCCGCTTGATTGGGACTAGGACGGAGGCCGAATTGCTAGAAGATCTCTGGACATGCCGGGCGATCCTGTTGCGGGGTACTCTGGACTCGCTTGAAGCTGTTCGGGGGTTTTATCGCCAAACTAGCGGTTTGCCTAAGAAGGCTGCTTTGTACTTCTGCTGCGAGGGCCGCAGTGTGCTCCTCCGTACGGAGCAAGCGCTCTATGTTTCCATTAACTGTTATAACCCCGCGAGGTCCTGGCATTTTGAGCTTGAGGTATGCATAATGTTGTACCGCATTGAATCTGGCAAATGCGGTTCGTCCGAGCAGCGCGTGATAGCCACTACGGAAGGGGACGATATCGAAGATTAACTCCTCGCTTCGGAACTTATCCGGAGATCCGAAGACCACTTTCAGTTTGATTGAGCCCGTGCAACAGGCCTCCACACCTGGTTTGACGCCTTTAAAGGTGGTTTTCGTGGGTTTGATCCTCGAGGGGTCGATACCCATTTTGCGCACTGTATCCTGATAGAGCAGGTTCAGGATGCTGCCACCGTCCATAAGGACTCAAGTAAGGTGAAATCCGTCAATGATGGGGTCAAGGACCAATGCGGCAGAACCGCCATGACGGATGCTGGTAGGGTGGTCCCTGCGATCGAAAGTGATCGGACAAGAAGACCATGGGTTGAACTTTGGGGCGACTGGCTCCATCGCATAGACGTCCCTTAGTGCATGCTTCCGTTCGCGCTTGGGAATATGGTTGCGTATATCATGTTCACCATTTTCGCTTGGGGAGGAAATTTCTTCTGGCCTCCTGTGTTCGGCGGCCGGGGATCTTCCTCGTCGTCGCTATGCAGCCCCATTTCCTTGTTTTTGGCATTCAACTTGCCGGCCTGTTTGAACACCCGGCATTCTCTGTTGGTGTGGTTGGCTAGTTTATCGGGGGTGCCGTGAATTTGACACGAGCGATCGAGTATGGGGCCCAAACTAGACGGGCCCGAATTGCTTCTTTTGAACAGCTTTTTCCGCTGACCGGACTTGGAGCCACTGAATCCGGCATTGACTGTCGTGTCTTCGGTGTTGTCGCCGTTGTTGCGACGCTTGTGTCTATTGCGACGTGGCTTGCCGTTGCTACCTCTGGCATCTGAATTGCCGGCATTTGTTGATGTGTTGTTGCTGCGAGCCAGCCAGCTGTCCTCGCCCACACAAAAGCGGGCCATGAGTGTCGTGAGGGCTGCCATGGACTTCGGCTTCTCTTGGCCGAGGTGTCGGGAGAGACACTCGTCGCGGATGTTATGTTTAAATGCCGCTAAGGCCTCGGCATCCGAACAATCGACAATTTGGTTCTTTTTAGTTAGGAACCGAGTCCAGAATTTCCTGGCTGACTCTCCGGGCTGTTGGGTTTTGTGACTCAAGTCATCAACATCTGGTGGTCGCACATAAGTGCCCTGGAAATTATCATGGAATGCGTCTTCCAAGTTCTGCCAACTGCCAATGGATTTTGCCGGCAGGCTATTCAGCCAATGTCGGGCCGGCCCTTTGAGTTTTAGTGGGAGGTACTTGGTGGCATGTAGATCATCACCGCATGCCATGTGAATGTGGAGAAGGAAATCTTCAATCCATACCGCGGGATCTGTTGTACCATCATATTATTCAATGTTCACGGGTTTAAACCCCTCTGGGAATTCGTGATCCATTACTTCGTTGGTGAAGCATAGGGGGTGTGCGGCGCCTCTGTGTCGGGCTATATCACGACGCAGTTCATACGAGTCTGGTCTGCTGTATTCGGCCTAGCCGGATTTGCTTTTAGTATATCAGGCGTGATGGTCGTCGTTACGCGTTGGGGCGCCCCCCCCCTCCCCCGTGATCCGTAGATCGATCTTGTATATCCTGCTTTGTTTTCCAATACGTCTCGCAGGTCCTGCGCGTAGCCCTGGGCCTTGGTGTTTTTGTTTGATTGGTGATGGGGTGTGGGCTGGACTTCGGGCTGATATCCTTCTTTGTCTCGGCCACGAGGTGGCCGGTCAGCCGCATCATACGCTGGAAGCGTAGGCTTTAATGCTTCCTCCTCGAGTTGGGGTAGCAACCTGCACTTTGGGTAACTTTTGGTTGGGCACTCGAGTTCGTATTCCTCGGCCGCAGGGACCTCAGTCCATCTATCCGCTAGCAGATCTTGGTCAGCTTGAAGCTGTTGTTGCTTTTTCTTCAGGCTATTTACTGTGGCTATAAGCCGACGCTTGAAGCGCTCCTGCTCGATGAGATCCTCAGGCACGATAAATTCTTCGTCGCCAAGGCTCGCCTCATCTTCTGAGAGGGACATTTAAGTGTCATTGTCGGTGTCAAAACCGGTGGATCTCAGGTAGGGGGTCCCGAACTGTGCGTCTAACGCTAATGGTAACAGGAGGCGGGGGACACAATGTTTACCCAGGTTCAGGCCCTCTCGATGGAGGTAATACCCTACTTCCTGCTTGATTGATCTTGATGATATGAGTATTACAAGAGTTGATCTACCAAGAGATCGTAGAGGCTAAACCCTAGAAGCTAGCCTATGATTATGATTGTGATTGTTGTCCTACGGACTAAACCCTCCGGTTTATATAGACACCGGAGGGGGCTAGGATTACACAAAGTCGGTTACAAGGGAGGAGATCTACATATCCGAATTGCCAAGCTTGCCTTCCACGCAAAGGAGAGTCCCACCCGGACACGGGACGAAGTCTTCAATCTTGTATCGTCATAGTCCAACAGTCCAGCCAAAGTATATAGTCCGGCTGTCCGAGGACCCCCTAATCCAGGACTCCCTCAGACGTCCCAGGAAAGCTACACAATTTTTTGTGGAGGCTGGCAAAGCATTCTACTTTGACTGAAGACATCCGGCATCATCGACATATGTCACCATCTAATAGTTATCAGTTGTGTGGATGGACAGACTTGTGGCGTCATTCCCTACTCAAGTGCATGACATTGTGGTATGTCTAGGCTTTGGTTGATTGCGACCTAGCTGAGCACTTAATTGCTATGAGGACCCAAGCACAAAACAGTGGCTATTTGGGATGATGGATTCTTTATCACATGACAAGCTTGCCACCCTCATGGTGACTCTCTGGACTATATGGACAGCAAGGCGGATGGCCATCCATGAGTCTATTTTCCAAAGTCCTCTTGCCACACATATGTTCGTCCAATGCTTCATTGCTGAATTGGAGAGCATCAAGAATGCCCCTAGACCGATGAGACCTACTCCTGCAGCAAATGTTCGTCGGCACTAGGTTTGGACGCCTCCTCCAGCAGGGATATTTAATATCAATGTGGATGGGCGGCTCTCCCGAGATGGCTCCATGGGTGCATCCGCTTCTGTATGTCTTGATGACAAGGGCCTTTACTTAGGGTCCTCGGTGATGGTCTTTTCAGGAATTAATGACCCGACCTGTCTTGAAACACTAGCACATCGAGAATCACAAGCACTTGCCTAAGACCTAAATCTGGGAAGAAGCATCATCTCATGTGATAGTAAGAGTGTTGGCAATGATATATAAAGCATGGCTCACGAGGGAAGAGCGACATAATAGTTCAAGAGATCAATGCGAATTAGTAGCTTTTTAAAGCATGTGATATCATCTTCGAAGGTAGGGACACAAACAAAGAAGCTCATATCTTGGTTAAATTTTCTGTTTCTCTTAACTAGGGTCTCCACTTGTGGGTAGGCTATCCACGAAACCCTTTTTGTATTCCTTTGAAATTTTCAATTAATCAATAAAGTGTCCTTTACCTCTAAAAAATCAGACATGTATGTTGAATCGATTGCTCTCCCAGCCATATATAGTGACTTGGCAAGGACATGCCAATATCTGACTGTAAGGCGAACTACAGATTGGTCCAATGGAGCACAACCCTCCCGAACATGGAACTCAGGTCACCAGCCATACCTCCGTCGGGCCTCCCACCGACTAAGCAAAACCAATGGTGTCTATTGGCGCACTAGTC
This sequence comes from Aegilops longissima, assembly GCA_021605205.1. Lineage (NCBI taxonomy): Eukaryota > Viridiplantae > Streptophyta > Magnoliopsida > Poales > Poaceae > Aegilops > Aegilops longissima. The sequence continues at coordinate 454,825,439 of CM038681.1, read as the reverse complement.
TATAACACTAGCTATTTAGGGCTGCCACCAGATTTGATATGTGCTCCCCATACCTCGCCCCTCCCCTCCATCTCCCCCTATCGCGGGCAACGAGGGGCTCCAACCCAGCCGCTGGTACCACCTCCTTGGCCTCCCTGCCCTCCGTTGCCGCCAGGCAAAGCCCGTGTGTGCGACGGTGACGGTGGAGGTATTGCTCCCTCCCACAGGTCATAGGGTGGCGTGGGGCCGTAAGTGCATCTAGTGCCCCTTAGTGATTTTGGTGTATTAAAGACTTATAGGTTAAGGGACTAATGTGTTTGCGAGTGTACACATGTCTTATAAGTCTCTGAGGAGTTTGATATATCTAATGAAAGTCGACCCCTAAAAATGAATGTCTTCATCTGAAGACTTTGGTTTTCTTGAAGACTTCGAAAATGAGGATATTGGTGTGACCTTGCAGATATTGATATTGATGCGAGGATTATGAAGCGTGAAGACTTTTGTTTTCATAGTTTCATTTTCCTTCTTTTGAGTCACATGAAACACCGTACTGTTAAAGGGGGTCGAGGTAATACTAAGGAAAAATTTCCAACTGATGCTCATCTCAAAGCCTACACATACCCAATCCTTCGAGTGAAACCTTTGGAAATCTCTTGCAGTTCAGTCAATTTCTTCAGTGATAGAGATGAAGTTCTTCTGGTCTCTGGGGAATTTGTCCTGACTGAGGAGTTAGGAATTCGTCAGTGAGAATTGCGTATAGTGAGGAACATGATAGCCCTGAGGAATTTCATGGTTTGAAGTTCCGATCGTTGTTGTGCTTTGTGCCAGCTGTCCAAAATATCTTATCCATCCAACGGTCATATCATTAGGGGCATTTATGTTTTATCATGTCGGGCTGCTCCCCGGCTATAAATAGCTGCCCCCCTCAACCACTACCTGGTTGGCTGCTTCGAGAGAAACTGGCATTTGTCATTTAGAGCATCCCATCCTCCAAGGACTTTGAGAGAAAATCATCAGTGAGGAAAAACCCAAAACCCCAACACATAAAACCCAAAGTGACTGAGCATCACTGAAGAGATTGTTCTTATGTGGAACCGACGCTTGTTACCTTTGAAGACTATGCATCTTCCAGACGGTTAGGTATCAAGGTCTAGAGCATCCAAGAGGAATGGTGGATCTGAGTACTATATCTGCTGCTTGTATTTCTTCACTTAGCAAATTCCTCAAGTAGTATTTTCTCAGTGACGAATTTCTAAAAATCGCTCATTCACCCCCTCTAGTCGATATAGTGCACTTTTAATTGGTATCAGAGAGAGGTACTCCCTTGTTCTCTATGATTTTGGTTTAACCACCTAGAGTTTTAGTTATGTCGACTGCAGGCATGATCAAGGTCTTGGCTGGGTGTCCCACCTTCGATTGTACTCAATGGCTGAAGGAATCAAAGAAGAAGAAGTACAAGGATGACAGTTCAGATGACTCAAAGAAAAAGAAGAAATCTTCAAAGTCCTCATCGTCAGAATTTTCAAAGTCTTCATCTCACAAGAAGAGAAGTTCTAGAAAGGCTCGGGCATTCATTGGCAAGGAAATGGACTCTGAAGCTGAATCTGAGGAAAATGAGGAAGATGAGGAAGATGACGAGTCAGACTCTGGTGTGGCGAGCCTAGCTCTTGCTACTGCTTTCGTCAGCAAGTCCAGCTTCAACTGTGAGGAAAATGACGACTCTAACACAGCTAACGATGGCAACAATGACTTCGCTCCCACCTATTGCTTCATGGCAAAAGGTGCCACGGTACTCAAATATCCCTCCTCTAAATCAAGTGAAGATGAATATGATGAAAACCTCAAACCTAGCTATTCCAAACTTGCTAATATTGCCACTAAACAACAAAAGGCTTTGGAAAGGGTTCAAATTTTTCTAGACAAAAGCAATGACCTGTTCGGTGAGGAAATGAACAGAACTCAAACCCTGATTGATGATCTCAAACGTCTTCAGTCTAAGTTTGATAAACCTTCAAGGTCGTCATGAAACGCTCTTAGCCGATCATGAGAAGCTTTCTTATGAATTTCTTCAAAGAAAGCAAGATCTTGACAAACTAAGGGTGACTCATGATGATATTCAAAGGGAATATGATTCTTTGCTTGCTCAAAAGATCAGTTCTGCTCGGGAAGAATTCATTCCACCATGTTTGAAGTGCATTGAACATGAATCTGCTAATTCTTCACCTGGAATTTCAAATGCTTCTATTACTGCAACTTCTTCAACTATTGCTGTAGTCACAAATTCCTCATCTAAGGATACCACTAGTATCACTGACAAAAATGCAGGGTTGAAGGAATTGTATGGGACAAGCATGTACGAAAGCCTCAAAGGGCATCAGGCTCTTTGTGATGTGCTTAAAAAGTAGATTCTCAACAGGAACCCTAGGAAAGAGGGTATTGCATTTGAGAGGAAACTCAATGCTGATGGTTCCTACTGGAAACCTGAGCAATATCCAAAAACCTCATGGGTTGCTGCAAAAGGACCTCATGTAGATCCATCTACTTTATCTGGCTTTACCTGTGAATCATCTGATGAGTCATTTTACTCCAACTATAAACTATTCAAAAATCAGAATGGTGAAGTATTTGCGAGATATGTTGGAACTAACTGTAGGTACGGTCCACCTATGAAGAAAATCTGGGTTCCCAAAAGGTGCCTTGAAAGTCTTTAGGTGAATCTCCTCATGACACCACCTGTGAAGAATAAGAACCCTAGATCAAATTCTCATATAGACCAAAGTCTTCATAAGACCAAATTCCTCATATGGTGAAAAGTACACTTATCCTCGTACCAAGGCTTCTTTTTCGCAGGGAAAATCTAAGGGTCGTGAATTTGTGCACCATACTTCAAATTATTACGTTCATAAGTCCTCGAAAAATTTCTCTGCTTATTCATATGCATACTCTAACCCCTCATCAGTGAAACAAAGTGCACTGGCTTCAACGCCACCCTTCTCATATGGAGCTCGCAGAATGATGAACTCTTTGCCACCCCTCCAGATGTGGGTGGTGAAGAAAAAGAACTAGTCTCTTATGCAGGGCCGGGTCTCCAGACGAACTTGAACGTCCGAAGAATTTGCTAGACCTGAGAGTGCTTGAAAGGATGCAAGCTAATCATGAAGAAATGAACTATTCATTTCTCACGTCCTTATATTGTTGTATCTATTGCACTACTTGATGAAATTCTATCTGCTGAATGTGATGTCATATTCTGCACTGAAGTATATGAGTACGTAAGGTGCACTAATTCATCTTTAGGATGAATCTCTCGAAGCAACTGAGTGGGTCCTCGACAGTGGATGTACAAATCACATGTCTGGTGACAAGAACTTACTCGTGGACTCTGCTCTATCTCCATCGCATCTGAAGAATATCACCTACGTTGATAAAGGAAAAGGCAAGGTATTTGGTCTAGGTAGGGTTGCAATCTCAAAGGATGAACACATGGACAAATTCATGCTTGTCGAGTCCATCGGATTAAACCTCATGTATGTCTCAATGCTTTGTGATCGTGATATGGGTCTGTCTAGGACACATCTAGATGTGACATAACTACGTCACATCTAAGTTGATGTCCACTCTGTTTGTGGTCTATTTTTGCCTAATTTTTTTTCTCTCTTGTTGCTGCATTATATACTTATGAGAGCTTAGATGTGACATCCTTAAAAAACATCTAGATGTGAACTAGACAAACTTACGGTTGTCATCTTTGGTAAATATCATTGCATAGTACTCATGGAATCTGACAAATCCAAAGTCTTCGAAGGCTTTAGGAGAGGAGACTTGTATATTGTTGATTTCTCTGCAGGACCACAGCCTGAAACATGTGTACTTGCAAAAGCTTCAGAAGGCTGGCTATGGCATCATCGACTCGATCATGCTCACTGGTACGCGTCGCTGCTATACAAATGGTTTCTAACCCATTTCTGCAACGACATTTGGAACCGTCGCCAAGTGAGTGTGGGTGATACGGGGGTCCTTCCCACACGACCTAGAAACCGTCGGGGATAGGGTGCCTTGATGCATATAGTTGTCCCTATATAACTGTTTCTGATATCTCAAATATCCCCAACGCTTCATCCTTGTTTCTCATTTGTGCTCGCATTGCCATCGCAATTGGAGTTTTGTGGTTTTACCTAAAACCAGGCAGATTCTAGGCACGAGAGTTTTCCAGGCACGTACCAAACTGGCTCTACGCTTATGATGCCTAGCACATCACAAATAGTTCATGATTATAAAAGCGTGTACGATAGGTAGAAAATCACACACATTTAGTTTCCCCGGATCGTATGTGATAGTGTCGGTGCAACAAACCCTGGGTCTGTTGCCCAAACTGTGCACAGGCACGGGAACAAGATTGAAGCACCAACCCAAGTCGGAGTGCAAGGATTCAAGAGATTCAAAGGACCAGCACGTAGATCAGAGAGACCAAGATTGAGCCAGAGAAGCAGGATATCTCCATGAGAAAGGCCCCCTTGCCGGGCAGGCAAGCCCGGCAAGGGCGAGGCCACCCCCAGAAGAAGATAACAGAAGCACCCTGGCAGGGCCTGCCGGGGCTCACGGAGGCAAAAACACCTCACCACCCACTCAGCCAGGACCCACGTCGTCGATCAGTGCGGTGTCCAGCCGCAAAGTCATTGAGTGGAAGTCATTCTCCACATGGCTGACTCTCCTTACAGAATAAACCCATAGATGACACCTGTCCTGTGACGTGTCAAGAGAACAGGCGTGGATATGGCAAGATTGCCCAGCAAGCCTTGTCGGGCAACTAGTGATGTGACACTAAGCGGTGCATTTAATGCGCCCTGTCAGCCCGCAGAGTCAGGTATGATAGCACTGTTTGCTATCATATCAATGTATAATGACTAATTTGCCATTGTGGTGACCCCTTGATCTATAAAAGGAGGCCCATGGCAACTGTAGAAAGGGTTAGAAGGTTGGATAACTCACACCCCCATATGCGCGTAGTTGCCGCTGCCAAGGCAACCCCTGCCGGGCAAGTGTACTACGCTTGCCACCACCTTTTCCACCATCAGTCTACCAAAGCAGGAGTAGGGTTTTACGCATCACGGCGGCCTGAACCTGGGTAAATTGCCTGTGTGATCTCTGTCGTGCTGCCCCACGCCCCTCCGCTCTTTGTGCAATGCGTCGCCCCCGTCCGAACCAGCAAGGGACCCCCTGGTCCCATAGGTGGCCGTGGTTTTACCCCGACATCTTTGGCGCGCCAGGTAGGGGGCTCGCTTGTACGAACCCGAAGGCATGCGCAGCGTGTCATCTTCATTACCATTGCCATCTTCGACGACCCATCGACTATGGCGCCTAAGAAGAAGTCTGGTCCTGCAGCTCAGCCATCCACCTCGAAGGCTCCGCCACCCGCGGACTCCAACGCTACGGGGGGTGCGGAGGCACACGAGGACGCGGACGCTGGGGAAGTGGACGGAGCAGGCGCCTCCGATGCAGGAGCAGGAGGCACCGGAGGAGAGCAGCATCAGCAACACCACGACGGCCGCGCTCCCCAAGGTACGGGCGAGGGGGTTACTCCGTCTGCACCCCTCTCCCCCACCGTCGGGCACAGCCACAACAATGGCACTCGGGCCGGGGCGAACCACTACCCTCCGGCTGCCCCCACCATGGGTGCAGCCGTCGTGCGTGCACCTCCCACGGGATGGGCCGACCAAGCTGTTGCGCCTGACGGAGCCACTGGCCCTCAAGCGCCTTCCCCGCACCGTGCCGAGGTGGTTGCCCTGCAGCGACAGCGGGGGCGCAGTACTACCGCCGCCGGCACCATAAGGAGCCGTGCGATGGTACGATCGACTTCATCAACGTCCATGTCGAACACTGCTTCGAAGGCCATGGCGTGAGCTCAGCTATTGCTGAGGTTTTAGCCAGCGGCCGAGCAGATGGATGAATGGCGTGCCACCATCCAGAGTCTGCTTGGTTTCGCCGAAGCTGGGGGCTCATGGCGAGCTGGCCCCCCACCACCTCCCCAAGCAACAGTAATAGCTCATGCTTCTGACCGTATGAAAGGGGTCGTCCCCATGGTGCAGTCCCCACCACGGCAGTCAGCGCGAGCACAACCGAATCAAGATCACGATGATGTCTTGATGGGATCTTTTGACCCTCGAGTATGTCTAGGCCAACGTCGAGCCCCGGAGGATGGGCGGAGAGGAGACGCGCGTGTCGTCATTGAGCAGCGCCGCGAAGACCTCCGTCGGACCGACGGGTGCGACAGCCTCAACATCGACGAACATGCGCTCGGTGTTGGCAGGTGCCTACCTTTGGAGGTTGGCTGCCTTGCCTTTACACAAGAGCTGCGGCAAGTCCGTTGGCCGTCTGTTCACACGTTCAAGCCAGAGATACCTGAGAAGTACGACGGGAGGCTGAACCCGTCAGAGTTCCTGAGCATCTACACCATCGTTGTTCAGACTGCCAGGGGAAGTGATGAGAAGGTGTTCGCCAACAACTTCCCTTTGGCTGTCAAGCCCAATGTGAGGTCTTGGCTGATGCATCTAATGGAGAACTCCATTTCATCATGGGCTGACCTGTGCCACGAGTTCATTGGCGCCTTCACTGGCGGTCATCAAGAACCCGGCAGGCCCAGCGATTTGCAGCTTCTCCAGTAGAAGGAAGGAGAAACCCTCCGTAAGTATTTACAGAGATTCAGCAAAGTTCGTAGAAATATCCCAAATATTCATCCGAAAGCCGTGATAGTTGCTTTACAGTCCAACATGCGCAACCGTCGTATTCGTTCCGAGATGAATGTATGGTTGCCCAAGATTGTGAATGAGCTTTACACATTAGTGGATAAGTGTGCTCGGATGGAGGAGGGAAGGAGATTGCCCGGAGAGGATGATTGCACCAATGTTGATTCAGAGGATGAGAATGAACCAACTAGTCAGAAGAAGAGCAAGAAACGCAGTAAGAAGCGGAGAGATAAGGCAGTGATGACTGTTGAGGATCTGGTACACCTAGTACCGGCAAGAAGGCCAAAGCTAAGGCCCACGGCAAGGAAGCTGCCATGTGTGCTGACTGCCGAGAGGCCGTGGCTGCCGAGAATGCTGGGAAAGGTGATGGGTCGTACTGCAAGATTCATCGGACCAAGGGCCATGACCTTCAAGAGTGTTATCAAGTTGAGCATGTTGTCAAGAAGCAGAAAGCAGAATATGAGAAGCATGACAAGGAAAAAGGTCAGAATGTTGCTGGCGGTAAGGGCGGAGGTGGTGAAGTAAATCGCCCCGGCTAACCCTTTTGGAACCATGGAAAGCCCGCCAGAGGTCGAGAGAAGGAAACCTGTGATGATGAGAGTGATGGAGGGGATGAAGAGGAAACCAATGAGCAAGAGTTTCAGAAGGCCACAGATGCCCTGTGCATTGACAGAGGTGCATCTCTGCACGCCTCCCACCGCCAGCTCAAGCGGTGGGCGCGAGAGGTCAATGTCGTAGAACCAGCGCCAGAGGCCCGAAAGCCGCTCAAATGGTCCCGTAGGCCCATCATCTTTAACGAGGAGGACCATCCTGGCCGTACCACTGCGGTACGATGTTTCTCGTTGTTGGTCTCCCCAACAATTCGCAACCTCAAGGTCACAAAGATGTTGGTGGACTGCGGGGCCGGGTTGAATCTGATTTCCCCGGCAGTTATCAGCAAGCTTCAGATAGGAGAAGATGAGCTAGAGGTTACCAGCATGTTTCAAGGAGTTAATCCCGGCAGGAGCCATCCTAAGGGAAAGATCACGTTGCCGGTAACATTTGGGGGAGAACTGAACTACCGGACTGAGAGGATTGTGTTTGATGTGTTTGATCTACCCTTCCATACAATGGGATTCTTGGACGCCCAGCCTTGCCTAAGTTCATGGCAGCATCCCATTATGCCTACAACACCTTGAAAATGCCTGGGCCACTGGGACTCATCACCATCCCATCAGATGAGAAAGATGCAATTATTTCTGTGAATAAGATGTACCGGGATGCTGCCGCGGCAGAGGCAGTGGCAACAGCAATTCCCGCCAAGGAAAGCAAGGGAAAGAAGAAAGGTTGTAAGGCCTCCGCCAAAGAGTTCGGGAAGCATGCCCCCACCGAGTGCGCGACACCCGTTGATGACGTGCCAGAGTGTTCTAACAACAAGAGATCCAAGGTTGCCGCACCCAAAGTGAAGAAGGTCCCGGCAAGGCTGGCAGGCATAGATGATACTTTCACTATCAGCGCCACCCTCGATCACAAATAGGAAAGCACACTCGTTGCCTTCCTGTGGGCGAATATCGATGTGTTTGTCTCGCAACCATCTAATATCCCCGGTGTTCCGAGGGAGGTAATCGAGCACCACCTTGCTGTCTGCCCACACGCCTGACCTGTCAAGCAGAAAGTCCGGAAGCAAGCCTTGGAGAGATAGCAGTTCATTGTAGAAGAGATCAAGAAGCTTGAGGCAGCTGGTTTGGTCAGAGGATTACTACACCCCACATGGTTGGCAAATCCAGTGGTAGTACGGAAGGCTAACGGGAAGTGGAGGCTTTGCATAGATTTCAAATATCTCAGCAAAGCTTGCCCGAAAGACCCATTTCCCTTGTCGCACATCGACCAGATTGTGGACTCCACTTAAGGTTGTGATTTGCTCTCCTTTCTGTATGCATACTCTGGGTATCACCAAATATTCATGTCCAAGGAAGATGAAGAAAGTACGTCATTACTCACTCCATGTGGTACGTACTGCTTTGTCCGCATGCCATTCAGATTAAAGAGTGCTGGGTCCACTTTTGCAAGGGAAATCCAGATTGGTTTTGAACCACAGCTACACAGAAACATAGAGGCCTATATGGATGATATTGTGGTCAAGACCAAGGATAAGACCACCCTTATTCAAGATTTGGAGGATACATTTGATAATCTGCACAGGATCAATCTGATGCTCAACACGAAGAAGTGTGTATTTGGTGTTCCCTCCGGCAAGCTGCTTGGGTTCTCCGTATCCCATCGCGGGATCAAAGCCAACCCCGACAGGATCAAAGCCATTGAGAAAATCCAAGCACCAAGGACAGTTAAGGATGTGAGGTGCCTGATAGGATGTGTTGCCGCGCTTAGCAGATTCATCTCCAAGTCTGCCGAGCGTGCCTTATCGTTCTTCAAGATCTTGAAGAAGGCCGGCCCTATGAAGTGGACCCCAGAAGCAGATGCAACTTTGCAAGAGTTGAAGGCCTACTTGTCTTTTGTGCCTACCTTGGTTGCTCCCAAACCTCGGGAGCCGTTGCTGCTATACTTGGCAGCAACCAACCAAGTGGTCAGTGCGGCCTTGGTAGCTCAGAGAGAAGTGGATGAGGTAGAAAGTGAGCAGAGACCAGCAGGGTCAGAGAAGGATCAGGACAGTAGTGAGCACGGCAACGATAGCAACCCCAAGGACGCGGCAAGGAAGAAAGTGGTGCAGCGCCCAGTGTACTTCGTCAGCTCCCTATTACAGGGGGCTAGATCGAGGTACTCTGGTGTGCAGAAGTTGATCTTTGGCCTCGTTATGGCCTCAAGGAAACTTCGCCACTACTTCCAATCCCATGAGATCACGATTGTTACCCGTTTCCCGTTGCAAACAATACTCCAAAACCCAGAGGCTACCGGCAAAATAGCAGAGTGGGCTTTGGAGTTATCCAGCTTTGGTTTGAAGTTTGAAAGCCCATCAACTATCCAGAGTAGGGCATTGGCAGAGTTTATTGCAGAATGGACGCCAACCCCTGATGAGGAAACAATAGAGACAACTATCCCTGGCAAGGAATCGCCCCAAGAATGGATTATGTATTTTGATGGTGCCTTTTCCCTGCAAGGTGCAGGAGCTAGCGTGCTTCTCATCGCCTCCTCCAGGGAGCACTTGAAGTACGTCATCCAAATGCATTTTGCATGGTAAGATGCAACCAACAATATAGCTGAGTATGAAGGACACCTTGCCAGGCTCAGAATTGCAGTTGAATTGGGAATCAAGAAGTTGATCGTTCGAGGAGATTCACAGCTTGTGGTGAGACAAGTCAACAAGGATTACCAAAGTCCATTGATGGAGGCATACGTCGAGGAAGTGAGGAGATTGGAGGAGCACTTTGACGTATTACAAACAGAGCACGTACTCCGTGCGGAAAATATCATTGCTGATCATATGTCAAAGTGTCCTGTGCAGAAGCTTCCTGTGGAACCACAAACTTTTGTTCTCCATCTCGCTCAGCCCTCCGTATCCCCGGCAATGATGGCCTGGAAGAAGAGAAAGTTGGACACCGGAAAGCATCTCTCGGTCGAGCCGTCTACTCCCGGTAGATTCCCTGCCGGAAACAACTCCTCACAGCCTGCCGGACCACCCCCTCCAGCCGGGTCCATGAACCCCGCGAACAAGGCTGGTGCTCCCGCCGCAGAGGAGGTGCCGTTAGTCCTCGTTGCCGAGCCCCAGGCTCTAACTTGGGCAAGGCACATTGTCCACTTTCTCCAAACCGGAGAGCTTCATAGCAACCAAGATGAAGCTGAAAAAGTAGCCCAGAGGGCCAGTATGTATCAGTTTGTCGATGACACTCTGTACAGAAGGCGGCCCAACGGTGTGAAATTGAAGTGTGTCTGCTGGGAAGAAGGAAAGGAACTGCTGGCTTAGATTCACAGAGGAAATGTGCGGCTCCCACTTTGGATCAAGGGCATTAGTTGGGAAAGCATTCTGGCAAGGATTCTATTGGCCCACAGCCCTCCAAGATGCGGTCGAGCTAGCCACGACATGTGAAGCCTGCCAATTCCATTCCAAGAAAACACACCTGCCTGCTCAAGCTCTTCAAAAAAATCCCTCTGTCATGGCCATTTTCGGTCTGGGGGCTCGATATCCTCGGCCCCTTCCCCCGAGCAATCGGGGGACTTTGAATTCTTGTTCGTTTCCATCGACAAGTTTACAAAGTGGCCGGAAGTGACTGGCGCGAGAAAGGTGACTGCTCGGTCAGCTATCAAGTTCCTGAAAGAATTGGTATGTCGTTTTGGAGTTTCGGCAAGGATCATCACTGACAACGACACCCAGTTCATGAGCCACGCCTTCATGCAATATGTTCATGCCCTTGGATGCAAGATCTCATTTGCCTCTGTGGCACACCCCTGAAGCAATGGACAAGCTGAGAGGGCGAACTCTGAAGTGCTACATGGACCCAATAGAAGAACTTTCGATACGCTGCAGAAGCACGGCAAGCGGTGGATTGAGGAGCTGCCGGTAGTTCTCTGGTCCCTAGAACGACACCAAACCGAGCTACCGGGCAGACTCCCTTCTCCTTGGTCTATGGGGCAGAAGCAGTTATCCCCATGGAACTCATCTACGGGTCGCCTAGAGTTCTTGCCTATGATGAAGTAGCGCAAGATCAGCACCGGCGTGACGATGCTGTGCTACTCGAGGAGAACCGTCTCCGGGCTGTTACGCGTGTTGCACGCTACCAACAAGCCCTAAGTCGCTATCATAGCCGCAGGGTTCATGCCCGGTGTTTTGAGGAAGGTGACCTTGTCCTTAGGCGCATTCAGTATGCCAAGGGTACACACAAGTTGTCACCAAAGTGGGAAGACCCATACCGAGTAGTACGAGTCACCAGACCTGGCGCAGTCCGTTTGGAGACCGGAGATGGCACTCAGTTGCAAAACTCATGGAATATTGAGCATCTCCGCAAGTTCTACCCGTAAGGTTTGGTTATTGGGCCCTGCCGGGCAGCCACGCTTTTCTACAGGGCTTGCCTCAGCTGCATGTAACCCCTTGTACAAAGCCGGGGCGATGACTCCGTGCAAGAGAAAATACAGAAGCGTTCTAGGGGGGGGGGGCAACTAAGATTGCATGCATGCATGAGCACACCAAGATCACTGCATAAGCATTTCATGAGCATTTGCATATGCATATAGATAGGATCGCATCTTGCATTTATTCTTATCTACATGAAGTTGCAGGTTCCTGCCATGAACCTGGCTTCGACAAGGAGTTGAGAAGATAGCTCGGCACAGCGATCCCCGGCAAGCCAAACAGATAAGTTTTACCTCCTGTCCATTAGTGTTCTGTAAGGCTATAACTTAAGCATGAGAAAGCCCCGCCACTCTTTTGAGACTTAGGTGCTCCCATCCATGACTCGAACGTTGCTTCAGTCAGAATGGTTGCAGTAGCCTTTGGAAAAAAGGAGTTGGCGGGGGGCTGGTCCCTATGTCTGATCCCCGGCAGACGCAGTTCTTCGGTAGACAAAAAGGGTACCGGCAGGATAGCCTGGCGGAGAAAACTTGTTTATTTACATTAATGAGGCATCCCACCTCTGCATGGACATACACGTGCACAAGTTCCCAGCAAGGTTCATCTTTTTCATGCATATGCTAATACAAGTGCAAGCATTATAGAACACAAGGACGGACATGATACGTCTCCAACATATCTACTTTTCCTAACGCTTTTCCTCTTGTTTTTGACTCTAATTGCATGATCTGAATGAAACTAACCCCGGACTGACGTTGTTTTCAGCAGAACTACCATGGTGTTGTTTTTGTGCAGAAATAAAAGTTCGCGGAATGGAACGAAACTTTGTGAGGAATTTTTATACAATAAACAAGAATTTCTGGAGCCAAGACCCACCAGAGTGGGGCACCTGGGTGGGCACAACCCACCAGGGCATGCCCCCCTCCTGGCATGCCCAGGTGGGTTGTCCCCACCTGGTGGCCCTGCAGACCTTGAAACCTACGCTATAAAATCCTATTTTTCCAGAAAAAATTCAAGGAGAAAGAATTATTGTGATCCACGAGACGGAGCCGCCATCAACTCCTGTTCTTCATCGGGAGGCTAGATCTGGAGTCCGTTTGGTGCTCCGGAGCGAGGGATCTTCGTTCTTCATCATCACCAACCCTTCCTCATCGCTAATTCCATGATGCTCCACACTGGGAGTGAGTAATTCCTTTGTAGGCTCGCTGGTCTGTGAGGAGTTGGATGAGATTCATCATGTAATCGAGTTAGTTTTGTTAGGGCTTGATCCCTAGTATCCACTATGTTCTAAGATTGATGTTGCTATGACTTTGCTATGCTTAATGCTTGTCACTTTGGGTGCGGGTGCCATGAACTCAGATCTGAACCGTTTATGTTATCATCATTATATCCATGTTCTAGATCTGATCTTGCAAGTTATAGTCACCTACTATGTGTTATGATCCAGCAACCATGGAGTGACAATAGTCGGGACCACTCCGAGTGATGACCGTAGTTTGAGGAGTTCATGTATTCACTATGTGTTAATGCTTTGTTCCGATTCTCTATTAAAAGGAGTCCTTAATATCCCTTAGTTTCCAATAGGACCCCGCTGCCACGGGAGGGTAGGCCAAAAGATGTCATGCAAGTTCTTTCCATAAACATGTATGACTATTTATGGAATACATGCCTACATTATATTAATGAACTGGAGCTAGTGCCCTATTGCACTAGGTTATAACTGTCTCATGATGAATATCATTCAATAAGTCACTGATCCAATGCTTACAATGGATACTACTGCTGTTGTCACTGTTGCACTTACTACAAAATCACTGCTATCACTGTTACCCTTACCATTGCTACTATTACTCTTATGAAAACTATCAAACTACTTTGCTACTGCTCACTTTGCTGCAGATAATTAATCTCCAGGTGTGGTTGAATTGACAACTCAGCTGCTAATACCTTCAAATATTCTTTGGCTCCCCTTGTGTCGAATCTATAAATTTGGGTTGAATACTCTACCCTTGAAAACTGTTGCGATCCCCTATACTTGTGGGTTATCAAGACCTTTTTCTGGCGTCGTTGCCGGGGAGCATAGCTATATTTCTTGAGTCACTTGGGATTATTACCAATTTATCACTATGAAGAATCTGAAGGATGCTAAGACTAAGATTTTTTCCTCTAAGACGAGGGGAGGTAAGGAACTACCATCCAGTTCTGCTTTAGATTCACCTTCTGTTATAAGTAAACTTGCAACACCACCACATGCTATTAATCCTGATATGTCGCAAGTTATTGATGATGATACTTCTGCTATGGATAATGCTTATGATGATGCTAGTACCTTGCTTGATAATGATGATGTGCCACTTGGTGATTTTCTTGATGAACAAATTGCTAGAGTAATACAACATGATGTGGTTGAATCTGATGATGAGCTTGAAACTGAAACTCCTGAAACACCTCCTAGAACTAGCCTTCCTAGATATGAATTTCCTAAGATACCGGAAGGTTATGTTATGAATGAGGAGACAACTAGAGATATTCTTGCTTGTAAGGATAGAGATGATCTAAAGAAATTATTATGCAAGTATAAAGAAAAATCTCTGAATGCTAGAATGAAATATGATCCTAAGTTTGCTACTTCACCTATCTTTTTTGCTGATAAGGACTATGAATTCTCTGTCGACCCAGAGTTAATTACTTTGGTTGAAACTGATCCTTTCTGTGGTTATGAAACTGAAACTGTTGTGGCACATCTCACTAAGTTGAATGACATAGCCACCCTTTTTAATCATGATGAGAAAACTCGCTATTACTATATTCTAAAATTATTTCTGTTCTCACTAAAGGGTGATGCTAAAGCTTGGTACAATACTCTTGCTCCTGGTTGTGTGCATAGTCCCCAAGATATGATTTATTACTTCTCTGGAAAAAATTCCTGCTCATAAGAAAAAGCTGCCTTACGGGAAATATTTATCTTTGTGCAAATTAAAGAAGAGAGTCTCCCAGAAGCTTGGGGGAGGCTTTGCCAGTTACTTAATGCTTTGCCTGATTATCCTCTTAAGAAAAATGAAATACTTGATATCTTCTATAATGGACTAACCGATGCTTCTAGGGACTTCCTAGATAGTTGTGCTGGTTGTGTTTTTAGAGAACGAACTGTTGGACAAGATGAAGAATTATTGAATAATATATTGAAAAATTATGATGATTGGACTCTTCCCGAACCACCGCCTAAACCCACTCCAAAGAAGAGGGGTATATTATATCTGAGTCCTGAAGATATGCAAGAGGCAAAGAAATCTATGAAGGAAAAAGGTATTAAAGCTGAGGATGTTAAAAATTTACCTCCTATTGAAGAAATACATGGGCTTAATACACCACCACTGAGGTAAATTATTTAATGAAGTTCAATGATAATGACAATCCTCACAATATGCACCCTAGCCAATGCCTTCATGAGTTTGGAAACTACATTGGAAAACAAGATCACTTCAATGCAAATGTTATGAAACAACTGAAATATAATGCTGATATGATTGCTCGCTTGAGTGACTTGTTATTTAGAATCTCAAATGATGTTAGAGGTGTTGGAAAGCATGCTTCTATGGTACAAACCCAGTTAGACCAAGTTGCTAAATCACAAAGAGAATTGCTTGATGAAATGAATAATAATAATCATGACTTTGCTGTTAGAGTTGCAACTAGAGGAGGTAAAATGACTCAGGAACCACATTATCCTAAGGGACACCCAAAAAGAATAGAACAAGATTCACAAGAATTGACACTGACGCACCTGGTCCTTCTAGAAAGAAAAATAAGAATAAAAATCATAGGACCTTGCATGCTTCTAGTGAACCTAAAATAGAAAAACCTCCTGATAACAATAATGAAACTTCTATCTATGATGCTGAAACTCAGTATGGTAATGAACACTCATCTTCTAATAATGAAAAAGATAATGATGAGGTTCATGAAGACACTCAACCAAATAATGAAAAAGAACCAGACAATGATGTTGAAATAGAACCACCTTTTGATCTTGATAACCCACAACCTAAGAATAAAAGGTATGATAAGAAGGACGTAATTGCTAGAAAACACGGTAAAGAAAGAGAACCGTGGTTCAAAAGCCTATGCCTTTTCCACCTAAGTCAACTAAAAAGAAATATGATGAAGAATTTGAACGCTTTGCCGAGATGCTGAGGCCAGTCATTTTGCGTACTTGCTTGACTGATATCCTTAAAATGCCTCCTTATGCAAAGTATATGAAAGACATCAGCACTAATAAGAGAAAAATACCGAAAGCTGAAATCTCTACTATGCTTGCTAATTATACTTTTAAATATGGAGTACCCAAAAAACTTGGAGATCTGATACCAACTATACCTTGCTCTATCAAAAAGAATTATGTGAAAACTGCTTTGTGTGATTTAGGAGCTGGAGTTAGTGTTATGCCTTTCTCTTATATAGAAGACTTGACTTGAATAAACTCACACCTACTGAAATATATTTGCAAATGGTTGACAAATAAACTGCCATACCTATTGGTATTTGTGAGGATGTGCCCATTGTTGTTGCTAATGTTACTATTTTGACTGACTTTGTTATACTTGAGATGCTCGAGGACGACAACATGTCGATTATCCTTGGTAGACCCTTCTTGAATACTGCAGGGGATGTTATTGATTGCAATAAAAGCAAAGTCACTTTTCATATCAATGGTAATGAGCATACGGTGCACTTTTCGAAGAAACATTTCCGAGTGAATGGTATTAATGTTATTGAAAAATCTCCGACAATCACTATTGGAAGTTTTCAAATACCTTTACCTACTGTCAAAAAATAAATATGAAATGCTTATTGTTGGGGACATTCATATCCCCATTAAGGTAACTTAGTGATTTATGAAAGTTCTTCGGTTTCATGCTAATCGAAAATGGTTGTTAATAAGACATGATCAACCTTATTGATGGATCATTTTTGAGAGGTATGAACTTGATGAATTTAGTAAGCACTACCTTCTGTCCCTACCTTTTGTTTTCTGTTTTTAGTAGTTAAATAAAATAAAATGCCTTGTTTTGTAGGTTTTTTGAATTTCCCGTGCAATTAAAAAATGACACAAAAATAAAAGTTCTCAGAATGCACTGAAAATTTAATATGATTTTTTCTGAATATTTAAGAATTTCTGGTGCAAATAATATCAGAGGGAGGTGCACCAGGTGGGCACAACCCACCTGGGCGCGCCAAGACCCCCATGCGCGCCTTGGTGGGTTGTGGTCCCCACATGGGCCCCTCACTTATCCCTTCACACCACATCATCACTTACCTCCAAAAAAATTCTCCATTGCTCTCTCTCTCTTGTGTTCTTGCTCTCAAACCCGCGGATTTCGATCTCTTTGCTGGAAGCTCCATTTCCGAAACTATTTCGCGGGATTGTTGCTTGGTATGTGACTCCACCCTTCGTCCAATTAGTTATTGTTTCTAGTGGTTTATATTTTGAATAATTAGCTACTCTTGGTGCTGCTGTAGATGAGCTTGCATGTTGAATTCTTAGAGTTCTAAGTAGTTTGAATGCTTGCTATGGCCTCTATGTATCCCTATGAGTAGTTGCTATCAATTTAATAAGTTTTGTTGGCAAATTTTAGTCACCCAAAATTTTTCAGAAATTGTATGCGAACATAATGAACCTATTTGGAAGGAGTTCTTAGAGGAGGAGATCCTCGGGGGCATCTTCTAGTGACAGCTCCGCTTGCAAGTCTTATGTTGAACCGAGTGAAAGTTCCATTCGAGATGCAGCTACCAAAACATGCTTATGGCCTTGCGATGATTATATGGTGCGTGTGGGCATTAAGGAGGAATTTGAGCAATATGTTCATAATGCCGGTCTTGGTCCCTGAGGGAGTCCTGGATTAGGGGGTCCTCGGACAGCCGGATTATATGCTTTGGCCGGACTGTTGGACTATGAAGATACAAGATTGAAGACTTCGTCCCTTGTTCGGATGGGACTCTCCTTGGAATGGAAGGCAAGCTTGGCAATTCGGATATGTAGATCTCCTCCCTTGTAACCGACTCTGCGTAACCCTAGCCCCCTCTGGTGTCTATATAAACCGGAGGGTTTAGTCCGTAGGACAAGAAAAATCATAATCATAGGCTAGCTTCTAGGGTTTAGCCTCTACGATCTCGTGGTAGATCAACTCTTGTAATACTAATATCATCAAGATCAATCAAGCAGGAAGTAGGGTATTACCTCCATCGAGAGGGCCCGAACCTGGGTAAACATTGTGTCCCCAGCCTCCTGTTACCATCCGCCTTAGACACACAGTTCGAGACCCCCTACCCGAGATCCGCCGGTTTTGACACCGACATTGGTGCTTTCATCGAGAGTTGCACTGTGCCGTCACCTTAAGGCTTGATGGCTCCTTCGATCATTGGCAACGATGTGATCCAGGGTGAGGTTTTTCTCCCCAGGCAGATCTTTGTATTCGGCGGCTTCCCAGTGCGGGCTAACTCGCTTGTCCATCTGGAGGAGATCGAGAGTTACGCCCCTGGCCATCAGGTCAGGTTTGGAAATTTAAACTATACTGCAGATATCCGCGGAGACTTGATCTTTGACGGATTTGAGCCTATGTCAGGTGCGCCGCACAGTCACGATGAGCATGACCTAACTCTGGCATCGGACGGTGTTCAGGAGATCACACTTGTGGCTACTCCGGTCTTAAATCTGGAGCAGAGTGCGCCGTCCGAGGACGGGTGGATGGACCCCGCCACGCAGGCTGCACGCTCAGTGGTGATAGAGACGAATACTGATTTCACCTCCTATGAGACCTGTGTTGCCAGACACTTGGATTCGTCCCCGGCCACGGGCTCCGAACCGCCTGCGTTCGTACCTATCGAATCTGATTGGGCGCCGATCATGGAGCTTTCCTCCGCGGATATCTTTCACTCGCCCCTGGGCGACATGCTAAATTCATTAAGGTCTCTCTCCTTGTCAGGAGACCCTTGGCCGAACTATGTCCGGCTTGAGTGGGAAGTGGACGACGAAGAAATTCGTTCCCCACCCACCACCCACTTGATAGCCACTGTCGACGACTTAACCGACATGCTCAATTTCGGCTCCGAAGACATCGACGGTATGGACAACGATGCAGGAGACGAACAGGAACCACCGCCCACAGGACGGTGGACTGCCACCTCATCATATGATATATACATGGTGGACACCCCCAAAGAGAGCGATGGCAATAAGGCAATAGAGGATAAACCCCTCGAGAAGCAATCTAAGCACCGGCGTCAACGGCGCCGCTCTAAGCCCCGCCATAGCAAAAGCGGTGATATCGGCACAAAAGACAATAACGCTGTGGATAGTGCCGAAGAAAAGACAATCCCCTCCAGCCAAGCTTCGAGCAGGAAGATAGGCAAGCTAGCCCTAAGAAACAGGCGACAGACGGAGAATCAGAAGATGACACTTACATGTCCCTCTCCGAAGACGAGGCGAGCCTTGGCGACAAAGAATTTATCGTGCCTGAGGATCCCGTCGAGCAGGAGCGCTTCAAGCGCCAGCTTATAGCCATAGCAACTAGCCTGAAGAAAAAGCAACAACAGCTTCAAGGTGACCAAGATCTGCTAGCGGATAGATGGACTGAGGTCCTAGCGGCCGAGGAATACGAACTCGAGCGACCAACCAAAAGTTACCCAAAGCGCAGGTTGCTAACCCAACTCGAGGAGGAAGCATTAAATCCTACACTTCCAGCGTATGATGCGGCTGATCGGCCACCTCGTGGCCGAGACAAAGCGGCGTATCAGCCTGAAGTCCAGCCCGCACCCCGCCGCCAGTCAAACAAAAATACTAAAGCCTGGGGTAATACGAAGGACCTGTGAGACGTATTGGAAAACAAAGCAGGACATGCAAGATCGATCTACGGATCACGGGGGCACGCCTCAACGCGTGACGACAACCGTTATGCCGGATATACTAAAAGAAAATCCGGCCGGGCCAAACACAGCAGACAAGACTCGTATGAACTGCGTCGTGATATAGCCCGGCACAGAGGCGCTGCATACCCCCTATGCATCACTGATGAAGTAATGGATCATGAATTCCCAGAAGGGTTTAAACCTGTAAACATTGAATCATATGATGGCACTACAGACCCCGCGGTATGGATAGAGGATTTCTTCCTCCACATTCACATGGCCCACGGGGATGATCTACACGCCATCAAGTATCTCCCGCTCAAACTCAAAGGACCGGCTCGGCATTGGCTGAATAGCTTGCCGGCAAACTCCATAGGAAGTTGGGAGAACCTGGCAGACGCATTCCTGGACAACTTCCAGGGAACTTATGTGCAGCCATCAGATGCTGACGATTTAAGTCACATAACACAACAGCCCAGAGAGTCAGCCAGGAAATTCTGGACGCGGTTCCTAACTAAAAAGAACCAAATTGTCGACTGTCCGGATGCCGAAGCCCTAGCGGCCTTTAAAAATAGCATCCGCGACGAGTGGCTCGCCCGACATCTCGGCCAAGAGAAGCCAAAATCCATGGCAGCCCTCACGACACTCATGACCCGCTTTTGGGCGGGCAAAGATAGCTGGTTGGCCCGTAGCAACAACACAGCAAGCAACCCTGGCGCATCAGAGGCCAGAGATAGCAACGGCAAATCCCGACGCAACAAACACAAGCGCCGCAAACATGGTGAAAACGCCGAAGATACGACAGTCAACACCAGGTTTAGTGGCTCTAAGTTCAGCAAGCGGATGGGGCCACTCCAAAATAACAATTCCGGCCTGTCCATCTGGACAACATACTCGAACGCCCATGCCAAATTCATGGCACCCCGGGAACGCCAGCCAATCATACCAACAGAGAATGCTGGGTCTTCAAACAAGCTGGCAAGTCAGGCGCCAAAAACAAAGATAAGGGGTCTCAAACCGATGATGGAAACGAGGAGCCCAGACCACCGAGTACAGGAGGGCAAAAGAAATTTCCCCCGCAAATCCAAATGGTGAACGTGGTAAACAGCACCCACACTCCCAATCCGGACCGGATGCGCACCCTTAGGGATATCGACTTAACGGAACCAGTCGTCCCACAATATAAACTCAGGCCGATCACGTTCAACCGCATTGATCGTCCGGTTAACACTAATCAGGGCAATCCAGCCACACTAGTCCTCGACCCAATAATTGACGGGTTCCACCTCACACGAGTCCTCATGAACGGAGGCAGCAGTCTATACCTACTTTACCAGGACACAGTGCGCAAGATGGGCATCGATCATTCGGTGATCAAACCCACTAAAACCACCTTCAAAGGTATTATACCATGTGTGGAGGCCAGTTGTACAGGTTCCATCGCCTTTAAGGTAGTCTTCGGATCACCAAACAACTACTGTGCCGAAGAGTTAATCTTCAACATCTTCCCCTTTCGCAGTGATTATCAGGCATTGCTTGGATGAACCGTGTTTGCTCGATTCAATGCGGTGCCACATTATGCCTACCATAAACTCAAGATGTCTGGTCCGCGCGGCGTCATCACGGTTAATGACAAGGCCGAACTTTCCCTTGGTACCAAAGAGTATACCGCTACTTTAACAGCGGAAGCAACAAGTGGCACCTTTCAATCGAACCTAGAGTCGACGGCCAGGCTCCCGGACACCGCCGAAGGACTCCAAACTGCTTCGCGGCAGAATAAAAAGGCTCGTCCTGAGCTCAATTAAAAAAACCCTGGCGAAGGCCAGGACAGGCCACACACCGCGGCTCAACCGCTCTGCGGCACACAAGCATTTCTTACATTTTCCTTGCAGGTTCAACTTTGCGCGGACCAGGACTGGCGATATGGAGGCAGCTTGAACACGCAAGGGAATCCTTAGATATTCCCCGCGATGATCATCCGACTATACTCCGGATCCGCACACAGCTTCTTCCCCCCTAGTGTCAGCAGGTTCCACAGTCATATTTCTTTTTTATCACATTACCTGTACTTATACGCATCGGCGTACTATTCCAATACAATATGTGGATTTATACGACGCTTATCTACTGATATTTCTTATTGAAATTCTTTTGTCAAGTGGCATTCGTACACCGCGATATGCCCTAAATATGCCAGGGCCTTCGTTTCACCCATAATACGGCAATAAAGTCCGAACACCTTCATGGAAGTTCGGCACCCCGAACATATAGAATTATATGCATCAGCTCTGAATCATGTCTTGGGTCAAATCTTGGGTTTGCCCGGCTCCCATGTTTTGCTGCCTTACGTTCCGCTATATCGGCTAAGGCGGCACAGGGAGAACTACTGCGATTGTGTCCCGGTTCTTCCGGACGAGCACCTAAGTAAAGAAAGCCGAAAACTGACTGTCATGATACGGCGAGAGCTGGTCAGCTGTTCGAGAGGTTCTAAAATCTTTAAGGATTTCTCCCGCATAATGCCATAACCCATGCAGCGTGCGATGGATCGTTTTTTCTTCTGATCAGGTGCTTATAGATCCCCTCGTGCGGTCTTCCGAACACCAGGGGCTGCGCCTACCTTCCTAAATCTCCTATGGCTAAGTGAGAGTGATAAAGCCCTATAGTATGATTTTCTGGTTCGTTGTGCTGAACACCTCCTTCGAAGGACCCGAAACTAGGATAAAGAGTGATCAGGTTTATCCCGAACACCCCCATACTTCCCACGTGGGGGCAGAAGCCGATGACTGGTCAACTCTCAGGATTAATATATAAAACTCCCACATAGGAGGATAAACTTTTATATAACAGGCAATAAATAATAGGCATGACCTTGTTCAACATTACAAAGGACAACATGATTGTATTCATGGAAATATAATGTCCTTGGTGCATTGTTCCGCCGCAAGGCAGGATCCTTTCAGGACACTTTCATAATATAATTCAGGCTTGCGGTGCTCCTTCCCCTCGGGCGGTCCCTCGGTCATCAGCTTTTCAGCATCCATCTTCCCCCAGTGCAACTTTGCATGGGCGAAGGCCATTCCCGCACCCTCTATACAGACCGACCACTTGATGAAGTCAAGTCGATGGCAGGCACCCACAAGCCGCTTCAGGAGCTCGAAGTAGCTGCTTGGAATCGGCTCGGCGGGCTATAGCCGGATAATCAAATCCTTCATGGCTAGTTCGGCCGCCCTATGCAGTTCGATCAGCTATTTCAGTTGGTCTACGAAGGGCACCGGATAATTCGGTGCCAGATACTGCGACCAGAAGAGCTTATCCGCAGTGTTACTTTCTTTGGCTCGGTAGAATTGGGCGGCGGCCGATATGCTGCGGGGCAGTTCCATAAACACCCCTGGAGAAATCCGAACTCAAAATTAGAAACATGATTTTCTCCTCAAATACTTGATTTACATGGAAAAGAGCCGTACCCGCTGCAATCTTCCTTGCCTTTTGGATCTCCTGCAGGGCGCCTTGGGTTTCCCCCTGGGTATCGCGCGCGGCCTGATGAGCCCTTGTGAGTTCAGATTCTTTCTCCGTTAAACTCTGCTCCAAGGTCTCGCATTTCTTAACAGCCTCTTGTAGCTTCTGCTCAACTTTAATAACCCTGGCCTCGTGCTTCTCACGAAGAGCCTGCTCTGCGGCTGCCTTTTCATTGGCCTCAGCCATAGCCTTCTTAAGAGCCTCAACTTTGGTCATCGTCCCTAGAGAAAATCATGGAACATATTTTATCATACTGGAAATTCGTTCGCGCCAAATGCGAACAAGGCTTGCGCATACCTTGCTTCTCTTCCAACTGCCTTTTCAACTGGCCAAGTTCTTCTTTGGCCCGCTCCAGACTTTGATTCAGTCCAGAGACCTTCGCAGTATGAGAGGCAGCAGCCGCTGCAGACGCCTGCTTATAAAAGAGAGATAGATGTCACCAAATGAGTCTTCCTGCGAGCATAAATTTTGATCCTCTGTCCGGTTCTTTCATTCACCGAACACTGTATCAGGGGCTACTATCCATAATATGACATTCTTCGAAACCTCATAAAACATACCTCAAAGCCTCGTATAAGGCTGATGCAGGCTTCATTCAGTCCACTCTCAGCAGACTGAATCTTCTCAATCACCGCACCCATAAGGGCACGGTGTTCATCAACGATGGAGGCGCTCTTCAGCGCCGCCAACAAAGCATCTGGCACCTCTGGTTTGACAGAGATTGCCGGTGGGACAGGCGCGCTCCTCCATCCGAGGGAGGCCGCCTGCTTGATTCTGGAGCCGTATTGGTCTCCGGAATTGCGTCCGGCTGGGATCCGTATTCAAGATGGCTCCCGCCGACGACTCCCATGGGAATCTTCTCCCCCATGTCTCCGGCCCCTGAAGTTTGACCTCCAGGCGCCGCTTTCATGATCTCTTCCTCCCCTCCTTGGCCGGGGTCCTTCTGGGACGAAGCCTTGGTGTTATCCACATGTTTCGGGGAAGGGGCCTTCGGGGGCGTCCCGCTCTCCATAGCATCCGAGCTCACAAATCCTCTGATGAGGATTTTTTGGTGCGTGTCGGGGATATACCCCGCAGTGTAAACCGCCAGAAGTATGACCCGCCCGGAGCTTGACGATTCATGGGTAATCCGCCCGGACTTGGGGGCTCATAGTAACCCGGCGGGCGGGTCAGATGGATGACAGGGCCCAAGGCCCAGAAGGCCGGCTCATGTTAATGGTGGGCCGGTTTATGAGGAAAACACAAGGAATATTCTCTTATAAAGGAAGCAAGACTAGGACTCCACTTGTAATAGAGTAATCCAAATCCTACTAGGACTAGTCATGTAACCCGCCCCTTCAACTTATATAAGGAGGGGCAGGGCTCCCCAAAGAGGGACAAGCAAGAAGAAACAATCTCTAGGGCTAGACACAAAGAGCCGGTTTACCGGCGACTCCCTCATGAGCATAATGAGACCTAGCCACAAACAGCATGTTGGGCTATTCCGGATGATGCTTCCTGGGGCCCGAAGCTGTCTAAATCCTTGTTTTGTGTGTCGCGTCTCTCGTCCCGATCAACCCCTCTCAAGCTACTACATAGATGTGTTGGCCTCGCCACTAAGTCCTGACACTAAGGACATCTGCCGTGACAAATCCACGACAGTTGGTGCCCACCGTGGGGCTGGCGCACGGTGGTGTTGAGTTCTTGAAGGGATATTTTTATTTAGGGTTCTAGGGGCTCATAATTTTTCGGATGAAGAAGAGTCGGTTGAAAAAAATCTACATCCTTTTTGAGTTTATCAATCAAGAAATAAATTTTTGCGCCGTCTGTGAGACGTTTACACCTTGAAGTCGTGGCTTCATCGATTTCAACTTCGGCGAGATCGTATCTCGCCGGTTTGTCCACTCCATCATCTGTCAGGCTGCAGCGAGTCATACGAACCAAAGGAGATTTTACTAGTTGAGGGCCGAAGGCAGGATACATGCTGTTGCTATCTCATTGTTTAAGGCATCAAATCAGTCAATACATATACATGCTGAGTACGGCCTCCAGTGACCGATTAGTCGAGGCATCAATTTCTAGCGGAAGTCGAAGGAGGAATTTTCTTTCGCATGATTAACCGATGCAAGATCGGATCGATTTCAGGTTGCCAACACAACAAGTCTATGGCACGTGGTCACACGCGGCCGTCGCGATAAAAAAAAGGAAAGAAGAATAAAAGGAAATAACCCACGACCCAGAAGTTTGGGCGTGAAACTCGGTCTCTGCCATCGAGTCGGCCTCGTTTTACTGATCTCCATCGGGCCGGTGGCCCCTGAGCCGCCGCCGTTCTCCACGTCCGAGTCTGAATCCGCCTCTACTTGCAAGCCAACTTGCAGCGTCAACTCACCGAGTCACCTCTGCTGGGCTTCTCCCGCGTCGAGCCGGCCTATTGACCAGCGGGCCTCGTGCCGTTTCAACAGTCTGCGTTATGCGCCGCCGGCCTGCTCTGAAAACAGTTTGTGTGGATGGAGACAAAAGCTGGCACAGATCTAGGGGTGCACATGATGATTGAGCTTAGCTGATCGACTGAGCTGCTGTTACACGAACACACGAGGTTTGACCGACTCTAAGTGGCACTAGATGCAACCCACGTGGGATCTCACATGAAGGCCATGGCTTGGGTGTACGTGTTGATACTCACGCTCCTGTCTGCTATTTTCATCAACAGCAATACAAAATCAAATCCATTCAAATTGAAGGATATTTAAACTGAGCCTCCGCTCCTCCGCTGCCGTCAAATCACCTCAACCCCACCGGCCTCACCATTGAGCCGCTCCGTGCGCGGCCGCGCCTCCGAGTCACTTCCATCTTGAGTCACCGCGCATCGACAGTAGGCAGTTTCGTCAGCTGCTGAGGATTCATCCTAACGAGCGCCTGCATATTACCTTACTCTTTGAGGCCGCAGTGGAAAAAGTGGTAACTAACCACGTGATGATCAGAGTCAACAAAGAAAAATGTGGTGTTTTTGGATTGCTCCTGTTGGGATTCGACGCGCGTAAAGTCGCTTCTGCTGCGACCCGTCCCGACTCTTTCCGTGCACACGTACTACCGGGGGTCGGCCGCTGGTCGCGCCGCGTCGTCACTTCAATTGCAGTAGGGGCAAGCCCTGCTGTCACTGCCTCCGATGTCGCTGGTTTGCCCCCTTGCGCCATAGCAGATACCAAGAGCAGTCGCCATTCCACCTCTGTCAAGCAGTCGCCGTCGCCTAGTGAGTCAGGCCGCCGCGCCCCTGAGTCGCCTCCGGGTTACCGCTAAGCGGCCTTGCCTCCCCGCGTTCATTGCTGAGCCGCTACCTCGGCCGTTGAGTCGGCCGATTTTGAGTTGCCGTTGTCGCTTTACCTATGAGCCTTCGGCTGCAGAGTGCATCTACTTGCATTGGACAAAGCTTTCCAGGTGATATCCATCCAAGTTTATTTTACTGAACATATTGTTTTCATCAAAGAACAATTACTTTGGTCTGTATATTTTTATGTGCAGCAAAGGTGGTGCCATGTTGTGCCTATGAAATGTGCGTCAGCACCATCACGCACCGGCGTCTGCGCTCGCTTACTGATGGAAGAGGTGTGCGCAAATCGCCACCCGTGCAGCTTAATCTACATCAACCCGCCGGAGCCGCGTTGAGCCGCCCTTGCCGCTTTGAGCCGCCGGGGTTATATTAAGTCGCCGGTCTGCCTGAGCCGGC
Organism: Aegilops longissima; assembly: GCA_021605205.1. Taxonomy (NCBI): domain Eukaryota; kingdom Viridiplantae; phylum Streptophyta; class Magnoliopsida; order Poales; family Poaceae; genus Aegilops; species Aegilops longissima. Next base: position 454,798,594 of record CM038681.1, on the reverse strand, counting down.
GGAACTATATTGAGTCGCTGGTCTATCTGAGCTACCTCTGTCGCGATAAACGGGTCATCCGTTGTCCAAACAAATCAGGTGATACCCATCCGAGTTTGTTTTATTAGCACGTGTTGTTTTTGCCAAAGAACAAGTTTGTCTTTGCTTTGGTCTGCAATATTGTTTATGCACGGCAATTATTTATGACATATTATACCGCGGAGATGGAGGCATGCCAACATCTTTGGGCATAGGCGGTCGTCGTTACTCAACGGACTCCCGAACCGGCTTACAACGCCGTGGCCGTCTCCCGCGACCACCCCGGCTTACAACAAGGTGGACAACTTGCCCGTTCGCACCGGCTTACAACGCCACGGCCGGTTTATCTGTCTGTGTTGCCTCAGTTGTTGCAGTCGTCTTTACCGTCCGTCTCTCGTGGCCTGGTCTACATCAACACATCAGGCCGCACCTGTCTGCATGAGTTGTTTATTGAGTATGAGCAAGTCACTACTTGGGAAGCCTGGTTTTCTTCCAACAAATTGGAGGAAAATTATCATGTATTATTAGCCGCCGTCTGCACTGGATGGCTCAATGGGCAGGCGCACAAGTCGCCGCACTACGGTTTGGTTAACTTCAAACAGCGGAGGAAGGAACCATTGGCCGAAAGGTTGACACGGTTCATACGGGATCATTTATAACCCGCTGCAGTCACCTCAACCTTCTGTGGATTCACATCGCGCTATCAACGCCAATGATATACACCTTCTGCTATGGTCAAATATGGAGAATCTCAAGCTAACACTTCGAGTCATCTTGAGACTCGGGGGCTACAATGGTATGGCTCGGCAAAATTAGCCGGTTTCAATGAATTCAAGAACTTCGGGTCATTGAAGGGAAGATAACCCGGCCCTGGAGGCTACTGCTTTATTGGAAAATATTTGAAGGCCGTCAGAAAAATTTCCGGTTCAAAATGAAGATTCCGGTTTAAAATACAGCTCAAGAGACATCTTTCTCCCGCAAAGCTTTGAAGCTCTCAAAACCGGTTCAACATCCGGATCAAGGTAAATTTGTCCCTTACAAAGCTTTGAGGATCTCAATATCCGGTTTAAGAATTTCCGGTTCAAAAGAATTAATCCCTCGCAAGTTTAAGATCTCAGACAAATTAATGGTTACCAAAGGGAACTTGCTGCTATGATGCACGGTTCAAAACATGGGTATCCTGCCTTACGGCTTGTTTTATTATGGTCACTTGGGGGCTTCCTGCTCATCGGGCATAGCTATCAGTAACCTCTTGATCGGCGCAATGCCAAAATTTATATGGTCACTTGGGGGCTTCCTGTTCAAACATAGGTCGTATTCGAACCAAAGAGAACATAGCTGTCGATACCCTTTTGATTAGCAAACTGCTGAACCTACTTGGGGGCTTCTTGATCGTATCCGAATCATAGCTCAACCCCTTTGAGAATCGACGTGGATCGTATTCGAATCAGCGTCGTTAAACAACTTTTAAGGTCATTTGGGGGCTTCCTGTTCAAACATAGGTCATATTCGAACCAAAGAGAACATAGCTGTGGATACCCACTTTGATCGGCAACGCCAACGCCACTGGGGGCTTTTGAATCTTAGCTTAACCCCTTTGGAACGGTTTACTAATTGTATTCGAATCAGAAGCCTCAAAAAATTTATCTGTTTTTATACAATCACAAGTATTTGAGTTGTCACAAATATCATATGTGTCGGCTCTTACAGAGTTGAGTTATCAACTTCACTATCCGGGTCACATAAGCCGGCGGTATCATTCAAAGGATCATAGGGACCTTGTGATCTACTTGTGTGCAGGATAAGACTACATTTGGGTGATTCTGGCATACGGCTTTTGACGTTAAGTCGCCAGGGCATATGTTGTTTAAACTCTTTGCAGGATTTGCAGAATATGACATATAAATGATTAAGTTCAAGCTCATTACCAAAGTTGATGCTTCAAAATGATTATCCGTTCTGGATTTTTCTCAAAGGCTATAAGCCGCCGGGTTATAAAAAATCCAGCTTACAATGGAGGTGTATTAAATCGCCATTGGCCAAGAGCCGCTGGGTATTTAAACTCTGGATTTACTTATCAACAGATGAGTATTCAAAGTCGCTTTGGCGCAATGGCTATTATTTTATTAATGGATATGATTTATTCTACAATGGAAGGAATAGTCCCGAGTCGCTGCAGGCTTACGACCCGGCACTTGGGGGCTACATTATTCAAATTGAGGTTACATCAAATATGCAAGTCTCATGTCGCTGCAAGCATGCACCATGACACTTGGGGCTAATTCAAAGTCATTTTGTTCACCTCATTGAAGACGACTCATCACATCGTAATGAGCCGGCCCTTGGGGGCTACCAATTGCTCATCAGCGATTGCAAGGTACACAAGTCTTAATCCATTATATTGAAGGATCCATTGCTTAATTGGTAAAGCACAAAGCTCTTAACCTTGTGGACGTGGGTTCAAGCCCCATGGTGGAGATTACATCATATGATGTTATTATCAATGAATTATATACAAAGTCCCAGCTCAGTAATATCTTACTGAGCCGGCCCTTGGGGGCTACACGTTGCTGCTCCAGTTTACATGATAATGTTTACAAAGTCCCTGCTCATTATTGCATAATGACCCGGCCCTTGGGGGCTACACTGGTTGAAGTTTTATGAGCATAAGGCAAATTACAACTCCCAGGTTGCTGCAAGCATGACAACCCGGCACTTGGGGGCTACAGGTGAAATGCATATAAGAGAGGAATAACTTCAAATCCTTAGTTTTGAGCAAATTGGGTATTATATTATTATCGAAGAAATCTGCAAAGTTATGACCCGGTGTCATCATAAGATTATGACCCGGCATCAGCAACAATTACATGACCCGGTATCATTTGTTTATAACCCGACAATTTTGGCAATCATAAATCGGCAAGATCTACATCTTTAAGCCAGTTGAAAGTCAGATGAGTATTTCAAGACTAATATTTTTTAAGTCGGCGTTTTGGAAGCCGACTCAAGTGGATTATTTCTTACAATATTTCTCTACAAGAAGACCAATGTCAGCAAATTGCTTCTGAAGCTGGCCTATTAACCCGGATTTTTCAAAAAAAGGATCTGGATTTTTTGCATTGACAATGTTGAAGCATATCTATTAAAGAAGATTTTTCTATGAGGTTATGGATATATTTATATCAATAAGGAAATGACAAGGACTTAAAGATGCTCAGGTGCCAGCTTACAAGAATATTTAACCCGGAGTACAACCTATCAAATTTGTTCTTGTGTTTATGTTGCAGATCGGTTTAACATGGATAAAATCCAAATTAAACTGGGGGCTAATGTCGGGGATATACCCCGTGGTGTAAACTGCCAGAAGTATGACCTGCCTGGAGCTTGGCGATTCACGGGTAATCCGCCCGGACTTGGCGGCTCATAGTAACCCGGCGGGCGGGTCAAATGGATGACAAGGCCCAAGGCCTAGAAGGCCGGCTCATGTTAATGGTGGGCCGGTTTATGAGGAAAGCACAAGGAATATTCTCTTATAAAGGAAGCAAGACTAGGACTGCACTTGTAATAGAGTAATCCAAATCCTACTAGGACTAGTCATGTAACCCGCCCCTTCAACTTATATAAGGAGGGGCAGGGCTCCCCAAAGAGGGACAAGCAAGAAGAAACAATCTCTAGGGCTAGACACAAAGAGCCGGTTTACCGGCGACTCCCTCATGAGAATAATGAGACCTAGCCACAAACATCATGTAGGGCTATTCCGGATGATGTTTCACGGGGCCCGAAGCTGTCTAAATCCTTGTTTTGTGTGTCGCGTCTATCGTCCCGATCAACCCCTCTCAAGCTACTACATAGATGCGTTGGCCTCACGACTAAGTCCTGACACTAAGGACATCTGCCGTGACTAATCCACGACAGTGCGGGACCTTGCTGGACTACAAAAAATATGGCTCAGGTCAAAATATTACGCCATGATGAGACTGGATGCATAAATGTGTTCGGATTTTATTCTCACGAGTTCACCAGGGGCTGGGCCCTGGGATCCCACGCCGGGCTGTTGTCGGCGGCGGCAGTGGACTCTTCCGGAAGAGGAGCTTTTCCTCTTTTAGTCGACTCGGCCTCCAAGTGTATGGAGGCCGCCCTCTTCTTTCTTCCCCCCGATGGGAATTCATCTTCCTCCTCCTCCTCCTCCTCTTCGGAGGCAGAACGGGCATTGGAACCTTCAGATATTTTGTCTGAAGTGCCGCGGCGATGAAGGCCACCCCGTGTCTTTTTGGCCTCCTTCTCGGCCTTCTTCCTCGGCGCCTTATATGGCGCCGGGACCAGCATGTTCGTCAGAAGTGGGTTGGCCGGTCCTTCGGGGCAGCGGGGCCGGATAGTGGATCCGCTCCGCCTTCTTCGTCCAGCCCTAGGGGAGTAGAGGAAAACACACTAAGCATTTCCTTTGGGTTATGCGGATAAAACATAAAATAACTTACCGAGCTTGCAGGGTGGGACAGTTGGTACCCGCGGTCCTCGGTCGAGTCCGGCCGTAATTTGCCGGACTTGAAAAGCACCTTCCAGATGTCTTTGTGCGAGGAGCCAAAGAGCTCTCGTAGGGTCTGGTGCTTGGCTTGATCAAATTCCCATAGATTGCAAGTCCGGTGTTGACAAGGCAGGATTCGGCGAACGAACATCACCTGGACTTCATTGACGAGTTCGATGTTCTTGTCTTCCATATCCTTAACGCGCGTCTGGAGCACCGACAATTCGTCGGACGAAGACCAGTTCAGGCCCTTCTTGGGCCAGGACGTAAGCCGCACAGGGGCTCCCGATCGGAACTCAGGAGCAGCGGCCCATTCCGTGTCGCGCGGCTCAGTGATGTAAAACCACTGCTGTTGCCACTCTTTGACGGAATCATTAAAAGTACATGTTGGCCAAGTAACGTTGGGCATCTTGCTCACCATAGCGCCCCCTCACTCGGCATGCTCACCCCTCACTACCTTGGGCTTGACATTAAAGATCTTCAGCCATAAGCCGAAGTGTGGCAAGATGCGGAGAAAAGCCTCACACAGGACGATGAATATCGAGAAGTTGAGGAAGGAATTGGGGGATAGATCATGAAAATCGATCCCATAATAATACATGATGCCACGAACGAACGGGTGGAGGGGAAACCCTAACCCGCGGACAAAATGAGGGAGGAATACAACCCTCTCATGGGGTTCCGGAGTAGGGACGATCTGTCCCGCCGTCGGGAGACGGTGGCTGATTTTGTTGGCCAGGTACCCGGCCTCCCGAAGTTTCTTGATATCCTTCTCCCGGACGGTAGAGGCCATCCACTTGCCTCCTGCTCCGGATCCAGACATTTTCGGAAAGCCTTTGTGGGCGGAGAAGATGAATGCTCGGGCGCTGGAGCTTGAGCGAAGGGGAATGGATCGGGAAGGAGAAAGCGTGGGTGCGAAAGGGAGTCCTTATCCCCTTATAAAGGCAGAAGTGCCTCCCCACTTGCCTGGTAAACTCGCTTATTTCCCAAGCGCCGTGATTGTGGCGCGGTTGGGTTACCCACACCCGTATTGATGAGAATCCTGTGATAAGGGGACACGATCTCTGCTTCGACAAGACGAGCCAAGAAAACAGCCTCGCAATATGTGTAGTAGCTGGTTGAGAAAAACGGTTTGAATAATGACCAGGCCATGGCGTGATGTCACGCTATGAAAAGTTGTCAGCAGATTAGATTTGTGGAAATATTATACTCTCTACGGTGGTATGTGGAATTTGTTTTGCAGAGCCGGACAATATCCTTGTGTTCAAAATCTTCTATGGAGTATTCGGAGGAAGAACCCGCCTTGCAATGCTGAAGACAATCTGCGCGCCGGACTCATCGTCATTGAAGCCTGGTTCAGGGGCTAGTGAGGGAGTCCTGGATTATGGGGTCTTCGGACATCCGGACTATATGCTTTGGCCGGACTGTTGGACTATGAAGATACAAGATTGAAGACTTCGTCCCGTGTCCGGATGGGACTCTCCTTGGCATGGAAGGCAAGCTTGGCAATTCGGATATGTAGATCTCCTCCCTTGTAACCGACTCTGTGTAACCCTAGCCCCCTCCGGTGTCTATATAAATCGGAGGGTTTAGTCTGTAGGACAAGAACAATCATAATCATAAGCTAGCTTCTAGGGTTTAGCCTCTACGATCTCGTGGTAGATCAACTCTTGTAATACTCATATCATCAAGATCAATCAAGCAGGAAGTAGGGTATTACCCCCATCAAGAGGGCCCGAACCTGGGTAAATATTGTGTCCCCCGCCTCCTGTTACCATCCGCCTTAGACGCACAGTTTGGGACCCCCTACCCGAGATCCGCAGGTTTTCACACCGACAGTCCCTACATTGCAGATAAGTGCAAACAACACCACACTCTCACTGAATCATTTGTCAAAGGATTTAAATTCTATCCCCGAGAGGCTAGGGTGTCATTTAAAATTTATGAAGATTCATTTACCATTTCACTAGAGATTTTTGCTCACCACTGCAAACTCCAGTTCTGGGGTTCGCTTGACAAACCGCCAAGAACTGAGTACCAATCATTCTTGACTAGTCTTTGCTACAGTGAGACGAGGGGAGTGACACAAGGTAGAATAAAGAGCATTCATTTTCCCGCAATTCAGTACTTTGCATTATTTAACGGGAAATGTATAGTAGGAAGCAATACTGTAGTACACTTTGTGCTCCAGACTTGAGCCTCATACGCACCGCTCTCACCGATGAAAGGAGTTATAACCTTGGAGCAATTGTTGCACGCAGACTTCAGCATAACGCTAACTGTGGCTATTTCTATGGTGGAATATATGCCACTCATTTAGCACAAGGGTCGGGTGTTTCACCTTTGCCCTTTGACCCTATCCTACCCACGTAGTATTTAGACTTAGATGTTTTGAAAAGTCATAAGATCCTCACAGGGAAAGTCCATAATTTCGCTTACAATATGTTGTTTAACAAAAAATCTATTGTGCACACATATTTGCCTGTTCCTGCTCTTTTTGACTATCACAGCAAAGGAAGATACTTTGTTCTTGAGAGCAAGGCCCGAGCTCACATCGCAGCAGTGGAGGTAGCACGGCAGTTCGATGCGTCCGCACCGAGATCCTCCGTGAGCTACCACGCCAACTACTATCCAAACTACTGACTGTTTACCAAGTTAGGCCAAAAGCCTAAGCCTGGGGGAGTACATGTTTCTCACCGACATTACATTCATGTTCACACATTTCATTCCAGTTGTCGGTGTTCACACTTTTTCTTTGTATCATCCATGCTTATATTTAGTTTCTCGCTTTCTTCTTGTGTGTTTGAAAAACTTTAGAAAAACCAAAACAATTAGTTGTAGTTAGTTTACCTTCTATGAATGCTTAGTTGTAATACTAAAAAGAAACCCCAAAAAGATTTCCTTGTTCTTCTTTTGCTTGTTGGGAGCTTTCCCGTGTAAATAGTTTTTCTCGTTTTTGCTTTTCCCTTTTATTTGCTTGTTCAAGAAAACCATGTCGACGTCCTGGGAACGAGGGTCCCAAGACTTGCCTGCCTGCGGCCCAGGCCGTGGCTCCTCTAACGGCCTGGTACGGCCCATCTTCATCAGCAAACACACAAGACCCTCGCGAGGGGCCAAGACTCGCGAGGCGGACGACACAAGACCTCCTCAGGGGCAGCCTCACTAGACTGGCTCGCGAGGAGCGGAGAGATCAAGGCGAAGGGAACCTCGTGAGGTTCCCGTGATGTGAGCCATGACGACGAAGGCCAGGCGGGTGCCAGCGGGCGCAGAGTACTGGTTTCCTCTTTGCTGCTAAAGGGGCAGGCGTAGGCGAGGAGTCCCGAGGCATCAGGCAAAGGTTTCCATATCGGTGCAACGAGACCAAGACCAGCAGGACGGCAGGACGGAGGTCATTGCGGAGCCCACGACGGCGTCACCACCAGAGCCTTTGGTAGGCAAAGACCACCTTTTGTCAGGATAGCTTGTACTAGCTGCCCCCCTTCGAATTGGCCGTTGTGGGATCCCTTCCCACGTGATATTTGGGAAGAGGACCGGGGCCTCTATAAATAGGACTAGCCACCACCATGGGGAGGCATGGAATCTTGGATTGGACTCATTCCGCCAAGGCCAACTCACAAGCTCCTTGAGCCGAAGAACACCTCTCCTCAGGAGGTTGTTCTTCCCTTGTACTTGTTCATCCTCAGCCTACAAGGCAATCCACCACACCACACTGGAGTAGGTTATTACACCACATCGGTGGCCCAAACCAGTATAAACTCTTGTGTCCCTTATTCTTTGGGTTCAGCATGCTTGGCCTTTAGATTGTTGCGAGAGTGTGAGCTAGGGGGAGAGAGATCTTCGTGCGCACCCCAGTGTTCGAACCTCAAGGGTTTTGCCGGAACCCGTAATCCGACATTTGGCGCGCCAGGTAGGGGTGCGCCGAAGTTCTCCTCTCCGTCAGCACCGCCTCCCCATTCTGTCCCCATGGCCGGTGTTGCTCCTCCAACTGGGTCAACGGACGCCCACGACGGCGCCAGGGGGCTCAGGGCCTTCACCCCCGCCTTGCGGCAAGTGCAGTGGCCGCCCAAGTCCAGGCTGGAGATGCCGCCACACTACAACGGCGCAGCAGAGCCATCAGCCTTCCTGCTAGCGTACTAGGAGGCCGTCCGGAAGCTGGAGGCGACAACAAGGTCATGGCCAGCTGGTTTCCCATGGCCCTCGCTGGCGCGCCGCGCGCCTGGCTGCTCAACCTGCCAGGATCCTATGTGGCTTCTTGGGAAGAGGTGTGCGGCCTCTTCGTCGCACGCCTCGCGGTGCCGGCACCCGTCGCCGTCATGGCCCTCCTCGGCGGCTCACAAGAGCCACCCTTGGATCGCCACGTCAAGAAGTTTTTCCGCCAGATCGGAGCCTCCTCTGTGTGGCAAGGAGCCCCTCCAGGATGGACGGCGCCCGAGGCCGACCTCATCTTCGACTCAGGGGATCACCCTGACACCACTACCAGCTTAGGCATGCTCCCAATGCTCTGCACGCCCACCATCTACAATGTAGCTGTCTCCAAGACCCTCATCGATGGTGGGTCCGGCCTTAATGTGCTCTCCGTGGAGGCTTCCGACTTGCTTCACATACTGCATGAATGGCTTCGTCCCACTAAGCCCTTCTCTGGAGTCGGCAGCGGCTCCACCTGCCCCCTAGGACGGATCCGCCTCCCCATGACTTTCGGCACCCGCAACAACTACCGCACCGAGCTTATCGACTTCGACATTGCCCGCATCGGCCTCCCGTACAATGCCATCCTCGGGTACCCTGCCTTAGCTCAGTTCATGGCAGCGACTCATCTGGCCTACAACCTCATGAAGATGTCGGGCAGCAGCGACGTCCTCACCGTGGCTGGAGACACCAAGGAGGCTCTCCCGGCCCTCAAGCTTGCGTTCAGGGCCGCAGCGGCAGTGCACCCGGCCGACAGAGACACCCCAGGGGCTAAGGAGGCCGCACCGGCGAAGAAGAAGCAGTTGTTCAGTCAAGATCGGGCCAAAATGAAGCAAGTATCGGTCGAGGAAGGTGGAACCTCGGGAGCCACCTTCACCATAGGTGCCAACCCCAAGAACCCGACGTCTTCGAGGAATGACTCTTCAAGCCTTCAGCAGCCCCCGCGGCCGCAGAGACTGTGCCATCTCAGGAGGAACTCCCCCAGCCACCGACCTCGGGAGCCCCCGCTTGCGGTCTAACCTCAGGAGCGCGTTTGCTCCTGGCGCTCGAGCCTCAGGAGGGGTGCTGGACTGAGGAGTTCAAGGCATACCTCGTGCGGGTGAAAGGATCGAGAAGAGGTGTCTAGAGGGGGGGTGATTAGACACTAAGTACCAAAAGTTGCAATTTTTAATTTCTTTAAGTTGAAGTGGAGTTTTGGCACAAGTTTAACAAACACAATACATATCAAGCAAGCATGCAAAGAGTATATGAGCAGCAGAAAGTAAAGCATGCAACTTGCAAGAATGTAATAGGGAAGGGTTTGGAGTGTGCAAACGCAATTTGGAGACACGGAGATTTTTTATCCGTGGTTCCGGTAGGTGGTGCTATCGTACATCCACGTTGATGAAAACTTCAACCCACGAAGGGTAACGGTTGCGCGAGTCCACGGAGGGCTCCACCCACAAAGGGTCCACGAAGAAGCAACCTTGTCTATCCCACCATGGCCTCGCCCACGAAGGACTTGCCTCACTAGCGGTAGATCTTCACGAAGTAGGCGATCTCCTTGCCCTTACAAACTCCTTGGTTCAACTCCACAATCTTGTCAGAGGCTCCCAAGTGACACCTAGCCAATCTAGGAGACACCACTCTCCAAGAGGTAACAAAGGGTGTGTTGATGATGAACTCCTTGCTCTTGTGCTTCAAATGATAGTCTCCCCAACACTCGACTCTCTCTCACAGGATATGGATTTGGTGGAAAGAAGATTTGAGTGGAAAGCAACTTGGGGAAGGCTAGAGATCAAGATTCATATGGTAGGAATGGAATATCTTGGCCTCAACACAAGTGTAGGTGGTTCTCTCTCAGAAAATGTATGTTGGAAGTGTAGGTTCGTTCTGATGGCTCTCTCATGAATGAAGAGGGGGTGGAGGGGTATATATAGCCTCCACACAAAATCTAACCGTTACACACAACTTGCCAATCCCGGTGGGACCAAATTGATAAACTTGGACGGACCGATTCAGCAAATCTAGTGACCGTTAGGATTTTCGGTGGGACCGACATGCAACTCGGTAGGACCGATATGGTTAGGGTTAGGGCATAACGTAATCTCGGTGAGACCGATTACACAAACTTCGGTGAGACCGATTTTGGTAATAAGCTAACCAGAGAGTTGGTCAGGTAAACTCAGTGGGACCGATTCGCTCATTTCGGTGAGACCGAAATGTTACAAAAGGGAACCAGAGAGATTACATTGCAATCTCGGTAGGACCGATTACGCAAACTCAGTGAGACCGATTTTGGTAATAGATCCATACAGAGAGATTGCAATCCCATCTCTGTGAGACCGAGATCCCTATCAGTGAGACCGATTTTCCCAGGGTTTGTGGCAGTGGATATGACATCTGAACTCGGTGGCGCCGGATAGAAAAAATCGGTGGGGCCGATTTTGACTTTTGGTTTAGGTCATATGTGTATGTGAGAAAGTAGTTGAGGGCTTTGGAGCATATCACTAAGCATTTTGAGCAAGAGCCTCATTAAGCAACACCTCATCCCTCCTTGATAGTATTGGCTTTTCCTATAGACTCAATGTGATCTTGGATCACTAAAATAGAAAATGTAGAGTCTTGAGCTTGGAGCTTGAGCCAATCCTTTGTCCTTAGCATCTTGAAGGGGTTCCACATCCACTAGTACATGCCACTTCATTGTTGAACTTATCTGAAAAATACTAGGTAAAAGTGTTAGTCCAACAAGAGATATGTTGACATTAATTACCAAAACCACCTAGGGAGCACTTGTGCTTTCAATCTCCCCCTTTTTGGTAATTAATGACAACATACATCAAAGCTTTAGATAAAGATATAGAGAATAGTAAGTAATGCTTTGGAAAGACATGTAACATGCATAGGCTCCCCCTACATGTATGCAATCATGTGAATATGGAATATAGGAGCATGTGAATGCATAAACATGACAGTGTAAGCAATGTGTTACATGTATATTGGCTATATGCATCAGAGTAAATGATGTGAATATGAGAAATGTACCTTCATGCTCATGAGTCCTTGCAAACAGTATGTACGTCAGCAAGAATTTCTCATTCACATGACTGTGATGCATATACTTACCTTGTGGTCTTGAGTTGGCATAGGATGGGATGAACCTGCGTAAACAAGGTTAGATAACACAGATACACCTACTGGCCAGAGCAAACAAAAGAAACCACAAGAGTACCAAGACTGGGATGACATGTAGAGTGAGTACTAAGTACCACATTGGATATAGACATGTCCCCAAAGGTAAATATGTGCAATAAATTGTAGCAACCCGACCTCAGACGGTCAAGCCTCTGTGTTGCTGTGCCATCCCTGGATCAGTATGCTGGCACACACAGTACATCAATGTATATATCAAAGTGCAATCACATGTATAAATAACATAAAACTGATATATACCTCATAAGTCACAGCAGAAACAAATAGTCGGGTGTGGAGTCCCATCAACGCCATCGGCAGGTTGAGTGTAGACGATAACCACAGATCGTATTCTTACTTCCGAAGAAAGTATCCTGCAACATGATACGTTGCAGCCGTGTAGGTCAGTACATTGAATGTACCGGCAAGATCACAACATGAGAAAACAGATGGTAGAACTATATTATATGCAATATGGCTTTGTGGCTCTGTGTCTGATGTTTTTGCGTAAAAGCTGATTTATTTTCCCTACATCAAAGGAATAAATGAAGTCTGTACTATGGAGTTTTCTATCATGACATGGTTCCACCAACCGATGTCTCATAGCCCAAAATCATCATATGTTGCCCACAATTAAGTTATCAATCCGGTGTTGAGTTCGAGATAGATCCAAGTCCGGATGCTCAAATTGTCCGTAATCGGGACACGGCTAATCGATTAGGTTTAAACCCTCTGCAGAGGTTTGTACACTTTACCCGCAAGATTCGATCCCTCTCTTTACGTTCTCGCACTTGAGGTGTTTGAGAACAAGATGACCGAAACATGGTCTTCGAAGAGTTCCTCGACCTTTGTCGGTACTCATCCCATCCTACCGTAGTTCTACATCTGCTAGTACCGTCCCAGCCAGAGTCACAACTAAGGTCAACCAAGCGAGCCCATAGTGACTTGCGGTTGCGGGTAAGCTTCGGGCATGAAGTATTCTTCCGTCTCTTTGAGTCTGGGTGAAGCTTTCCGCAAGATGTCATGGCGGTTCTCCATGCATCCCGCCAACCTTTGGTTTCTCTAGGGTGCCCGTCAACCGTCCTTCACCCGATGAGTGTGTATTGAATTCTGTCTCGAGTCTTGAAGTCTTGAGGCCTTGAAGATGAGTCCTTGCAGATTCCATCATGGAGTTATCGTCATTGACGTAGAATCCTCCATTCTCACACCACTCCAGTACTCATACCAACCCGTCTACTATAGCGTAGCATTTAAATAAATAACGTCCCGGGCTTGGTAACAGGGTGATGGGTTCCTACCTCATGCATACTACTCAACTACAAGGATTCAATAACACTACTGAGGGGTGGTTGCAAAGATGCCACTAAATGCAATAAATCATAGGTATGAAAGCATGGTCAAAGTGAACTTGCCTTGTTGACGATCTTCGAAAACTAGGGATTCGTAGTAGCAAGCTTTGCACTCCGGAAAATTCTACCGAGGCAAACAATAACTATAATAAGCACATAGCATATGATCACATAAAACAATAGCATAGTAATATAACACACCAAAACAAACGTATCAAAACTCAAAGGAAAAACTCGAAGAAACCCAACTCAAAGTTTTCCTACTTCAAGCAACAACTAAAACTAGTTTTACATAACAAAATTTTCTCAACATAACCTAACCATGGGCTTATGTTAACTTAACAGAACATAATGCATTAATCAATTAGGAGTAAAAGAATCAATTTAAAAGCTATAGTAAAACTCCTATTAGGCCTAATCCAATTTATATTAAGAAAATAAAATAAAAGGTTTTATTTAATATAAATAAAATTTCATCCTATAAAGTGACAGAAACTATCCTAGAATAATCAATCACATGTGAAAAATAAATTTAAAAGCTATGTTAAAATAATAGGAAAACAATAGCTAGTTAATTAATTAGGATTAACAAGATTCTGCTTAAAACTAATTTTTATTAATCCTAAAATACCCAAATTAATTCCTATGGTTTGGCCATGTCAAAATAAAGTTGGGACAAAAAGAATCATCCAAAATAATTTTCTAACTCATGTTTTAACAGATTTACTATTCTGACTAAAACTAAAATAAAGCAATTTTAATTAATTTTAACATAGCTAAATATATTTTCTACAGAAACTATAGAAAATTTTCAAGCCAACAAAAAAGAATCACCTAAAATATTAAACAGAATAAAAGATATGAATTTTTCAAAACAGGAACTATTCTATTAAAACAGAAAACGAAAATAAATGAAAAAGGGCCTAATGGGCCTAAACTACGCACTGAGCGTAATATAAACTAAACGGGCCTAGGTTTAAGCGAGTCGGGCGGCTAAATAAAAATAAACCCTAACTAAAATAAACAGTAAACTAAACCGGTCGAACGGGTTTTATTTAAAGACATACCCCTTGAGAGGTCTAATCTCGGCCGTCTGCGTCGGATCTAACGACGAGGAGGGGGTCCGGCGACTTACCGGTCGGCGGCGATGATGGCGGCTCGGCGGCGATGGTTCAGCGACTCCGGTGGTGGGCGTCGGCGGCAAGGCTCCGGCGGGTGCAGCGAGCGAGGAGTCCGGGGTGGGGTCGAGCGAGCTCGGGGTGGCAGGGGTGGGTCAGGGGCGGCAATGGCGGCGGCGCTCTCGGTCTCCGCGAGCGTCAAGGAGGGAGGAGGCGTCGGGTGAGGGGAGAGGGGGGGTCGTGGGGGGTTATAGGGGGGCTCACCTTGGTGAGGAGGCGATCGGGAGGATCGGCGAATCCGGATCCGCGGGATCCGTGGCTGTGCGCGCGGCTCGGTGGCGTGGGCGAGGAGGAAGAAGGAGGTGGGGGCCGCTTGTCGGCGAGAGGAGGGCGGGGTTGGTCGGGTGGCCGACCGGAGGGTTTCAGTAGCGAGGGTGCGGCCTGGTTATTTGGGCGGCTCGGCCCTGGTGGGCAGGCTGGGGGCTTGGTGGCGCGGTGAGTTAATGACCCAGTCTGGCTGGGCGGTCGGCTGGCTGGTGCTGGGCATTTTCTTTTCTATTTTAATTCTTTTTGAAAAATAAAAAGAGAGAAATATAAATATTTATATAAGACATATATATACCAAAATGATCAGGGAATATTCTCTATCATTTGAACATTTTCGAGGGCAAAATCCAAAGTTTATAAAAATCATTTTTTCCCAAATTCAAATAAAACTGAAATTTGAATTCAAAACTTTTGGCATTGTTTTCCTCTGATATTTTTGGAGTGTCATGTTTACTCCTCTCATACTTTTGCTCAAGTATTTATCGGGCATAGTTTTTCTTTTGAAATGATTCCCACTTGCCAAAGTTTGAATTCAAATTCCAAAACTCAAAATCTTACGAAACTCAAATGGCACTTTCAAATGACTTTCAATTTGATACTTTATAACTTCAACTCATATTTCATATAATTGAAGAAGTCATTTTATCTTCCCTCATGAAAATCATTGAGTTGCATAAAGCTTTGAATTTGAAATATTCTCAAATGAAATTCAGATCTTTTCAAAACTCTTTTCATTCCAAATGGAAGAAGTCATGTCATATTCACTCTAGGTTTTGGTGTTGGAATGAATTTGAATTCATTGAGATCCAAAAGGCAAAGGAGAAAGTTTTGGGAAAGTCATTTCATTCCCTCTCATTCAACTTTCAAAAGTTTCAAATTTCACTCAGTTTCACTCAATCAATCAAACCAACAATCAGACAACAAGCATAGTTATTTATCTAATATAACATTCCAAAAATTTAAAATTTTGGGATGTTACAAACCTACACACTTAAAATGAATCTAGTCCTCGAGATTGAAGAAACTAACAAGAAAAGGTTAGGGGTTGGGGGTCTTCTAGAAGATCCGTCGGTCGGAATGGTCTAGTGTGCTACCACACTTAAAAGCAAGGTTATAGTTCCAATAAACTCAGATACTTCCTCTGGAGTGCCGACAATGTATGTCTCTTCACATATCCTACAATAGCTCCTTCACCAAAGCTCTTCTGTCAGAAGCATAGAGTTTTCCTCAGAATCTTGGGTCGGTTCGTCAAAGTTGTGGTTCGTCCGAGACTGGATCTTCTTAGCTGATAGGTCCGTGTCCATTCTAGATAACCATCGAAATACTCATGGTGGTCTACAATTTATGGTTTCTCCTGCAGAAAGCGGGTGCAGGTTGAACCTCACCGTATAACCTACGATTGGCAGCGGTTGCTGTAAAGGGTTCCATCGTCCTACCATTCTATGGTTTTATGGCTTATCGCGTCGACACTCTTCTAAGGTTTTCGAGGCTCTCGATTTCCATCAACATATGATAGTTCATGATAGAAGTCTTGGTATGGGGCCAATCCATCCCGTGCTTGAATCATTACCACATACGTAAGCAGTGAATCACGATTCTAACACTTGGGCATACTCACAAGCATTGCAGAATTTCTCTTGTTCTCGAACTGGGTTCGAGTAAATCCATGGTTTCTGCAAGCCAAACAAAACATCTATCGTTACTTCACCACTCTTAGGTTTTTGCGTAACCTCCTACGAAACGTATGCTGATTGGATCACTGATTCTTCCAATTTATTCCTTTATCAAGGTTACATCTGTTCCTTCCAAAATCCTGGGCCTGGGGGTTATGGCCCACGTCAACACTAGTGCAGCTTTAACTCATCCTTGGAGTAACTCTCTTGTTCCGTATTACACCTACTTTAAATCCAGTAGTACTCTGTTTCTTCATACCATCATATCAAGAGCAAAACTCCAACTTATTTGTCCAGCTTTCTGCTATGGGCCGTCATGAATAACACATTTCTTTCTTCATTTATCCTGTGGCTTTACAGAGTACTACGACACCAAAGAAAAATGCACTAGTTTATCCATAAATCTCTTTATTATCATATCAACCCTTTATTACATCCTTAACCATTTTTCGTGAATCCAAATTCCAAAAGTTTATTACAAATGCTGCCACCCACATGGTTCGGTATGGTCGGACATTACTCCCAACTTTATTCATTTTTCCTCCTTTGAGGATTCTTGATCCTTTGGAATTGTGCGACATCGCCTTGAAATTTTCAATCTTGTGTTTCATCGTGGTGGCCTTGAGCTTCACCTCCATCATCTCTGTATGCACTTCGCTTAGGTATTCCTGAGTATAGCGGAGTCTTGCTTCAAGTATTTCTCCGATCTGACGTATGGCTTCCATGGCTGCTTCACGAACAGCGTCGAAGAAAGTTGCTTGTGGCACACGTGAAATGAAAAAGTACTGCCCCATCATCTTTGGGCAAACTCCTTTCAAATGGTGGAGTGTACCTCCACATACCAAAGTTCCACTCCCTTTTGCATGAAGGGTAGCCTTTGTAGACTGCATCTCCTTCAAGGTGAATATGCTTCATCATGTCCTTCAGGATCTTCGGGTAATCATGATCACTTGTCAGGATCATGATTGTTTCCGGACCTTTAAGGAAAGACTCGTAAAGGGTCGTCATCTGCAGTTGTAGAACAAAAATGGTGTTCAGAATAAGGTACATACCTCCTAGGCACACATTCATATCATCCAAACAAAACTTCAAACTCAATTCCAATTTCCCGTTTATGTATCACAACTCACTTTCTTCCATGTTCATCCAGAATATTAATTTCCAAGATAAAATATGACAACTCCTTAAAGCCTTTCAACATGTGACATTACAACTTTATTGAGTCATGAACTATTACAATCTCTGAGTAACCTATTACATAACTCAACTCATCGAGCTCATGAAAATGAAATTGCTTTCTACTACTCTTATTATCCATATCAAAAGTCCAACTACTCAACTCCAGCTTTCATCTTGTCGGGACATTTAATAGCATAATGTCCTGTTTCCTTGCAGCGAAAACAAATGACTTCCGACATATCTCGGGGCTTCTTTGTGATTATGTGGGCTCCTTGGATTCTTGGCTTCTTTTCTGGACATTTACTAGCGTAATGACCTAAATCCTTGCACCTGTAACAGGTGATATGACTCAAGTCCTTTTCTGCAAAAATTGCGTTGTTCTCGGGTTGCCTTCTTTTCTCTTCTGGATTTCTGTAATGATCGAGTTTCTATCTCCGGAGGTCAAACTTCACTTCGCTGTCGGAAATATCCTAGATACTCTTTTCTTCCCTTGGGGCAATCTGTGAAAATGTCCTTCTTCTCCACATGAATAGCAGGCATTGGAGTAAAATCTGTTGAGGCCTTCTCCATCAAGGTCTTCAACACTTTCATTCATTCTTGGTTCTTTCATAACTTCCGGAGAGCTTCTTTCATTCCTCTTTCCTGCTCTGAATAGTTTGTTGCACCATGGGGTAAATGTGACCTTGAGTCGGGTAGTGGGTGGTTCCTTCGCACAAGAAACAAGTCACACGACTAGTTGGGCATTCCTCACTGGGTGTTTCTCCTCACAATGAGAGCATCCATCCTTGTGTTCCTCCAGGTGTGTCCTATTTCTCCGCAAATCTTGCAGGCACAAGGTTTCTTCTTCGGGTTATCATGGTGCTTCCGGATAAGAGGTGATCTCATCAGGGTCTTCTTGAATTCCTCCCAAGTTCTTGCTCCTTTAAATCCCTGTATGGCTTGATGCATTTTCCACCAGGTTGCAGCACTTTCTGTAAAGTACTGAAGAGCGTATTGGACCTCATACTTCCTTGAAACCAAATTGCTCCCGAAGTGATTTTCCATGTTCTGCATCCATAGCTCTGCCTCGGGCTGAGTCTTCGGTCCAGAGAATATCAGTCCAACTTCATTCATCATCTATGGGGTTCAAAAGTTTTGGGATGAGATAAGAGAGAGGTGGGGAGGGATATACACACAATACAAACAATAGTATTTGAAGAAACAGGTTTTATTTTGGGGCTGTCGGAAAACATCAAACAAATGACAGCTCACCAATCATTGCATCTAACGTAGGTGTATAACAGGGGTTTGGTCTTCTAAAGGTCAAATAATTCTTCACATCCCTCAAGTCATCGGAGTCTCCAACTGTTGTACTTCAATTCTTCTAATACATGGTGAAATCCTCTTTACTCTGAAGTGGTCATCAGTTCTCCGATATCTAATCCTTCTTGGAGTGTCTTTAGTTAATCCCCCGGGTGATCAAAGGATATGGTATATTCTAACTATTTGAGGTGAGTGGGTCTATTTGATAAATTCAGAGAAGATGATAAAGTTTTAGAAATTTCCTGTCCTAGGGCTTTCCGATTTCTAGGGTCACGTCCTACAGTCAACATGTGCTCTGATACCATTTCTGTAGCGACCCGACCTCGAGACGGTCAAGCCTACGTGTTCTTGTGCCATCCACGGATCAGTATCTTTGGCACACACAGTACATCAATGTATATATCAAAGTGCAATCACATGTATAAATAACGTAAAACTGATATATACCTCATAAGTCACAGCAGAAACAAATAGTCGGGTGTGGAGTCCCATCAACGCCATCGGCAGGTTGAGTGTAGACCGTAACCCTGTATCGTATTCTTACTTCCGAAGAAAGTATCCTGCAACATGATACGTTGCAGCCGTGTAGGTCAGTACATTGAATGTACCGGCAAGATCACAACATTAGAAAACAGATGGTAGAACTATATTATATGCAATATGGCTTTGTGGCTCTGTGTCTGATGTTTTTGCGTAAAAGCTGATTTATTTTCCCTACATCGATCAAAGGAATAAATGAAGTCTGTACTATGGAGTTTTCTATCATGACATGGTTCCGCCAACCGATGTCTCATAGCCCAAAATCATCATATGTTGCCCACAATTAAGTTATCAATCCGGTGTTGAGAGTTCGAGATAGATCCAAGTCCGGATGCTCAAATTGTCCGTAAGGGGACACGGCTAATCGATTAGGTTTAAACCCTCTGCAGAGGTTTGTACACTTTACCCGCAAGATTTGATCCCTCTCTTTACGTTCTCGCACTTGTGGTGTTTGAGAACAAGATGACCAAACATGGTCTTCGAAGAGTTCCTCGACCACCGTCCGGTACTCATCCCATCCTACCAGTAGTTCTACATCTGCTAGTACCGTCCCAGCCAGAGTCACAACTAAGGTCAACCAAGCGAGCCCATAGTGACTTGCGGTTGCAGGTAAGCTTCCGGGCATGAAGTATTCTTCCGTCTCTTTGAGTCTGGGTGAAGCTTTCCGCAAGATGTCATGGCGCTTCTCCATGCATCCCGCCAACCTTTGGTTTCTCCAGGTGCCCGTCAACAAATCCTTCACCCGATGAGTGTGTATTGAATTCTGTCTCGAGTCTTGAAGTCTTGAGGCCTTGAAGATGCAGTCCTTGCAGATTCCATCATGGAGTTATCGTCATTGGCGTAGAATCCTCCATTCTCACACCACTCCAGTACTCATACCAACCCGTCTACTATAGCGTAGCATTTAAATAAATAACGTCCGGGCTTGGTAACAGGGTGATGGGTTCCTCCTCATGCATACTACTCAACTACAAGGATTCAATAACACTCTTGAGGGTGGTTGCAAAGATGCCACTAAATGCAATAAATCATAGGTATGAAAGCATGGTCAAAGTGAACTTGCCTTGTTGACGATCTTCGAAAACTAGGGATTCGTAGTAGCAAGCTTCGCACTCCGGAAAATTCTACCGAGGCAAACAATAACTATAATAAGCACATAGCATATGATCACATAAAACAATAGCATAGTAGTATAACACACCAAAACAAACGTATCAAAACTCAAAGGAAAAACTCAAAGAAACCCAACTCAAAGTTTTTCCTACTTCAAGCAACAACTAAAACTAGTTTTTACATAACAAAATTTTCTCAACATAACCTAACCATGGGCTTATGTTAACTTAACAGAACATAATGCATTAATCAATTAGGAGTAAAAAGAATCAATTTAAAAGCTATAGTAAAACTCCTATTAGGCCTAATCCAATTTATATTAAGAAAATAAAATAAAAAGTTTTATTTAATATAAATAAAAGTTCATCCTATAAAGTGATAGAAACTATCCTAGAATAATCAATCACATGTGAAAAATAAATTGTTTCACTAATTAAAATAATAGGAAAACAGTAGCTAGTTAATTAATTAGGATTAACAAGATTCTGCTTAAAACTAATTTTTTATTAATCCTAAAATACCCAAATTAATTCCTATGGTTTGGCAATGTCAAAATAAAGTTGGGACAAAAGAATCATCCAAAATAATTTTTCTAACTCATGTTTTAACAGATTTACTATTCTGACTAAAACTAACATAAAGCAATTTTAATTAATATTAACATAGCTAAATATATTTTATACAGAAACTATAGAAAAATTGCAAACCAACAAAAAAAGAATTACCTAAAAATATTAAACAGAATAAAAGATATGAATTTTTCAAAACAGGAACTATTCTGTTAAAACAGAAAACGAAAATAAATGAAAAAGGGCCTAATGGGCCTAAACTACGCACTGAGCGTAATATAAACTAAACGGGCCTAGGTTTAAACGAGTCGGGCCGGCTAAATAAAAATAAACCCTAACTAAAATAAACCTTAAACTAAACCGGTTGAACCGGTTTTATTTAAAGACATACCCCTTGGGGATCTAATCTCGACCGCACGCGCGTCGGATCTAACGGGCGAGAGGGGTCCGCGACTTACGGTCGGCGCGGCGGCGGCGGCTCGGGGCGATGGTTCGGCGACCGGTGGTCAGGCGTCGGCGAAGGGCTCCGGCGGGTGTAGCGCGGCGAGGAGTCGAGGCGTGGGGTCGAGGCGAGCTCGGGGTGGCCGGGGTGGGTGGCGGCGGCAATGGCGGCGCTCTCGGTCTCCGGCGAAGCGCAAGGAGGGAGGAGGCGTCGGGTGAGGGACGAGGGGGAACGGGTCGTGGGGGGGTTATAGGGGGGCTCACCTTGGCGAGGAGGCGATCGGGAGGATCGGCGAATCCGGATCCGGGATCCGTGCGTGGCCTGGCTCGATGGCGGCGGGCGAGGAGGAAGAAGGAGGTGGGGCCCGCTTGTCGTGAGAGGAGGGCGGGGTTGGTCGGGTGGCCGACCGGAGGGTTTTGCGCGAGGGGGTGCGGCTGGTTATTTGGGCAGCTCGGCCGCTGGTGGGCCGGTGGGGGCTGCCCGGTGGCTGGTGAGGTGAGCGGCCCAGTCTTTGGCTGGGCAGTCGGCTGGCTGGTGCTGGGCATTTTCTTTTCTATTTTAGTTCTTTTGAAAAATAAAACAGAGAGAAATATAAATATTTATATAAGACATATATATACCAAAATGATCAGGGGAATATTCCCTATCATTTGAACATTTTTCCAGGGGCAAAATCCAAAGTTTATAAAAATCATTTTTTTCCCAAATTCAAATAAAACTCAAATTTGAATTCAAAACTTTTGGCATTGTTTTTCCTCTGATATTTTTGGAGTGTCATGTTTACTCCTCTCATACTTTTGCTCAAGTATTTATCAGGCATAGTTTTTCTTTTGAAATGATTCCCACTTGCCAAAGTTTGAATTCAAATTCCAAAACTCAAAATCTTCTGAAACTCCAAATGGCACTTTCAAATGACTTTCAATTTGATACTTTATAACTTCCAACTCATATTTCATATAATTGAAGAAGTCATTTTATCTTCCCTCATGAAAATCATTGAGTTGCATAAAGCTTTGAATTTGAAATATTCTCAAATGAAATTCAAATCTTTTCAAAACTCTTTTCATTCCAAATGGAAGAAGTCATGTCATCTTCACTCTAGGTTTTGGTGTTGGAATGAATTTGAATTCATTGAGATCCAAAAGGCAAAGGAGAAAGTTTTGGGAAAGTCATTTCATTCCCTCTCATTCAACTTTCAAAAGTTTCAAATTTCACTCAGTTTCACTTAATCAATCAAACCAACAATCAGACAACAAGCATAGTTATTTATCTAATATAACATTCCAAAAATTTAAAATTTTGGGATGTTACATAAATTCAAGGATTTCTTTCCCTTAGATGTCTTGCTCCCCCTGAATCTAGCATGGGGTACTGGGAGAAGATAGGGAACAGAAAATCAGAGCAAAATCAGAGCTCAAAGGAAATAAATAGAGCTAATGCAAACGAACAAATATGAACATGTCTTTCCCCTCTTGAAGACATGTGACTTCTCTCCTCTTGAACACCAAGCATCTGGGGTCCTTGATGATTACTCTTTCTTCCCTTGAGTATTCTCTCCCCATATAGATATGATTAAGCTTTGATGTGATCTCTCTCCCCCCTTTGACATCAATTTCCAAGAAGGGTTCTTCTGGATTTTTGTCATGATGGGTTTGGTCCTTGAGTCACAGAACAAAGCAGCAAGTTGAATGGGATGCTGGTCGAGGACAAGATTCGTTGAGTGGAGTTGGATCAAAAAGAATGCAGAAACAAGTGGCAAGATGTCTTTTCTGTAGTGAAATCAGTGACACCGAGTTGTATGGTTCGGTTGTACCGAGAGGATTCGGTTGGACCGAAAGCATCAGACCGGTGAGACCGAGTTCATAGCAGAGAAAACACTTGTCACCTCAGCTCACTAGACAAGTAAGATCTCACAAGGATTTGCAAGGAATTAACTGAAAGATTTGCAATGAATTGGATGCAAGGAATGCAGAACAGGAAATAAAAGAGAATAAACTAAAAAGGAGTCTAGATGAAGTTTTTTTTGAATAGGGAAACAAATATGCATGTGACAAATGCAAGAGCACAGAAAAGAACACAAGAGAACTTCATCTAGAATTGGTCGGCGACAAAGTCACCTATGTTAGAGTATATTGACTTAGGGACTCAAGTGAGGTCACTTGATCATAGGTCATACTCATCGTTTAAGCTCAAAATGGGGTTCCATTTTTCGTTTAAGCTTTTTGATGTATTTACATCTTGTCGAGTTGCTTTGACTCGTGACTTGGAGTAAAGCTTCTCTAAGATGGAATAACATACCTTGGGTGGTGGTGTTGATCATTATCATGTAGTTGAACTTGTGTGGGTTGCTCAAGGTTGATGTAGCTCATCAAGAGTTGGGAGCACCACTTGGAGTTTGAGTTCATCTACCTACATGGGTTAGTTTTTGCAAGGAAGAGCACTTGTGTATCCAACATGACAATCATGAAACTCAACATAGAATTTGTCAAAGGATATGTTTGAATGGTTGCGTGCTTCCTTGTCTTCATCCACCATTGTGTAGAGACTTGGTGATATAGAAATTTCTCAAGATGTGAGTGAGTTGCAATCTCATAGATTTAGATGCATCCAAGTACCTACAAGGGTTAGATAGGATGCAAGGGTGCAAAAGTATCCAAGACATATAGATGGCATCATGAAAGAAATATCAAGGATTAGTCAAAGGCTCATGCCTTGCATGTATCCAAATGGAGTTCCTACTCCAAGTTTGAAGCATCAATGATGTTCAATTCACCTCTTAACCTGCAAAACACATTCTCATCAAGCGGTTTGGTAAATATATCGGCTAATTGCTTATCGGTGAGAACATGCTTAAGATTAATGTCCCCTTTGGCAACATGGTCTCGAATGAAATGATGATCGAACAATAGCACTTTCATTGTCATACAGCAATGGAACTTGTTTCACATATATCCCATAATCTTTAAGAGTTTGGGTTATTCAAAGTAATTGAGCACAACATGAACCAGCGGCAATATATTCCGCTTCGGCGGTGGATTAGGATACCGAGTTTTGTTTCTTGGAAGACCAAGACACAAGAGATCTACCAAGAAATTGACAAGTACCCGAAGTAGACTTTCTATCAACCTTGTCACCGGCATAGTCTGAGTCGGAGTAGCCAACAAGATTAAAGGAGGCCCTCTTTGGATACCAAATGCCAAAATTTGGTGTATGGATTAAGTATCTCACTATCCTTTTCACGGCCTTAAGATGACATTCTTTAGGAGCGGCTTGATATCGTGCACACATGCACACACTTAGCATAATATCGGGACGTGAAGCACATAGATATAACAATGAACCAATCATAGACTGATAAACCTTTTGATCAACCGGTTCACCATCTTTGGTTAAATCAAGATGTCCACTAGTAGGCATGGGTGTAGTCATACCTTTGCATTCTTGGATATTGAACTTCTTGAATAAGTCCTTGGTGTACTTCGTTTGAGAGACAAAGGTGCCTTCCTTAGTTTGCTTTATTTGCAAACCAAGAAAGAATTTGAGTTCACTCATCATCGACATCTCAAACTTCTCCGACATTAGCTTTCCAAACTTTTCACTAAAATGAGGGTTAGTTGATCCAAATATAATATCATCGACATAAATTTGGCACACAAATAGTTCTCCATTAACCCTTTTAGTAAAAAGAGTAGAATCTATTTTTCCAATTTCAAAGCCTTTTTCAATAAGGAACTTGGTCAAGCATTTATACCACGCTCTAGGAGCTTGTTTAAGACCATAAAGAGCTTTGTGAAGTTTGTAGACATGATTAGGTTTCTTAGGATTGACAAAGCCGGGAGGTTGCTTAACATAAAATTCCTCCTCAATTTCACTATTTAGAAAAGCACTTTTAATGTCCATTTGGTACAAGGTGATATCATGGTGGTTAGCATAAGCAAGTAAGATGTGAATGGAATCAAGTCTAGCAACGGGAGCATATGTCTCACCATAGTCCATACCTTCGAGTTGAGTGTAGCCTTGGGCGACTAGGCGTGCTTCGTTGCGGACGAGTTGACCATCTTCATCTTGCTTGTTGCGAAACACCCATTTGGTACCAATGATGTTATGGTTGTTGTCGGGCTTCTCGACCAATGTCCATACTTGATTTCTCTCAAAGTTGTGTAGCTCTTCATGCATAGCGTTTATCCAATCTGGATCTTCCAATGCTTCTTCAACCTTCACAGGTTCAATGCTAGAGATGAATGAGTAATGTTCACAAAAGTTAGCTAAACGAGTTTTAGAGCGAGTGATTCTCCCGGTCTGGATATCATTGTAGATTTGCTCGACGGGATGATCTTTGGCGATTCTTGCTCGAACTTGTGGGAGCTTTGGCTTGGCTCAGGGTGGAACATCTTATTCATCTTGTTCTCCTTCTTGGCCTTCTTCATTGTTGACGTTGTCATTCTCTTGTCGTTGTGGAGAAGGAGGTTGTTGATGTTCATCTTGGTGTGCTTCCTCGTTTTCTTCGTCTTGGTGTGTCCCACTTGTGGATGCTTCCATATCAATTCTTGGTTCACCTTGTCGTGAGGTAGAAGCTTCCACTTGGACGGAAGAGGTACTCTCCTTCACCTCCGTTGGACGAATCTGGCCAATAGACAAGTCTTGGATTGCTTTCGAAGGGTCTTTGTCTCCTACATCAATTGGCAATTGCTCTACTTGCGAGCCGTTAGATTCATCAAACTTCACATCTACCGTCTCTTCAACCTTTCGGGTGAAATTGTTGTAGACACGGTAAGTGTGAGAGTTTGAGCCATAACCAAGTAGGAAACCCTCATGAGATTTAGGAGCAAATTTAGAACGACGATGCTTATCAAGAATGTAGCATTTTGAGCCAAATACTCGAAAGTATCCAACTTGGGGTTTGTTACCGGTGAGGAGCTCGTATGCCGTCTTGCCGAGTAGCTTGTGAAGATACAAGCGATTTTTTGCATGACAAGCTGTCTCAACCGCTTCCGCCCAAAAATGTTTTGGCATCTTGTACTCATCAAGCATCGTTCTTGCCATCTCAATAAGAGTCTGGTTCTTCCTCTCAAGGACTCCATTTTGTTGAGGTGTGTACGTAGCCGAGAACTCATGTGAACTCCCTTCTTCTTCAAGAAAGGTATCCACATTTGCGTTCTTGAACTCCGTTCCGTTGTCGCTTCGAACCTTCTTAATCTTCACGTCAAATTGATTTTGGGCCTTCCTAGCGAAGTTTTTGATGATCTTTTGGACCTGCGATTTGTCATCAAGAAAGAACACCCACGTAAATCTTGAAAAATCATCAACTATGACTAGTCCAAATGAGTTACCACCAAGACTCTTGTAGGCATTTGGACCAAAGAGATCCATGTGAAGTAGCTCGAGTGTTCTTCTCGTGGTCATGATGTTCTTTGCGCGATGACTTCCTCCAACTTGTTTCCCTGCTTGACAAGCACTACAAAGTCTATCCTTGTCAAATATGACATATTTTACTCCAAGGATATGATCACCTTTAATAAGCTTATCAAGATTTCGCATACCCACCTGACCTAGCCTTCTATGCCACAGCCAACCCTTAGAAGATTTAGCAATTAAGCAAGTTCTAGGTTGAGCCTTTTTAGTGAAATCAACAATGTAAAGATCACCTCTCACGTATACGGTAAAGACCATTTTACGATTGTCTCTCTGAAACACTTGGCAATCTACTTCAGTGAATAGGACATTGAAACCGAAATCAGCAAGTCTAGAAACTGAAAGTAAATTGTACCCAAGAGATTCAACGAGCATGACATTTTGTATGGAGCTATCATGTGAGATGGCCACCTTACCGAGGCCAACCACCTTACCCCTTGAGTTATCACCAAAAGTGACATATTTTCAAGGCCGTCGTTTTCAGCAAGCTCACGAAACATATCTTCATCTCCGGTCATATGATCAGTACATCCACTATGAAGGACCCATTCCTTTCCTCCGGCCATGTAGCCGCGAAGTTTTGCCATAAGACCAAAGTGTCTCATTGCATCATCAAGATCATAGTTACTATCATCATCCTCATCATAGTATCCACGTTCAACATCATCTTGTGATTGATCAATTCCTAGGGAGGGTAATTCATTAGACAAATGATCATTTCTATGATAATCTTTATGAATTCTAATAGCTTCGGAAATAATATTGCTAATGGTCCCAACATCTCCTATGGCACGCATGAGATTTGTAAGCTCAAATAGACAATCACCAAAGCTAGGATCACTAGAATTCATCTTACTCAAGGCAATAGACTTATGGAGAATTTCTTCTAAATTTTTCAAGGAATAATCTTGAAATTGTTCCTCAAGAAATCTCCATATAGTATAGGCACAATCAAGATTAGGCAAACTAGCAATCAAATTTTTGGGCAATCCTCTTATGATGAGATTGATAGTTCTAAGACTCCCCAAAGTAGACACATCCATCTTCCTCCAAAGGTGTTTAAACCAAGGCAATGGAGACCAGAGCTCTGATACCAATTGAAAGGATCGAGAAGAGGTGTCTAGGGGGGTGATTAGACATTAAGTACCAAAAGTTGCAGTTTTTAATTTCTTTAAGTTGAAGTGGAGTTTTGGCACAAGTTTAACAAACGCAATACATATCAAGCAAGCATGCAAAGAGTATATGAGCAGCGGAAAGTAAAGCATGCAACTTGCAAGAATGTAAAAGGGAAGGGTTTGGAGTGTGCAAACGCAATTTGGAGACACGAATATTTTTTATCCGTGGTTCCGATAGGTGGTGCTATCGTACATCCACACTACTAGGGAAAACCCTATACACAGAATCTTAGCAGCAGCATGGCTCAAAAAGGAGCGCTGCTACTAATTAACAGTAGCGCGGGTGTGGAAAACTCGCTAGTGACAAGTGTTTAGCAGTAGCGCGCTCGGTGTAACCCGCGCTGCTACAAATATCGACCGACAGTGCCCACCAAACTCCATTTAGCAGCAGCACGGTGCCGCAAGCCGCGCTACTGCTATAGCTGTAGTAGTAGCGCGGTTATTCTGAGGTCGCTGCTGCTAATTTTCAAATTGGGCAAAATTTTGGTCCCGGTTAGCAGTAGCGCTTGTGCCGAAAGCGCGCTGCTACTACTTTCTTAGCAGCAGCACGTTTTACGTCCCGCGCTACTGCTGATTCGCACGAACCCACCACCTTTTCCCCACCCGTCCTCCCCCTCCCCCTCCTCTCTTCCGTTTCCCCTACCTCCCACATCCTCCCACTCTCACTCTTCTTCTTCCTCAATACTTCTCCCCCATTACTCTCCCTCTTCTACCTAGTTTTCTCTCTCTTCATTACTCCTACCTAACTACACCACCTCCATTAATGCATCTCCTTTTTTCCTTACCCCTCCACTACTTGAAGTTGTCTCCTCCCAAATTAGGTAGCTAGGTAGATGTAGCATTTAGTTAAGTGACCTATTTGCCCCCTAACTAGATCTATCTTTGTCAAGAAGAGCTTTGTGCACTTTTGATCTCCCTACATCATCATCTCCACCGTGTGCTCGATCTCGAGATAGAGGTGATTAAAATTTCATGCTTTTGCAAAATGGAAATATGTTTATGTGTGTGTGATATGTTTATGGAAATTGTGTGTGTGGCATGAGTTGACGCCAAATTGTGCTTTTGAGTTGCCTATGTTTTGCCGAAATGTCGATTTATTTTCATTTCGGCAAATTTCAGTCAAACTCTAGATCTATATATGTCCTATTTCTAAGGAAGGTCATGCCGAATTTTTATATGGCCTTGATGCATGCACGCATTTTTATAATCAATTTGTTTATTATTACCATGCAGAGTTGACAATGGTCAATGGAACGATGGTGGACAGGTGGTTGCGGT
Source organism: Aegilops longissima (assembly GCA_021605205.1). Lineage (NCBI taxonomy): Eukaryota > Viridiplantae > Streptophyta > Magnoliopsida > Poales > Poaceae > Aegilops > Aegilops longissima. The sequence continues at coordinate 454,769,221 of CM038681.1, read as the reverse complement.
CGGCAGTGCAGGACATGAAAGAAAATAACCGGACAGAGGTTTTATATCCGTGTCGAAAATGCAAAGGAATAGTTTGGCTCGACCCCCATGACGATGGTCGTGTCGAAGCGCACCTGCTCATGACTGGTTTCATGGATGGCTATACTCGGTGGATAATTGAAGATGAGGATGACGAAGTTGAGGATGCCGACGGGGCAGGCAATGATGACACGGGGCAAGACGAAGAGATGATCGATAATGGCGGCGGGGAAAAGGCCGGACATGGCGGCGGAGAAGGGGCCTGACATGGCAAAGGAGAAGGGGTCGGACATGGCGACGGAGAGAACGACATGGACTCCACGCAGCAGAGTTCGTCCGTACTAAGTTCAATCGTGCGGGACCCTCATGTTCAAGCATTGCCAAGGAGGCAATCTTGAGAGAGCTGCTTCTAGAGAGGAGGCTAAGCTGGAGCAACTGGTGGTAGACTCGAACACTCCATTGTATGATGGTTGCAATCCCGAGGTGACCCGCTTGAGTTTCACGCTCCAACTCCTGAAGACGAAGGCTAAAAACAAATGGACCGACACTACCCTCGATGAGCATCTCAACTACCTAAAGGATGTTCTTCCCGCGGGTAATCTATGTCCTACTAGTGTTGATGAGGCCAAGAAGATTGTGTGCCCTCTTGATCTGCCACACGTTAGATACCATGCATGCATCAACGATTGCATAATTTATCAGAAGGAGCGCGCGGAAAAAACAAGCTATTCGGTGTGCAATGCTTCTCGATACAAGAAGGCCGGGAAGAAATGTCCCCAGAAAGTTGTAAGGTACTTACCGATCACTCCCCGTATCTAGAGCTATTTTATAGATACCAAGGAAGCAAAGCTAATGCGCTGGCATGCAGAGAGGAAGAAGCCCAATGATGGAGATGATCCGAAGCTGAGACACGTCAAGGATGGAAGCCAGTGGAGAGCGTTGAACAACTTCTATCGGTATTTTGAATGTGATGCAAGGAACATCATGCTCAGCACGTGTACCGATGGCATGAATCCATTTGGCAACCAGAACACCAACCATAGCACATGGCCCATGTTTGTATGGATGTACAACCTCCCCCCTGGTTGTGCATGAAATCGAAGTACATTCACATGAGCATGCTTATTCAAGGGCCGAAACAACCAGGAAATAATATTAATTTGTATCTGGGGCTACTTCAAGAGGAGTTAGACACGTTATGGAAAACACCGGCCAAGACATGGGATGCCAGCAAAGGCGAGTATTTCAACATGAGAGCCGCGCTGATCACGACAGTGCACGACTATCTCGGTTACGGATATGTAGCAGTACAGGTGTGCCATGGATATTGCGGATGCACCCGGTGCATGGATGATACGACATCTCAGCAGCTAACGTCAAGGAAAGATGGCGGGTCTGGGGAAATCGTGTACATGGGGCATCGAAGATGGCTCGAACAGGACGACCCGTGGAGAAACCGTGGAGATATATTCAATGGTCACGCTGAGCATCGAGGACCCCCACGTAAGCGGAGCGGTGCCGAAATCGATGAGATGTTGAAAAACTGGAAGGAGTGCCCCGCGCTGGGAAAGACGATGAGAAAGGCGCCGGAGCCGCTGCTGAAGGTATGGAAGACAAGGTCTGTGTTTTGGGACTTGGAGTACTGGCACAAACTCGATACACCTCATTGCCTTGATCAAATGCATATCTGTAAGAATGTCCTTGAGAGCTTGCTCGCAACAACGATGAACATGCGGATAAGACCAAGGATGGGCGAAGGCAAGAAAAGACTTGCAAGATTTGAAAATCAGGGAAGATCTGCACATACCGCCTGTAAAATGTCGACGAGGCAGAGGCGGAGCAGAGGCACGGAGAAGAAGGGCAAGAAAATAAAGAAAGAGGATTATTGCCCCTTCTTGCTTCACCTTAAGTCAGCTGAGATCGATCAATTCTTTAAGTGCCTTACGAGTCAAAGTTAGTTCAGAGTTCTTGTGGCAAGATAAGCAGATATCTAGACACGGACAAGAAAAGGTTCGAGAGGATGAAGTCCCATGACTGTCATGTGATGATGACGCAGATACTACCTGTTGCCCTTAGAGGGATAATGGACAAGCACGTCCGTGACACGCTTATTGGTCTCTACAACTTTTTCGATGTCATCTCTCGAAAGTCGATCAGTGTGAAGCAGCTCCGAAGGCTACAGGAAGAGATCGTTGTGATACTAAATGAGCTTGAGATGTACTTCCCGCCCGCGTTCTTTGACGAGATGGTGCATCTGTGTGTCCATATTGTGGATGACATAATAGACCTGGGGCCGTCATTCCTGCACAACATGATGCCGTTTAAGAGGATGAATGGGATCATCAAAGGATTCATTCGTAACATGTCCCGTCCGGATGGAAGCATCATCCAGGGCTATGTGACACAAGAGTGCATCTCTTTCTGTGAGAATTTTCTATATGGCACAGACAAGTCGCCTGGTGTTAGTGTTGGTTTGCCCGTTAACAAGCATGATGGGAGGCTCGAAGGAGAAGTTCACTGCAACGGTCGCAGGGAATTGCACGTGGCATACTCAGATCGATGCAGCGACTTTGACAGAGCAAACTTGGTAGTGCTACAACACCTAGACGAGGTAGATCCTTTCGTGGCACTACACAAAGAAATTATCGCAAAGAAGTATCGTGACCGGGGGGTATGCAGGATGGACGCCGAAGTTACTAGAGAGCACAACTCCACTTTCCTGCATTGGTTCAAAGAGCATATTATTGCTAATCCCCCGGAGGAGGGCTCTAAGGACGGATTGCTAATATACGCCTTAGAACATGGCCCCTCGCCCAACCACGTAACCTATCAGGCATATGATATCAACGGATACACGTTCTACACGGAGGCCAAAGATATGGAAAGTGATGATCAGAACTCAGGGGTGACGATGGAATGCATGACCGGCAGCAACAACGGCGCAACTGAACGATTTTATGGAAGGGTCGAGCAGATCTGGGAGCTTGACTACTCTGGACTGCACAACACGACAATGTTCCATGTCAGATGGGCTAAGAATGTCGAAAGAAAAAACCGGATTTTCACTACCATGACTATACCCGACGCCAAGAGCGCTACCGTGAACGCTATCACAAAAAATGAGCCATGGGTACACGCTAAGCACGTGACACAATGCTTCTTCATAACCGACCCATGCAATCCCAGTCGTGTTGTCGTGAGGAGAGGCAAAAGGAACATCATTGGAATGGATGGAGTCGCCAACGAGGAAGACTATGATAAGTACGGCAACCCAATGAGGGAAGATGACGATGATGATGAAGTATACGTCAAAAGAAGAATCAATACTACATTACCTAAGAAAAATCATACTCCATGGAAAAGGCAAAGTCACAATGAGGGGCTCAATTATTCTTCAACGAACAAGAAGGGAAAGAAGCTGACTCAAAAACGAAAACGTCAGCACGGAGGAACCGTATGTTATCGGTCAGATGATGTAATATATATATAATGATGTAATATATATGTTCCTATTTTGTATACATATTTAACCGTCAAATGATGCAATATATATCGCCTTCCCTTCGTTCACTGCTCTCGGGAAATAAAAGTGGGAGAAAATAAAGGAAAAGAAAAAGGAAAACTGGCGAGAGCGATTTCCTTATAAAACCGCTACAGACTAGTTAAGGTAGTAGCAGCGTTTGGTCTAAACCGCTGCAGCTAGTGAAAAGTAGTAGCAGCGTTTTGTCTAAACGCGCTCTTGCTACATCCACTTAACCCAAAATTCTCACTCTCCCTGCTTCATCCGCCTCTTCCCCCAAATCCCCCTCTCTCTTCCCCGTCGCCACCCTGGCCGCCTTCAACCCCGGCGCAGCGCCTCGATCCGCCCGGCGCTCGCCCGACCTGCCCTCGCCCCGACCCGCCATCGCCTCCGACCCCGGCGCGCTCGCCCCCGACCCTTCGGCCCTTGCCTCCCTCCTCTGCTTCCTCCCCTCCCAACCTCGGCCGTCGTTGGGCCTGCCTCCTCGTCCCTGCACCCTCTGTAAACCACCCCCCCTCTCTCTCTGCTAGCTAGGGTTCTTTGGTTAATTTAATTAGGTTTTAGTTAGGGCAGTAGGTTAATTAGGTTATCTATTTAGTTATGAATTTAGCTAGGTTTTAAAATAGGACAAAAATTTAGGGTTAAGCAATTGTAGCTAAAAGAAAAGGTAGCATTTAAGCAATTGTCCAAATCAACATCCCTTGTTAAAGCAAATTTAGGTAGGCTGAATTTATATGCAAATTTGAACTGGACATGTGATATGTGGATATGTCATGTTTTGGACATGTCATGTTTGGAATTTTAACATGTCATTTGGACATGTGATGTTTTGGTTCAATTTTGGTAAATGATCCGAGTGGCCTATGTTACGGCGGAATGTTGATTCATTTCCGTTCCGGTGAATTTTAGGCGCTTGATATGTCCATTTTTTAGCAAAGGTCATGCCAAAATTTTCCATGAATAAAGGCATGATTTGTGCTACATAGTTGGCATATCGAGTGCTGGCACATAGATTTATTTTTTATGCTATTTCTCATTTATTCATACTTTTAGAAATAAATGAGGACACTTAATCATACGAAACATGTCGAACAACGAAGAAAGCGGGCCTTGACCAAGATGCGAGCGAGATGGATTATGAGGGTGAACAAGAGTACCTCGACTATTTGACTGCTAAGCAAGGTTTTCAGGTCGGCCTCGATTATGGTACTGACGCCGACATCAACACCGAAGGCGCCGGCACCGATGGCGGCGCCGAGACCGGTGGGGAAGGTACCGGCGGGGAAGATACCAACGGGGAAGGTACCGGCGCCGATGCCGCTACCAAAAAGAGGAAGCATAAGAAGCAGAGGATACGAAAACCTAACAAACTAGGGATTGGACGACTTGTGATTGCAAAGATGGCACCTGGCAAGTTTGAGCCATTAGAGCCAGAAGAACCTCGCAAGTGCTATGGGAACCAAGTAGGATGCATCCTACGGAATGTGACATCAACGAGCGATGATTTAAGGAGTAAAGAACATTTGACGCAGTTGCTCCTAATGAAGTTGCACAAGAGATTCAAGTTCCCCGACCAGGATGATAACATAGAACAACCTTGGGATGATCCGAAGATGAGAAAGATTAACAATCACGCCATGGGCATGTTCAGCAATGATTTGGCCTCCTGGAAAGGGAGGGTGAAATGAGCTATTGAGGCTGAGGAACCCCTGTCCAAGATTCTGGAGGAGAATCCGACACTTACGGAAGAGGAGTTCGAAGAGTTCAAGGACACTTGCGCTACCGAGGCAGCCAAGGCTAAGGCTGCGGAATTCAAGAGCCTTCAGCAAAGGAACACGGGGAAGCATCGCCTCGAAAGTCGTGGCTACCTCGGTAAAAGGCCCGTATGGGATAAGGAGGACGCGGAACGTGAAGCCGCGGGTCTCCCAAACCCCTTCACGAAGTTCACCAACCCCTTGGAGCATGACTTCATCAGGGCCCACTACAAGTGGGACAAGGAGAAAAAGGTTTTTTACATGGACCAGATCACGAGGAAATTGATTAGACTACTGGAGAAGCAACACCATCTTGCAGCCAAAAGCCCTACTTCTCCGATGAGGCCCAAGTGGGACACCCCTCTCAACCGGGCCTTGAACGAACTTAAGGGACTCCCTTTGGGTCAGCGGCCGCAATATGGTCGTGTGCACAGCGCTGGAGATGGCGCCACGTGGAAGGTGTTTTACAACGAGGGCCCGGAGGCCAAGAAGCAGAAAAAGAAGTTTAGTCAGGCGGACATCGACGCGAAGGTGAAGCTTGCGGTCGAGAAAAAAGCAGCTGAGGACGCGAAAAAAACAGCCGAGGACAAATATGAGTTGCTACAGCAGGCAATCAATGCAGCTGTAACTGCCTGCAGAAATGATTTCGCTACTAACTTGGTTCCAGTTATCATCAACTGGAGGAGGAAAATCCAGACAAGACGGTACATGATTTCCCATTGCCCAGTTTCGCCGGGAGAACTCCATGAACAACAACACCATCGCACCATCACTTGCTCACGCAACCGGGCCTCCTCTCGCAGCCGCTCCCGCTCATAGCAGCCCGTCCTCAGTCTTTGGCGCGCTAGGTGGTCCTTCGTCTTTGGCTGAGCTCGACGCTGTCACGGTAATTACGTGTCGCACCAACACACACACACACACACACACACACACACACACACACACACACACACACACACACACACACACACATATATATATATATATATATATATATATATATATATATATATATATATATATATATATATATATATATATATATATATATATATATATATATATATATATATATATATATATATATATATATATATATATAGTAACGTTATTCTAAGCGTGAGTGTAGAATAGCTTATTCTACACCCATAGTAACTTTATGTATAAAATCTAGTAAAATGGTGTACAAAATGTAGTAATTCAGAAAATATTTTTTTTATCATCTAAGTTTGTAATTTACTATATTTTTACAAAAAATACTATATTTTACATAGTGTGTTACTGTATTTTGTATGTGCCATTATTGGGGTGTAGAATAAGCTATTCTACACTCACGCTTAGTTTAGCGTTACTATATATATATAATATTCCATTTTTTGTTGCCTTTCGGATGTTTTACGCCACAGACATATGTGTTTGCAGGCAAAAGGAACCCCGTGCACCATACTCTACTTGATCAAAGGCCAGAAGGTGGACGTGGGAAAGGGGATGATAATGGACCCCTTGCAACCCACATTCCCCAACCAACCGATCCCCGCTGGGCACTTCAGGGTTAGCTTGTCCAGTGTGAAATCGGGGCACGAGGATTTTCCTCCTCCAGTACAGCATGTGGGAGAGGACGACGAGACCCCGCCGCGGATTGGAAGCTGCAAGGGTTGGGTGCTGCTATGGACGAAGAATCTTATTCGTCTGGAGCCGGCTGAGAGCACACCAATAACCACACATCAACAAGCATGTGCGGAGACCACCACCCCGCCTATGCAATTACCAGCTCCTGTAGTGCCGGGTGAGAGCGGCGGACAACATGATGAAGGGGGTGCAATAGTACTGGCTGATGTAATTTGTCCTGTAGAACAGAGAATGGATGATGAGACGGAGGTCAACCCTATGGGTTTCCTCAATACAAACGCGTATGACTGTGACATAGATATGATGTGTCAGCCATATGACGAATCGGGCTATCAGCTTGCTAATGAGGATATGGATGGTATGCCCGGGCAGGAAGGTCGTAGCAGGGATTGCAAAAAGTCTCTCTTCGTGAAATCCTCACAGAACACGCCTGAAGATGCCGCCTCAATATAGGCTCAACTAGCCGGGCGCGAGGGTCGTACAGTACTTAGCCCGGGAACACTGGGGCAGGGGTTAAGGAAGGGTCTGGAAGGTGTGCCCAAGAAAAAGGAGAGGAAGAGATCGGGAAGATAGCTGCCTCCAAACAAGCCAGAGCACATAGCAGCCAGACGATGCATTTTGAAGAGCGTGTACCCGTGAAAGGTGCGGCCATGTTCCATCTCACGGGCGAGCCGATGCTATCGCCGAAACCGCTGGAGGAACTATCAGGGGATCTCAGGAGACTGCACGACCATGTGCTGTCGGCTGAGAAAAGCCTACTAGCCTCAAAGGATCCAGGATATCCGACATACGCGGCTCGTGTGCCTGAGGGGAAGTGCTACGTCGAGACATGGCCCGCGGAGGTGTTCTTCCTGCGGTTTGACCATATCTTTGAGATGTTTCTAACAAGGCGGCTCGATTTTACAATCGTCCGCCTTTTTGCGCTACATATGAGCTCCGTCATGAAGAGTGAAGAAGTTTCGCAAATCTGTGTCGCGGATTTGTACTACATGCACGAGTCTTTCTTGAGTCTCAGCGACTTTGAGCGTGAAACTGCTAGGGAGTACCTCCAAAACTTCATGGTATAGAATAAGGACCAAGAAATTGTCCTCGTGCCTTATCATCCAAAGTAAGTCAGTTCCGGACAACCTTTTCGTACATTTCAATCATTCATTCTCTCTCTATGGGGAATAATTTGAGGTGTCTTTTCCCCGCAGCAACAGGTGCGTCGTCCTTATCATTCTTTACCCGCAAGTCTCCCACGCCGTGTATTTTTACCCTTCCAGAGACTACGAGAAAAAAGACTACACCCACATAATGAATATTCTAGATGATGCTCTTCAAGGCTTCAACGTTACAGGTGGCCACATGCGGATCAGGAAACAAAGGAACAAGAAGATGGGTTTCGCACATAAAACTAACTTCTCCTGCATCCATGTCCCAAAACCAAGCAAGAAGGATGGATTCTACATCGTCCATCTCATGATTCAGTTCAACACGGATCACCAAAAGCTTCGCATGAGAAGCAGAAATGATGATCATATCCACAAGTGGCTAGAATCTCATGGAGAAGCAGATTATAAACTTAGAGATGACTTCTTTCGCATCCAAAGGGACATTGAGACGATCATCATGAAAGAAGTCGTCGATGAGAAGGGGATGTTCCACAACGGCCCTATATCGCGAGCTGACGTCCGAACTCGCATAGGCATGCAATGTCTAGACCTCATGCCGTTCAAGAAGCTAGGGTCCATCCTCGATGATATGGAAGGATGGAACTTCTAGTGATTTATGATGCCGATGATGATGATATGTGTCGGTTGAACTTGTATACTTTTTGTAGCGATGAAACTTTGTGATGTCCACGGTCCCTGCCGAACTTGCGTAACGCTACTTTGTTAGTTTGCGTACGATGACCTGCGTACCTCTAGTTAATTAGTTTGCGTACTGTATGTTGCATCTAGTTGCTAATCTTTTCTTTTTCGGTGTTGCTCTAGTATTTTTTTTTTGCATATATATGATTGTACATCCTCTTCATGAACATGCATCTCTAACAGGTACCTAGTTTCTTGATGGCGAGATGGAAGTGCTATGTCGTGTACAAAGGGAAGGTTACGGGGGTGTACAACAAGTGGCGTGAGTGTCAGGCGCAAGTGAATGGGTTCTCGGGCGCCAGCCATAAAGGCTTAAAAAGCAGACAAGAAGGAGAAGCTAGTTACTTGAGGTTCACGCTAGCGTGAGAGAGGACTCGTAACCGCCACCTCATGTACTGCATAGTTCCGCTCTCACTCATAGTGATAGCTCTTCTCACGTATACCTTTGTTTAGATGGATGACGTTGTAGTTGCAAGTATTCGAGAATTGCATGTACCACTATTTTCGAGATGATGACAAGATACCACTTTGTGTTGGATGATGATTATGATGAGACTATTTGTATGTATATGCTATGATTACATTTGTGGTCTCACAGGCATTTGTATGTGTATCATGATGACATTTGTATGTGCTAAAGATTCTTCTATAAAGCCTGTTCAAATACAAAACAAATATGCTGAAAAAAACAAAAAACTACTAAAATTAGAAGTAGCGAATGGAGAAAAGTTAGCAGCAGCGCAGTAGTAGCAGTAGCGCGCATAGGAGAAGCGCGCTATAGCTACTAGCAATAGCGAGCTCCCTGTAAGAACGCTGCTGCTACACTTGTATATCAAGATGGCTGGAGCGCCTGGCGCTGCTGCTACTGAGTTAGTCAGAAGGCTTATTAGTAGCGCCGGTCCCCGCGCTACTGAGAGGCCTAAACCCCGCGTTGCTGCTTGGCGTTTCCCTAGTAGATCCACGTTGATGGAGACTTCAACCCACGAAGGGTAACGGTTGCGCGAGTCCACGGAGGGCTCCACCCAGGAAGGGTCCAAGAAGAAGCAACCTTGTCTATCCCACCATGGCTGTCGCCCACGAAGGACTTGCCTCACTAGCAGTAGATCTTCATTAAGTAGGCGATCTCCTTGCCCTTACAAACTCCTTGGTTCAACTCCACAATCTTGTCGGAGGCTCCCAAGTGACACCTAGCCAATCTAGGAGACACCACTCTCCAAGAAGTAACAAATGGTGTGTTGATGATGAACTCCTTGCTCTTGTGCTTCAAATGATAGTCTCCCCAACACTCAACTCTCTCTCCTAGGATATGGATTTGGTGGAAAGAAGATTTGAGTGGAAAGCAACTTGGGGAAGGCTAGAGATCAAGATTCATATGGTAGGAATGGAATATCTTGGCCTCAACACAAGTGTAGGTGGTTCTCTCTCAGAAAATGTATGTTGGAAGTGTAGGTTCGTTCTGATGGCTCTCTCCACGAATGAAGAGGAGGTGGAGGGGTATATATAGCCTCCACACAAAATCTAACCGTTACACACAACTTGCCAATCTCGGTGGGACCGAATTGATAAACTCGGTCGGACCGATTCAGCAAATCTAATGACTGTTAGGATTTTCGGTGGGACTGACATGCAACTCGGTAGGACCGATATGGTTAGGGTTAGGGCATAACATAATCTTGATGACACCGATTACACAAACTCGGTGAGACCGATTTTGGTAATAAGCTAACCCGAGAGTTGGTCAGGTAAACTCGGTAGGACCGATTCGCTCATTTCGGTGAGACCGAAATGTTATAAAAGGGAACCAGAGAGATTACATTGCAATCTCGGTAGGACCGATTACGCAAACTCGGTGAGACCGATTTTGCAAATAGATCCATAGAGAGAGATTGCAATCCCATCTTGGTGAGACCGAGATCCCTATCAGTGAGACCGATTTGCCTAGGGTTTGTGGCAGTGGCTATGACATCTGAACTCGGTGGCGCCGGATAGAAAAAATCGGTGGGGCCGAGTTTGACTTTTGGTTTAGGTCATATGTGGATGTGAGAAAGTAGTTGAGGGCTTTGGATCATATCACTAAGCATTTTGAGCAAGAGCCTCATTAAGCAACACCTCATCCCTCCTTGATAGTATTGGCTTTTCCTATAGACTCAGTGTGATCTTGGATCACTAAAATAGAAAATGTAGCGTCTTGAGCTTGGAGCTTGAGCCAATCCTTTGTCCTCAGCATCTTGAAGGGGTTCCACATCCACTAGTCCATGCCACTTCATTGTGGAACTTATCTGAAACATACTAGGTAAAAGTGTTAGTCCAACAAGAGATATGTTGACATTAATTACCAAAACCACCTAGGGAGCACTTGTGCTTTCAGCGGGGGACGCTGCTAGAGAACGAGGAGGATGCAGAGCGTGTGGCCCGGCAAGCCATGGCATACTGCATCCAACATGGTGAGCTCTACAGAAAACGGCCAAATGATGTTTCCTTACGATGCATATCCAGGAAGCAAGGGGGCGAGCTGCTAGCTGACATACACGGCGGAGATTGCGGGCATCACTCGTCATCGCGCACCCTGGTTGGCAAGGCATTCCGCAACGGGTTCTACTAGCCCACGGCACTCAACGATGCAGTCAAGCTAGTCAAATCCTGTGAGGCCTGCCCATTCCATGCCAAGCACATCCACCAGCCGGCCCAGGGTCTCCAGACTATCCCGCTCTCATGGCCATTCGCGGTCTGGGGGCTGGATATACTGGGTCCGTTCCCGCGAGCGCCTGGGGGCTACCGCTACCTTACGTTGCCATCGACAAGTTCACCAAGTGCGCAGAAGTGGAAGCTGTCCACACCATCCCAGCTAGGTCGGCAGTTAGGTTCATCAAGGGCCTCGTGAGACGGTTTGGGGTCCCTAATCGCATCATCACTGACAACGGCTCCCAGTTCACTAGCAATCTCTTCAAAACATATTGTTCTAACCTTGGAACGCAGATATGCTATGCCTCAGTGGCACACCCCAAGAGCAATTGCCAAGTGGTGTGCGCCAACACAGAGGTCTTAAGGGGCCTCAAGACCAGGACCTTCAATAAGAAGCTCGAAGCCTGCGGTAAGGCCTGGCACGGCGAGCTCCAGTCTGTGTTGTGGTCCACCCGCACCACCACCACCAAGCAAATAGGCGAGACCCCGTTCTTCCTCGTCTATGGAGTTGAAGCAGTCCTCCCTCTTGAGGTCAAGCATCGCTCTGCGGGGTCCTGGCATTTGACGAGGCACGTCAGGACGCCATGCGGGGGATGGACCTAGTGCTGGGGGAGGAGCGCCGCCGTCAAGCCTCGCTTCGGGCGGCAAGATACCAGCAGGCGCTGCGACGGTTTCACTGCCGCAGCGTTCGCTCCAGGACGCTCGAGGTGGGCGATCTCGTCCTGAGGCGGGTGCTCTCTAGGGAAGGGTTGCATAAGCTTTCACCCATGTGGGAGGGCCCGTTTAGGATTGCCCGCGTCTCCAGGCCTGGCGCCGCGCGCCTGGAGACGCAGGACGAGATCCCCATCCAGAACGCCTGGAACATCCAGCACCTCCAGAAGTTCTACCCATGAAGCAAGGCCCAGTGCATGTGAAGGTCTCCGCTCGTGACACTCTCACGTAATAACGAGTGGGGCTGTACACGCCCCGGAGTCTCCGGAGTGCCACCCTCGGTCCTCGAGGGCTCTCTCCCACGTCCTAGTGGCAGCACTTAGCTCCGCGCTGGTGAGAAGACTAGATTAGATGCCGGACGAGGCTGTCCATTTGCTTTCTGTAGTTGGCTTGCCACTTTTCTTTTGATGAAATTTGAAGCTCTGGCGTTTCTCGATGGATTGGTTGAACCCCCTCTTCTCTCTGATTCTTCCCTTGATTATTTGTTTTGCGCCAGGGAGGGCGGCAGTTGCCCGGCGCTCTCCCTTGCGCACCTCGCAAGGGGGGCTGGACAGATGTGCGTGAATGCGCAGGTATGCATACGTGCGCACTCCCCTGGTCTCCGTGAGGCGCCCTCGTTTGAGCTGGTGATTGGTGTATCCCTCTTTTAGTCCGTGCCCCACGGGCACCGCGATGTGGTGCATTTGGTCGTGACCAGCCCATGCCCGAGGCCTCGCGCAAGAAGGGATAAGGATTTCTTAATGAATTTTTGCAGCTCCGCGATATCGCTCGAGTCGGCAACAGGGAAGCCCCACCAGGTGCCCAGAGGCACGCGCCTTCACGAGGTCAAAGCTACCCCGGGTACATCAAGCTAAGTTACTCCTCTACACCTGTATAAGGCACAGATCTCGCGACACAACCCAGAAACGTTAAACACACCACAAAAGCAACATAAGCACCATGGTGCATTACACGCCCACGAAGGGCCCCATACTCGTTTCTGGCAATGCAGGAGGAAAGGAAAGGAAAGGACAAGAAAAAGCAGCTCCTACGCCGCGGCTGCTCATGAGGGTCGGCTCCCCCGACTCAGACGGAGCCCTCCTCGCGCTTCACTGATGCGCGACGACGGGACGACCCGCCACCGTCCTCGAAGCGAGCCCGACAGCGAGGCGGCTGGTCGTAGCTGCCGCTGCTGGAACTTTCGCTGGAGGAGGAGCTACCGTAGCTGGACGAACCGCGGCCGCCTCCGAGGGCGAGTTCACCTTCGTCCTCGTGACGGCCGTCGCCAAGGCCAAGCACTTCGTCACAGTCGTTGTCTTCAGGGCAGCACCCGGCGCGGCGACCGTCTTCCCTGAACACCCTCACGAAGAGGGTCGCGGCACCGTCGTACTTGAAGTGGAGGGTGCACCGCCTGCCCTGCCTGCGTCCGCGGGCAAACGTCTGCCAGCAGCGAGCCAGGGCTACATTGTCCGCGACGGAGATCTCCACCGTGGCCCACGAGGCCTTGCTGCAGCAGCCGCCCGCCTGTAGCATGAGGCCGCCGGGACTCATGGTCGCCAGCTCACCAGTAAGGAAGCGCAGAAACTGGAGCCAGGTACCGGTCGGGTTCTCCGACAACACGACAAACTCCGGCAACACCTCCCCCGACTGGAAGCGTGGCCGAGGAGGCCTGGCGACCATGGCGCACCTCCCCTAGTCGACGGGACCGCCACGTCCCGGGCGACTCCCACCAGGTGGAGAAATGTCGCCTCAGCCGCCCAGAGTGGCATCGGACCCCGAAGAGACTTGTCCTCACCCATGAGGAACCACGGCAGGGGTCGCGGCGTGCTTGCAAGGGCGACCGCGCCCCCTCTTAGGCGGGCGAGAGCTAGGCCCCTCTTGGTGAGCCTTCCCCTTCTCCGCGGCCGAGGACCTCCTCGTCGGCGCCATGGGTGTCGCTGCAAGCAATGAAGCAAGGAAGAAGAAGCAGGTGGAATGGAGGAAGAGATGGGCGACGGGGGCTCCGCTCCCTCTCCATTTATAGCCTGGAGAAGGCCAACCGGCGACCCCCATGATTGCAGGTAATGATGGCTTTTCTGCATGCACCAGGGACTCGTCAAGTCGAGCAGTTGCCGAGGCTGCGTGGGGAAGTGGAGGTGCCCATGTCCCGTCAATCACCATGCGTCAATAAAGGCCGCAGGCGGTTGGGGCCCGCGGCGCTCCATACTAGGCCCGGGGGCTAATGTCGGCGTCCTGGGAACGAGGGTCCCCAGACTTGCCTGCCTGCGGCCCAGGGCGTGGCTCCTCTAACGGCCTGGTACGACCCATCTTCATCAACAAACACACAAGACCCTCGCGAGGGGCCAAGCCTCAAGAGGCAGACGACACAAGACCTCCTCAGGGGGGGGGGGGCTCACTAGGCTGGCTCACAAGGAGCGGAGAGATCAAGGCGAAGAGCACATCGTGAGGTTCCCGTGACGTGAGCCATGACGACCAAGGCCAGGCGGGCGCCAGGCGGGTGCCAGCGGGCGCAGAGGACTAGTTTACTCTTTGGTCCTAAAGGGGCAGGCGCAGGCGAGGAGTCCCGAGGCATCAGGCAAAGGTTTCCATATCGGTGCAACGAGACCAAGACCAGCAGGACGGCGGGACAGAGGTCATCGCGGAGCCCACGACGGCGTCACCACCAGAGCCTTTGGCAGGCGAAGACCACCTTTTGTCAGGATAGCTTGTACTAGATGTCCCTCTTCAATTGGCCGTTGTGGGAACCCTTCCCGCCTGATATTTGGGAAGAGGACCCGGTCCTCTATAAATAGGACTAGCCACCACCATGGGGAGGCACGGGATCTTGGATTGGACTCATTCCGCCAAGACCAACTCACAAGCTCCTCGAGCCGAAGAACACTCTCCTCAGGAGGTTGTTCTTCCCTTGTACTTGTTCATCCTCAACCTACAAGGCAATCCAACACACCACACTGGAGTAGGGTATTACACCACATCGGTGGCCCGAACTAGTATAAACTCTTATGTCCCTTGTTCTTTGGGTTCGGCATGCTTGGCCTTGAGATGGTTGCGAGAGTGTGAGCTAGGGGGAGAGAGATCTTCGTGCGCACCCCAGTGTTCGAACCTCAAGGGTTTTGCCAGAATCTGTAATCCGACAAACCAAAAACTCCAAAAATATTTCAATGTGTTTCTCTGAATTTCTTTTCTTTTTATTCGAGTCTTACCGAGGAGAAGACCACGATGAAAATGTTGAGTGGCTCTCATATGAATAACTGTTGATCTAATAAAGAGCCCATTTAACCTCGTCTTCTCTTGTCGAATAAAATGTTTGCAGATTCCAGCTTAGTCCACGGCACTCTTGCACTATTATTATTTTCACATCGTTCGGCCATGCAAGTGAAAGGCAATAATGACGATATTCGATGAACTAGCCGTGGCAGAGAGAAACTGGTATGAACTCGACTTGTTTTGTTTGAGTAAATATGTTTAACCTAGTATCAATGATTCAGCCCATTATGATTAAACATGTTTGCAATGAGAATTAGAGATTATAGTTTCTCATGCCATGCATAAGTAGCTGGGAGTGGATAATGATTTATCTTGGATATCAACATTGCATCAAAATGATTGTGATGTAGTATGATGATATGGTATCCTCCTCTGAATGTTCGAGTGGCTTGACTTGGCACATGTTCATGCATGTAGTTGAATCAAAACCAACATAGCCTCCATGATAGTTATGTTCATGGTGTTCATATCCTACTCATGCTAATGTCCAATGTTACTTATGCATAATGCATGGTCATGACCGTTGTTGCTCTCTAGCTGGCCGCTTCTCAATCAATTTGCTAGCCTTTGCCTGTACTAAGTGGGAATTCTGCTTGTACATCAAACACCTTGAACCCAAAGTTATTGTAGATGAGTCCACCATACCTACCTATATGCGGTATTACCCTGCCGTCCTAAGTAAATTTGCATGTGCCACCTCTAAAAACTTCTAATAAATATCCTTTTGGTGTGCCTGGATCCTTCATGGAATGACAGGAGGTGGTTGGTATCTTCCATGCTAAGCGGGTTATTCTCAGGTCGAGTGTTTATTCACTCGCCATCACACGAGAAAAGGGCGGTAATAGGGATGCCCAGTCCCAAACTGCAAACAGAAAAAGCTTACACATAATCAAACAAAAACTCCCAATGGAGTCAAACCTTTACTTTTATCGCTTGGGAACCGCCACTACCGTCCTTAGCATGGAAGATATTGATAACTGATGGCCGTGAAGTAAATGAGAAGGGTGCATGTCTCAAAACATCATTTGCCTCTGTTATAAACTTGAGCTCTGGCACCTCTGCAAATCACTGCTTCCCTCTGCGAAGGGACTATCTGTTTACTTTTATATTGTGTCATCACCTTCTAAAATAAGGGCCAGAACCTGAGAGCACTGCTGTCATGCTTATGCATTGTGTGTAGCTAATGTTGGGTGCATCATGACTGGATCTTTTCTACCATGAATTACAATGTTTAGTCACTGCTTGAACTTTGGAGGTGATTTGTGATAACCCACAAGTATAGGGGATCGCAACAGTTTTCGATAAGTAAGAGTGTCGAACCCAACGAGGAGCTAAAGGTAGAATAAATATTCCCTCAAGTTCTATCGACCACCAATACAACTCTACGCACGCTTGACTTTCGCTTTACCTAGAACAAGTATGAAACTAGAAGAACTTTGTAGGTGTGATAGGATAGGTTTGCAAGATAACAAAGAACACGTAAATATAAACTAGGGGCTATTTAGATAAAGATGCAACTAAAGTAAATATAGCGAGTGTGGAAAAGTGGTGGTAGGAGTTGTGAAATTGCCCCTAAGCAATTGACTATGTTACTAGACCGGTAATCACTATTGCAATTCTATTTGAGGGAGAGGCATAAGCTAACATATCATCCCTTACTTGGGATTCTATGCACTTATGATTGGAACTCTAGCAAGCATCCGCAACTACTAAAGATTCATTAAGGTAAAACCCAACCATAGCATTAAAGCATCAAGTCCCCTTTTATCCCATATGCAAACAACCTACTTACTCGGGTTTGTGTTTCACCACCACGCAACCCACCATAAGCAAATCATAAACATATTGCAAACCCTACAGCGGAATCCTCACGCTTATGCCGACACGGAGGGCACCATAGGACAGCACCAACAATAAAACATGCAACTCAAACCAATCATAGCAATTCATCAATCACCGATAGGACAACGGAAATCTACTCATACATCATAGGATGGCAACACATCATTGGAAAATAATATGAAGCATAAAGCACCATGTTCAAGTAGAGGGTACAAAGGGTTGCGGAGAGTGGACCACTGAATATAGAAGGGGAAGGTGATGGAGATGTTGGTGAAGATGACGGCGTGTTGGTGAAGATCATGGTGATGATGATGGCCCCGGCAGCAGCTCCGCGCCACCGGAAGCAAGGGGAGAGAGCCCCCCCTTCTTCTTCTTCCTTGACCTCATCCCTAGATGGGAGAAGGGTTTCCTCCGGTCCTTGGCTCCCATGGCTTGGGAGGGCGAGAGCCCTCCGAGATTGCATCTATCTCTCTTTTTATGCTCGCTCGCCTGCTTTCACCGCTTCGTGTATATATGGAGATCCGTAATCTGATTGGCCTGAAACCTTCGCCGTGATTTTTTTTCCGAAAATTAGCTTTTTGCGGCAAAAGAAGAGCGCCAACCGCTTTACGGATGGCCCACGAGAGCCAGGTCGCGCCAGGGGAGGGCGACTTCGCCTCGTGGGCCACCCCGGACACTGTTTCGCTGATTCTTCCTCTAGAAAATCATAAATATTCCAAAATAATTCTCCGTCCGCTTTTATCCCGCTTTGGACTCCGTTTGATATTGGGTTTCTGCGAAACAAAAACATGCAATGCACAGAACTCGCACCGGGCAATCGGATCAATATGTTAGTCCCAAAAATAGTATAAAAAGTTGCCAAAAGTATATAAAAGTTGAATAATATTGGCATGGAACAATCAAAAATTATAGATACGACGGAGACGTATCAATCTGCATTTATGTTTTGCGATCTCAGAAAGGGCTAGCGAGATACCACTATTGTCATATTATATCATGGTTGTTTTGACAACGTGTTGCTGTTTGAGATATCTTATTATTGCTCGCTAGCTGATTATGTCATTGATATGAGTTAATATAATCATTAAGAGTTATTGTCAGCATGGTTAGTTATAATGTTGGCTGAAAACCTGGGTGCTGTTTAAGCTTATTTATGCAAACAAGAGAAAAATAGTTCGTAAAAGTTTTTATTTTTCACTTTCAGTTTATCAACTGTATTATTTGAGGACAAGCAAAGGTTTAAGCTTGAGGGAGTTGATACGTCTCCAACATATCTACTTTTCCTAAGGCTTTTCCTCTTGTTTTGAATTCTAATTTGCATGAGTTGAATGAAACTAACCCTGGACTGACGTTGCTTTCAGCAAAACTACCATGATGTTGTTTTTGTGAAGAAATAAAAGTTCTCGGAATGGAACGAAACTTTGCGAGGAATTTTGATACAATAAACAAGAATTTCTGGAGCCAAGACCCACCAGAGGGGGCACCTGGGTGGGCGCGCCCCCTCCTAGCGCTCCCAGGTGGGTTGTCCCCACCTGGTGGCCCCGCAGACCCTGAAACCTACGCTATAAAATCCTATTTTTCCAAAAAAATCAGGGAGAAAGAATTATCATGATCCACGAGACGGAGCTGTCGTCACCTCCTGTTCTTCATCGGGAGGCCAGATATGGAGTCCGTTGGGGCTCCAGAGAGGGGGATCTTCATTCTTCCTCATCACCAACCCTTCTCCATCGCCAATTCCATGATGCTCCCCACCGGGAGTGAGTAATTCCTTCGTAGGCTCGCTGGTCGGTGAGGAGTTGGATGAGATTCATCATGTAATCAAGTTAGTTTTGTTAGGGCTTGATCCCTAGTATCCACTATGTTCTAAGATTGATGTTGCTATGCTTAATGCTTGTCACTTTGGGCCCGGGTACCATGAACTCAAATCTGAACCGTTTATGTTATCATCATTATCCATGTTCTAGATCCGATCTTGCAAGTTATAGTCACCTACTACGTGTTATGATCCGGCAACCCCGGAGTGACAATAGTCGGGACCACTCCCGGTGATGACCGTAGTTTGAGGAGTTCATGTATTCACTATGTGTTAATGCTTTGTTCCGGTTCTTTACTAAAAGGAGGCCTTAAAATCCCTTAGTTTCTAATAGGACCCCACTGCCACGGGAGGGCAGGACAAAAGATGTCATGCAAGTTTTTTCATAAGCACGTATGACTATTTACGGAATACATGCCTACATTATATTGATGAACTGGAGCTAGTGTCGTATCACCCTAGGTTATAACTGTCTCATGATGAATATCATCCAGCAAGTCACCGAACCAATGCCTACGAATTTTTCTTATATTGTTCTTGCTAAGTTACTACTGCTGCTGTCACTGTTGCACTTACTACAAAATCACTGCTATCACTGTTACCGTGACCGTTGCTATTGTTACTATTATCAAAACTATCAAACTACTTTGCTACTGATCACTTTGCTGCAGATAATTATTCTCCAGGTGTGGTTGAATTGACAACTCAGCTGCTAATAGCTTCAAATATTCTTTGGCTCCCCTTGTGTCGAATCTATAAATTTGGGTTGAATACTCTACCCTCGAAAACTGTTGCAATCCCCTATACTTGTCGGTAATCAGGACACGAGGGATTACATTATTTGAATTAAAATTTGTAGTTTCCTACAAATTTAAGATTCAAAAAAGATAAGTGCTTCGTAAACTCCTCTCCCTATCCCTCTTATCCCAGGTAGTGCGATGGGAAGAGAAGAGGACGGGCGATGCGCTGGCACAACGTCACCCCGATCCTTGTCGGGAGCTGGCAAGCCCAGCCTGACAAGGTTGGGAGTGGTGAGGCTGCGAAGGAGGAAGACATGCGGAGCACCTCGACGGCCCCCTGACCACCACCTCCAGGACTAGAAGGGGGCTCCAGCACAGGCACCGGCAGAGGAAGATGCCGGGACCGGCCAGAAGGCCCCAAAAGGAAGCGGAAGCACCAGGGGGGCAAGCCTTTCCCCAGCAGCTGGAAGAAATGGTGATGACGGTGTCGGGGAGAGTGGGGAAGAGACAGACAGATGGGCAGCAGGTCGCCAGTACGAGACGAACGCATCGATGTAGTCATGCTCCTATTGGACGGTCTGCCTCCCGTCTTCTCCTTCTCCCTGGCTTCGCCTTCATCAACGCCGTTCCAGAGGAAGGCCGAGACTCCAGTCCGACGCCTCCCTCAGGAAGATGACGAGCGGCCAAGACGACCAGGGGGCTCGAGGCACGCCACTCCCCTCCTTGGCGGGCAGGAAGGCATGCCTCTCGTCGACATCAGCCCCAAGACCTTCGGGAGGGGCAGTACTGGGATTACCAATGATCTCCAGCCCCACCTCCTGACCGAGCTCCAAAGGAGACAAGAAATCCGTCATAGCAAGGACCAGGCTCACTCCCAAGCGTCAGCACTAGTGTGTGGCCACATCGGCCCCGACAAAGACCCAGGGGGCTGGCCCCAGGTTCTTCTCTTCAACAGGGCCAACAGAAGCAGGAAACATAGGAGAATGGGTACGAGGACGAATGACTCCGCCCTCCTCCGCCCCTCCTTTTATAGGCAGGGCGGGGAGGGGTCTGCTCCATCAACGGGCAGCCACTGTCCTCCTTCACCAATTCAAGACGACCGGGCCCTCACCATGATGCTCTCCCATGCCACGCGCCTCCGTTTCCTACCCCTCACGATGCATGTAGCATACATGGCTAAGGATAAGGGCGCAGTGGGAAGAGTAAATTGGCAGTTTCTACCCCGTGTCTTAAAGTCATTCACGGGCCATTACTGGAGCGGCCCCACCACTATTGACTTTACGGAGCGCGCGGGGAAACCGGAAACTGGCCAGGAACCAAGGCTAATGAAGAATCAAAAGAGACCTCAAGAGACCAGCCTCTTCAGAAACCCTTACCTGTGCACTTATTAGGCCCTACCCCGACGATGCTCGGCAGCGCGTTCGGGGCAGGCCCGGGGGCTTCTGTCGGTGCAAAAAACCCTGGGTCTGTGTGATGCCCCCGATTTAATCGTACACTAATCATGCACGCAAATGTCTACGATCAAGATCAGGGACCCACGGGAAGATATCACAACACAACTCTACAAAAAAAATAAGTCATACAAGCATCATAATACAAGCCAGGGGCCTCGAGGGCTCGAATACAAGTGCTCGATCATAGACGAAGTCAGCCGAAGCAACAATATCCGAGTACGTATATAAGTTAAACAAGGTGCCATAAGATGGCTAGCACAAACCGGGATACAGACGAAGAGGCGCAGCCTCCCCGCTGGATCCTCCTAAGCTACTCCCCGGTCGCCGCCGGGCTGCACGTAGTAGTAGGCACCTCCCAGTAGTAGTCGCCATTGACGGTATGCCTGCCCTGGGCTCCATCGTCTGTTGCAGCAATCGAGTATAGATAGGGGGAAAGGGGAAGCAATGCAACCGTGAGTACTCATCCAAAGTACTGCAAGCAAGGAGCTACACTACATATGCATGGATATATGTGTAAAGGGCCATATCTGGACCGAATCGCGTAATGCCGTAATAAGAGGGGATAGCTAGTCTTATCGAAGACTACGCTCGGGTCACCTATCTTGCAACAGTAGGAGAGGGTAGGTTGAAGTCCTCCAAGTAACATCACATAGCAATAATCCTACCCGCATCCCTCCTCATATCCCCGAGAGAGCGACCACCGTTGTATCCGCACTTGGAAGGGTGTGTTTTATCAAGTATCCGGTTCTAGTTGTCATAAGCTCAAGGTACAACTCCAAGTCGCCCTGTTATCAAGATCACGGCTATTCAATAGATTAACTTCCGCAGGGTGCACCAACTTACCCAAAGACGCTTGATCCCATTTGGCCGGACACACTTTCTCGGTCATGCCCGCCGCTGAAGATCAACACGCCGCAGCCCCACTTAGGCACAACAGAGAGGCCAGCACGCCGGTCTAAACCTAAGCCGCAGTGTCTGGGCCCATCGCCTCGAGCACACCAAGACGCTATGTGGCGGCCGGAAGCGACCTAGTCTAGTGGCTGCCCAGCCCAATCCGGCGCCGCCGCCTCCGCCGACGTCTCAAGTGCTTCGCTGATACCACGACGCCGGATACCCATAACTACTCCCGCGAGATGGTTAGTGCGATAAGCTCAGAGCCAACCCAGATCAAATACCAAGACCTCGTTAAGCGTGTTAAGTATCGCGAACGCCGAACAGGCCAGGCCCACTCTCTCCTAGGCGGTCTCAACTCTGCCATGTCGCCTCCGCCTCAAGATCCACTGCTGGTGCTCCACCAACCGACCCGATTTTAGTTTTCCACATGTATCATGTATAAAGTATATAGATATACCCGTGATCACCTCCCGAGTGATCACGGCCCGATAGTATAGCACGCGCATTTGACAAGAATGTAGGGACACAGATGAAAGTACTAGCATCCTATACTAAGCATATAGGATTGCGGTAAAGGTAACAACAAGGGTAACAAGGACAAAGCTATGCAGCAAGATAGAGTATCCAAAGCAAGAATATGTTACCCTACTCTAATGCAAGCAGATAGAGAAGAGTAGGCGATATCCGTGATCAAGGGGGGCTTGCCTGGTTGCTCGGCAAGAGAGAGGGGTCACAACACCGTAGTCGAACTGGGCAAAGCAGCAGCGCCGGTCTCAGAGTCTACCGGAGAGAAGAGGGGAAGAAACAATGAATACTAAGTAAACAGATGCATATCGATGCATGACATGACAAGTAGCGATGCTAGGCGTGCCCTAACGTAGTATGAGGTGGTACTGTTATAGAAACATCCGGAAAGTATTCCGTGTTTCGTGATTTCGAGCGCAGGAGCCGAGGGGAAAGTTGCGGGTCTGATAGGTTAGGGGTGGTAGACGAACGGATCGCGATCCGGATTCGCTCTCGCTGCTCGAGTAACTTTCATGTTGAAAATATTTTAACCGAAGTTACGGATTAAAAGATATGATTTTCTAAAGATTTTATTAATTTCTAGAATTTAATTAATTAATTATTTAATTCGAAAAATGAATTTTATGACGCCAAGATGATGTCATGTCGACGCAAGAATGTCAGCAGGGTTGACTTGGTCAACCTGACATGTGGGTCCGTTCATCATACTCTGTTAGTTAATTAACAAGAGTTAATTAGGTTAATTAATCAGATTAATTAAATTAATTATTTACTTAATTAATTAATTAATATTTTAATTATCATTTTTTATTTTTAACGTCTCTGGGGACCTCATGCTGGCACTGGGTGCCCAACAAGATGTCGACTGGTCAACAGTCGGCCGGGCCCCTAGGGCCCACGGGTCGCTGACCTGTGGTGGCCCTGTGTCGGCCACGCCGGCGGCCGGGCGCTGGGGAGCTCCGGGAGCGCCTCGCGGAGGGGCGCCGACCGCTGAATTGCTGCTCGGCGGCCAAAATGCTGCTGGCGGGTGCGCGTCGAACGGGAGACGACGACGCCGGTTGGTGGTGGTGCGCTGGCAAGCAGGACTGGAACGAAAGCGCCGCGAGCTCTTCGGCGTGAGGTGGTTCGGGCCGAGACGACCACGCGACTCAGCAAGGCTTCGGGCTAACGGAAGGCTGGGGGCTGCGCGACGCGCTGAGCACAAGGTTTCGCCCCGTGACCATTTGGTCACCGGAAGGGCGCTGGCGACGAGCCCGCGACGGGGCGCCGGGTGCCAAGGCCAACTAGCTAGGGCGCAGCGGGCGAGGAAGGAGAGGGAGAGGAGGGGGCCTCACCGAGCGGAGGAGGCGCGAGAGGGGAAAACTGGCGCGTGAGCCGGGCAAGCCGGAGCGCGACGAAGCGCGCACCGAGCGAAGCCCGCCATGGCGACGAAGCTGGGTCGACCTCACGGCAACAGAGCGGGCAGGAGGGAAGAGCGGGCGATGCTCACGGTGGGGAGATGCGAGGGTCTCGAAGCGGGTTGGGCGGTCGGGGCGCACTGGCGCAGGAGGAGGGGCGGGAGGCGCCGCGGCGACGGGCGGTCCGGGCGAGGCGAGGTGGGAGTCGGGACGGTCCCGAGGCGACGAGGAGGGCCGGGCGCCAGGCGGCCGGTCGGGAGGAGGGAGGAGGACGAGGCTGTGGGCGGGCGCCGCGCCGGGGCGACGGATAGGCGGATCCCATCCAGATCGGTGGGGAGGGAGGAGAGGGATCGGGGAATGGGGTGTCGGCTAGGGTTTCCGCCGACCGGGGGGGCAGGGAGGAGGGGGGGGGCGGGCTGTGGCTGGCCGGCTGGGCAGTGTGGGCTTGGCCCAGCTTTGGCCTGTGGGGTTTTTTCTCCTCTCCTTTGTTTTATTTTCTTTTCTTATTTTTCCTTTTCTGTTTTAATTTATTTTAAAATATCCAGACACTTTATAAAAATGTGTGCACCCCACCATAATTAACTTTGTAATATTTGACAACCCCTAACATTTTAGTTTTGATTTTTGAAAACTTTTATTGCCATATAAATTTTGAATTGAATTTTGAAACAGACTCGAGATTATCTATAAAGTGATGAGGTGACGGGCACCATAAACGGAAATTACTGTAGCATGATTATCCGGTGTTACAAATCTCCTCCATTACAAGAAATCTCGCCCCAGATTTAGGAGGTAGAAGGAAAGAGTGCGGGTATTCATCTCAAGACGATCCTCGCTCCTGTGTGGCTTCGCCTTCAGAGTGATTCGACCATCGAACTTTGAGGAACTTGATCGCTTTCGACGCGTGCGGCGCTCAGCTTGGTCGAGAATGCGGACCGGATGCTCTTTATAGGAGAGGTCCTGTTGTAATTCGATCACTTCATGGTCCATCGCTCGGATTGGGTCCTTGAAACAGCGCCGGAGTTGTGACACGTGGAACACATCGTGAACCCGAGAAAGGTTCTGACGGAAGCTCCAGCTGATATGCCACTTTTCCACGCCTTTCCGTAATAGTGAATGGGCCAATATAGCGAGGAGCTAGCTTGCCCTTGATCCCGGCAGTGAGCACCCTTCATTGGTGTAACGCGAAGATAGGCCTTTTCGCCAAAGTTGATAGACCATGTCTTTATGATGACGGTCATAATTGCTCTTTTGACGAATCGATCAGTCTTGAGATTCTCGCGAATAATGCGGACTTGTTCTTCGCATGTTGATAATATCCGACCAAAGAGTGGACGCTCCCCGCTTCGACCAGTTCAGAGGGGTTCGCACTTTCGCCCATATAACACTTCAAGGGGGCCATCTTCGACTAGCTTGATAGCTATTATTATAAGAGAACTCAGCATACGGAAGAGATTCCTCCCATTTCTTGTCAAGGAAATAACACAAGCTCAAGCATGTCTTCGAGAACTTGGTTGACACGCTCAACTTGTCCTTGTGATCGCGGATGAAACGCAGATCGAAAGATAAGTGAGTCCCCATAGCTTCTTGGAAACTTGCCTGTAATCTTGAAGTGAATAAGCTGCCACGGTCCGAGCTGATAACCAAAGTGGAATACCGTGAAGTGAAACAATTTCGACATATAGAGCGCTGCAAGCTGACTAGCAAAGTGATCGCTTTTTGACCGCCGTAAATGAGCAACTTTAGAAAGCCGGTCAATGACGACAAGAATTGCATCATTACCTTCTCGCGATTTGGGAAATCCAAAGGACGAAGTCCATTTCAACATGGTCCCATTTCCATTCAGGAATAGAGATAGGTTGCAGAGTTCCAAAGAGGCCTTTGATGTTCTCGCTTTGATACGACGGCAAACGCCACACTCAAAGAACATAGCGAGCAATGTCTTGCTTCATATTAGACCACCGTAATCTCGGATTTAATGTCTTGATACATCTTTGTACTACCAGGATGGATACATAGAGGCGTATCATGAGCTTCTTTCATAACCTCCTCGAGTCATATTCAGGTTTTCCTTCTTACACAAGCACCACTAGGCGGCCTTTGAAGTACAAGGCGCCATCATCAGAATAGTGAAGAATGAGGGATTTCTTCTTGAGGTCGCGCTTAATCTTGTAGACTTCAGAGTCATATCCCTGCATTGTCTTTATGGTGCCCACGAGATCGGGTTCAACAGCCAGGTATAGAGGCAACCCGGGAAACAACACGGAGATTCATCTTATGGACTCCGGAGGAGGGGAGCGAAAGGCACCCAGAGGAACAATATGGAGGTTCAGCTTTCTGAATTCTTCAACAAGTGGGGGTTGAACTTTGTGAACTCAAGGTGGTTGCAGAAGACTTGCGGCTCAAGGCATCAGCCATTACATTAGCCTTGCTCGGCGATAGGAAATACCCAAATCAAAGTCTCCGCAACAGCCTCCATCCATCTCTCGCCGACGGAGGTTCAGGTCTGGCTGAGTAAACAGATACTTCAGACTTTGGTGGTGGTGAAGATCTCGCAACGACACGAGAAGGTAATGTCGCCACTGCTTTAGCGCATGAATGACAAGCAGAAGCTCGAGGTCGTGAACTGGGTAGTTTCTTCGTGAGGGCTTAAATTGTCGAGAGGCATAAGCAACCACTTTGCGCTCTTGCATTAGGACACCGCCTAATCCTCGACGGAAGGCCGCAGTAAATGACGTAAGTCCTTCTTAGTATCGGAGGAGCTAGCACCGGGCAGAAGTCAACTTGTCTTTGAGTGCCCGGAAACTTTCCCGACATTTATCGTCCATTGAATTTGACGCCTTATGCAACAAAGTTAGTCGAGGTCCGGCAATCTTGGAGAAGTTCTCGACTTAATCGATGGCAATAGTCAAGCGAGACCGAGAAAACTTCGACTTGCTTAACGCTCTTGGAGGAGTCCAATCGAGAATAGCCTGAACTCTTTCGTGGTTGACGGCAATACCATCCTTAGAGATGACATGCCCGAGATAGGTCACTTGGAAGCCGTAATTCACATTTGGAGAACTTGGCATAAATTTGATGCTCTCGTAGCTTTTCCAAAGACAAGACTAAGATGTTCAAGATGTTCTTCTTCATTCTTGAAAATATCAGGATATCATCCAGATAAACCACATTTAACTTGTCGAGGTAATCCATGAATATATAGTTCATCAAAGCGAGAGAAGGTGGCTGGAGCATTGGTTAGGCCGAAGACATGACGGTGTACTCGTATGAACCATAACGAGTCACAATGCGGTCTTGGGGATATCCTCCTCACGAACACGGATCTGGTGGTAACCCAACCTCAAGTCGAAGTTTAGAGAACACCGATGAACCAGCCGCTTGATCATACAGATCATTGATCCGAGGAAGAGGATACTTATTCTCAATGGTAGCTTGATTTTTAGGACGGTAGTCTTGGACCAATCGGTTTGTCCCATCCTTCTTCTTGACAAAGAGAGAAGGTGCTCCCAAGGAGAGCAACTTGGGCTAATGAAACCACTTTGAAGAGATTTGTCGATTTCCTCCTTGAGCTCAAGGAGTTCTGCGCGGCGGCATCTTGTAGGGTCGCTGGCTATAGGAGTGGTGCCCGGTTTCAAATCGATGACGAATTCGACAGCCCTAGCAGGGGAAACTCGAAGTTCTTCGTGAAAAACGCCCCGAAGTCGCGAACGACGTGAATGTTTTCAATACCTCGAGTGGTGCAGCGCTCAAGGCATTCAATGCATAGAGCCTTGCCTCGCATTTTGCACCGATGAGCTTGGTAAGTGACTATTTCATCCAAGGGTGTAGCAGATGGACGGTCTTCGTGGCGCAAACTATGGAAGCAGATGCGCCTTTAACCAATTCATTCCTGAATGAGGTCAATGCTACAAGACTTCAAAGACGATGGGAGAGACAAGGAATTCGTCCTTCGATTTCAACGGGACGCCGTTGCAAATCATGGAGGTTCGACATTGGCCCGCTGGGTGTGTACTAATAGTGAAGCATTCATGTCTTCACATTTAATGTCGGCAAGCATGCAAAATCTTCCGACATGAATGAATGCGATGCACCAGATCAAATAGAACGATGTCGGTACTGAATTTACGAGAAGTGTACCCATCACAAAGAGCAGGTTGGTCTTGAGCTTCGCTCAGATCAACGTGGTTGGCCTGCACTCGACCATAAGGCTTGGCGGTGTTGTTGCGGGCTGGTGTTTCCACGGCTAGTCGCTGGAAGGGCCACTGATTCGGTTCGTTGCATTCTCTAGCACGGTGCCTCGTTGTCCACACCAAGCACAAACCATTATTGGGAGGGAACAGAGCTTGGGGTGGTGGAGCTGGAAGCTTTGGCTGCTTAGTTGAAGTAGGCGACGAGGTGCAGCATAGCTCGCCTTGGAGCAGTGCATTCGGCTGGTACATGCTGTTGGGAATCCATATCTTACGTCATGAGGACGGGCCCAAAGATGAGCCCGTGTCACGGTTGCGCTCGTTAGAGCTCCGTATTCCTGCAGCACTCAGTTTCGACATTGATAGCCTTGTTCACCAAGGTGGCGTAAATCAGCAAAGTCGCACTAGAAGTGCGAGCTTGATGTCACTTGAAGGCCGCCACGAACTTCTCTTGTCTGCGGCATCAGTTGCAATATCCTCTTCAAAGATAGCGAGACAAGTCCAGAACTCTCGCCGATAAGCTTCAACAGTCTTGTTGCCTTGAGTGAGGTTATGAACTCACGCTTCTTCCGTCCATGACCCTTGAGGGATGAAGCGGGCACGAAGGCAGCTTGGAAATCTGGCCAGAGATGAGTGTTCCAATCGGCAGAGTACGCTGTGGCTGTCCCACCATTGAGCTGCGGGTCCCTTCAGAAGAAGGAAACAAAAGTGACATAGCTGGCAGGGGCTACATCAGCAGACTCCATCTCATAGGTGATGTCACGGAGCCGCCATCAAGATCCAAATGGGCCGGGTTGAGCTGCGGTACACTCTTGGGTTGAGGCGATGAAATCTCGCAGAGTTGTTGTGTTTGGCTGCCGGTTCATATTGGGGCGAGGAAACCGAGCCATCATGTTCTCCATGAACTGGCGATTCATCTCAAGTTGTTGGATCATACCAGCCATGTACTCAAGGCGGTGGTGGGAAGTTGCCACCACGACCACGACCAGCTGGTCTAACCATCCTGCTAATATATAACAGGGGTAGTTCAGCATTTGAGAAATTATGCAAAGGACAAGAATCATTCATGATGAAACATGCATAATGAAAGCAGCACGATAGAAACTACATAGTAGTCGGCATATCTTACAAAAGGGATCATGCATAGAGTTCGCACACAGAGTTCAGTACATAGACTAAGACATCATAGGCGGCACGCAGACTCATGGGCGTAATGCATCTAACACTAACAAGCAGGCCTACATCAGCCCCACGCGGTATCATGGAGGTAGTCTGAGCTCAAAGCTGGTAGTGCGGCAGCGGATAGTCCTCCACGCCGCTGACTGGGGCCGCGGATACTCGTGCGTAACCCGACATCCAAGTGGCGAAGAGGACCAAGTGCGGAGAGTAGCCTCCCGCGCCCGCCAACCGACACCGTGGGGCATCACGGTCCGGCTGGGTAGATCGCAGAACGCGGCAGCTCTCCGGATCGGACAAAGGGGTGCAGTACGGTAAAGGTCCTGACCGGTGATGTACAACTCGTGGCGAAGAGCTCGGTTAGCTCGATCCAGCCCATCAGATGCGTAACAAAGTTATGATGGTAGAAGGGCTCTCTCGTGACAATGGAGTAGGCAGCAGTAGTAACCTCCTCACCAACATCGACGCGATAGCAATGTGCTGAAGGGGAGGTGTCCAACTCCCGCACTTCCACGAAGACGCGTCAGAGCAGCATAGGCAGCATCGTGGACTGCCATATCGATAGTCACACCAACACCATGTGCGGTGTGCAGCACAGGAGTGGAGTCATACTCCCGAGAGTAGAGGTGGACGATGGCGTGGCATCGCTTCCTTGTTAAAGTCCCGGTACTTCAAAGACGGTGTACTCAGGTGCCGCCGATAACCCGATAGGTCATCATCTCGCTAGCACCGCAGTGATCCCGAGGCACCAATGGCCGCCGTGTGGCATTTACGACCTGCCTCGTGGGTTCCATCTCGAAACAAAGATGTTTCAAAGGAGTCAAATGACGGTGGAAATTGATCAAAATACAATTCCAAGAAACAACTATGGCTTTATCCAACTTTGGGGTGAATGTGGTCACGGGATCCTAGTGTTAGTTAGTAAAATCGCTTAACCCAAGTAGAAGAGAGTTCAGAGTCCCAGAGTAAAGGTCGAGGAGTAAAAGATCCTAGTACCACCCGATGGCGACGTGGGCCCGTAAGGCACACAGCCAAGTTAGTAAAAGTTTTTGCAATGTCTAGACTCGACTTCGCCAAGGAGTGTGGAAGGATTCTACAGCAATGGGCTCGACATTAATCTCAGACGCCTCGATTTAATCATACACTAATCATGCACGCAAATGTGTACGATCAAGATCGTGGACTCACGGAAGATATCACAACACAACTCTACAAAAAAATAAGTCATACAAGCATCATAATACAAGCTGGGGCCTCGAGGGCTCGAATACAAGTGCTCGATCATAGACGAAGTCAGCCGGAAGCAACAATATCTGAGTACGACATAAGTTAAACAAGGTGCCATAAGATGGCTAGCACAAACCGGGATACAGATCGAAGAGGCGCAGCCTCCCGCCTCGGGATCCTCCTAAGCTACTCCTCGTCGCCGCTGGCTGCACGTAGTAGTAGGCACCTCCAGGTAGTAGTCGCCATCGACGGTATGCCTCGCCCCGGCTCCATCGCCTGTTGCAGCAATCGAGTATAGATAGGGGGAAAGGGGAAACAATGCAACCGTGAGTACTCATCCAAAGTACTCGCAAGCAAGGAGCTACACTACATATGCATGGATATATGTGTAAAGGGCCATATCATGGACCGAATCGCAGAATGCCGTAATAAGAGGGGATAGCTAGTCTTATCAAGACTACGCTCGTCACCGCCTTGCAACAGGTAGGAGAGGGTAGGTTCAAGTCCTCCAAGTAACATCACATAGCAATAATCCTACCCGCGATCCCTCCTCATATCCCCGAGAGAGCGACCACCGTTGTATTGGCACTTGAAGGGTGTGTTTTATCAAGTATCCAGTTCTAGTTGTCATAAGCTCAAGGTACAACTCCAAGTCGCCATGTTATCAAGATCACGGCTATTCAATAGATTAATCACTGCAGGGTGCACCAACTTACCCAAAGACGCTTGATCCCATTTGGCCGACACACTTTCTCGGTCATGCCCGCCGCTGAAGATCAACACGCCGCAGCCCCACCTAGGCACAACAGAGAGGCCAGCACGCCGGTCTAAAACTAAGCGCCAGCAGGGTCCGGGCCCATCGCCTCGAGCACACCAAGACGCTATGCGCGGCCGGAAGCGCACTCTAGCCTAGTGGCTGCCCAATCCAATCCGCCACGCTGCCCGTCGCCGACGCCCAAGTGCTTCGGCCGATACCACGACGCGGATACCCATAACTACTCCCGCCAGATGGTTAGTGCGATAAGCTCGAGCCAACTCAGATCAAATACCAAGACCTCGTTAAGCGTGTTAAGTATCCGCGAACGCCGAACAGGCCAGCCCACTCTCTCCTAGGCGGTCTCAACCTGCCCTGCCGCCTCCGCCTCAAGATCCACTGCTGGTGCTCCACCACCGATTCGATTTTAGTTTTCCACATGTATCATGTATAAAGTATATAGATATACCCGTGATCACCTCCCGAGTGATCACGGCCCGATAGTATAGCACGCAGACGACAAGAATGTAGGGACACAGATGAAAGTACTAGCATCCTATACTAAGCATATAGGATTGCGGGTAAAGGTAACAACAAAGGGTAACAAGGACAAAGCTATGCAGCAAGATAGGAGTATGTGAAAGCAAGAATATGTTACACTACTCTAATGCAAGCAGATAGAGAAGAGTAGGCGATATCCGTGATCAAGGGGGGCTTGCCTGGTTGCTCGGGCAAGAGAGAGGGGTCGCCAACACCGTAGTCGAACCTGGCAGCAGCAGCTGGCCGGTCTCAGAGTCTACCGGAGAGAAGAGGGGAAGAAACAATGAATACTAAGTAAACAGATGCATATCGATGCATGACATGACAAGTAGCGATGTTAGGCGTTCTAACGTGGTATCGTGGTACGGTTATGGGAAACATCCGGAAAGTATTCCTGTTTCGTGATTTCGCGAGGAGCCGAGGGGAAAGTTGCGGTCTGGAGTAGGTTAGGTGTGTGGCGATTTAACGATCGCGATCCGGATTCGCCTCGCCGCTCGAAAGTAACTTTCATGTTGAAAATATTTTAATCCGAAGTTACGGATTAAAAGATGTGATTTTCTAAAGATTTTATTAATTTCGGAATTTAATTAATTAATTAATTAATTCGAAAATGAATTTTATGATGTCAAGATGATGTCATGCTCGACGTCAGCAATGCAGGGTTGACTTGGTCAACCCGACATGTGGGTCCTGCTCATTATACTGCTAGTTAATTAACAGAGTTAATTAGGTTAATTAGCCTTTAGGTTAATTAATCAGATTAATTAAATTAATTATTTACTTAATTAATTAATTAATATTTTAATTATCATTTATTTTTATTTTTAACGCCCGGGGACCCTGCGCCATGCAGGCACTGGTGCCCAACAAGATGTCGATCGGGTCAACAGCCGGCGTGGGGCCCCTAGGGCCCACGGGTCGCTGACCTGTGGGTGGCCCTGTGTCGGCCACGCCGGGCGATCGGCGCTGGGGAGCTCCGGGAGCGCCCGTGGCGGAGGGCGCCGACTCGCCGAATTGGCCGTCCGGCGGCCAAAATGGTCGCTGGATGGTGCGCTCGAACGGGTAGACGACGACGCTGGCGGTTGGTGGTGGTTATGGGCAGGTGGCCGGAAACGAGCGCCGGGCGAGCTCTTCGGCGGTGAGGGTGGTTCGCGCGAGACGACCACGGCGACTCAGCCGCCTGGGCTAACGGGAAGGCTGGGGCTGCGCGACGCTGCCGAGCACAGGCTCGCTCCCCTGACCATTTGGTCACCGGAAGGGCGCTGGCGACGAGATCCGCGACGGGGCGCGGGTAAGCCAAGGCCCTAGCTAGGGCGCAGCGGGGTGAGGAAGGAGAGGGAGAGAGGGGGCCTCACCGAGCGGAGGAGGCGCGAGGGAGGGGGAAAACTGGGCGCGGTGAGCCGGGCGCAAGCCGGAGCGCGACGAGCGCTGCATCGAGTGAGCTCCGCCATGGCGCATCGAAGGGGGCGATCCTTTCACGGCGACAGAGCGGGCAGGGGAGGGAAGAGCGGGCGATGCTCACGGTGGGGAGACGCGAGGGTCTCGGAAGGAGCCTGGGCGGTCGGGCGCACTGGCGCAGGAGGAGGGCGGGAGGCGCCGGGCGGCGACGGGCGGTCCGGCGAGGCGAGGTGGGAGTCGGGACGGTCCCAGGCGAGGAGGGGCTGGGCGCTGGCGCGCTTGGCCGGGTAGGAGGGGAGGAGGACGAGCCGGTGGGGCGGGCGCCGACGCCGGGGGCGACGGATCGGATCCCGATCCAGATCGGGGGAGGGAGGAGAGAAGGATCGGGGGGATGGGGTGTCGGCTAGGGTTTCCGCCGACCGGGGGAGGAGGGGGTGGGGTGGGCTGTGGCTGGCTGTCAGGGTGTGGGCTTGGCCTGGCCATTCGTGGGGTTTTTCTCCTCTCCTTTGTTTTATTTTCTTTTCTTATTTTTCCTTTTCTGCTTTTAATTTATTTTAAAATATCCAGACACTTTATAAAAAATGTGTGCACCCCACCATAATTAACTTTGTAATATTTGACAACCCCTAACATTTTAGTTTTGATTTTTGAAAACTTTTATTGCCATATAAATTTCAATTGAATTTTGAAACAAGACTCAGATTATCTATAAAGGATGTAGGTGACGTGGCACCATCAACGTGAAATTACTGTAGCATGATTATCCGGTGTTACAACCTGCTTCCCAGATCGTGCATGTGCACGGAACAAGATTGAAGCACCAACCCAAGTTAGAGTGCAAGGAATCAAGAGATTCGAAGGACAAGCACGCAGATTAGAGAGACCAAGATCAAGCCAGAGAAGCAGGATATCGCCAAGAGAAAGGCCTCCCTTGCGTGACAAAGAGCCCGCAAGGGGCGTAGGCCACCCCTCAAGAAGATAAGATAAGTACCAAGGCAGACCGCCGGGCTCACGGAGGCAAAACACCTCACCACCCACTCAGCCACGCACTCCACGCCATCGATCAAGGCGTGTCAAGCCACAAAGTTACCGAGTGGCGCCATTCGCCACATGGCTGCCTCTCTCTTACGAAGAAACTCCGATATGACACCTGGCCCCGCGATGTGTCAAGAGAACAGGTGCGTAGTCGGAAGATAGCCCGCAAGCCTTGCCGGCAACTAGTGATGTGACACTAAGCGGTGCAGATTTAATGCTACTGCGTCATCACAGAGTTAGGTATGATAGCACTATTTTCTATCATACCAATGTATAATGACTACTTTGCCATTGTGGTGACCCCTTGATCTATAAAAGGAGGCCCATGGCAACCGTAGAAAGGGTTAGAAGGTTGGATAACTCACACCCCCATACGCCAGTAGTCGCCGCCGCCAAGGCAACCCTGCTGTGCAAGTGTACTACGCCGCCACCACCTTTTCCACCATCAATCCACCAAAGCAGGAGTAGGGTTTGACGCTCACGGCGCCCAACCTGGGTAAATTGTCTCAGGTGATCTCCGCCTGCTGCCCCACGCCTCCGCTTTGTGCAACGGTTCTCCTCCCCGAATTCAGCAAGGGACCCCCTGGTCCCATAGGTGGTCGTGGTTTTACCCCAACAGATAGTGTCTGACATCACACACGCTTTGCAAACGACAACTATGTGCATTGTTACACACGTTTCCTCTCCGTGAACCGTGTCAGA
Organism: Aegilops longissima; assembly: GCA_021605205.1. Classification (NCBI taxonomy): domain Eukaryota; kingdom Viridiplantae; phylum Streptophyta; class Magnoliopsida; order Poales; family Poaceae; genus Aegilops; species Aegilops longissima. Next base: position 454,734,121 of record CM038681.1, on the reverse strand, counting down.
TTATGATGTATATCGCACACGCTGTGTTTTATTAACCGTAAAGCGCCAGTAATGACCTCGCACACCGTATTTCGCTTCTAATTTAATTGCTGCTATTTAAAATTGTACCTAATTTAAACTTGAAAGTAGGCTATAGCTTTATTCATATCCATCAGGTTGAAACAAGCAATGCATTATTCAATTCACAGGTACATTTGTTTAAGAATTACATAAGCACCAAATAAAGAATGATGAACCAGGGTTCAATACTTGTACTATTACACATGGAAAAGAAAGAGGCGACAGATATTCTGGTTGCTGAACAAGGTGAAGCGGAATGTCCCTATTGTGCTCTCATCGGATGCGTATGCACGCACGACTCTAGTTCAACCCCTTGTGATGGTCGCCGCCAATCATGTAGTTTGAGTGGTAATCTTGAGTAAAACGCTCAGATCCAATCGTAAGGGAAAAAGATTCTACATTGTCATCTAATGTAACTCATTACGGTAGTAAAAAGAAGGCTAGAGGGTTCTTACTTACCATCCTGCAGTTCATCGTTGTCCGCATAAAGTGTAAACAAATAGTTCGATTGACATCTTTTGACCCATTTTAATAACAATCTTTATCAGCTTCTCACTTGATGCTAGTTCATGAATATCTCATTGCCCTATACTCGTAAAGGGTCGAAGTGTGGATCTTTGGCAATGATGTATGTACCTAAAAGCACCAAGTTAATATTAGAAGCTAAACAACAATTGCAAAATGATGTAGTACAACACTCCCTCCATCCCATTATATTAGATTTTATTACATGTATATCTAGACATCATCAGAACATTAAGGTAACACTCTTCCTTGTTGCTATGTAGCCTGGGATTGCATATTTAGTCATTCAAGACAATGCATGTTGCTATGTAGCTTCAAGCAGTGTGCTTAAGCACGCTAGTTAAGCAAAACAAGAAGTGTAAAGGTGTGTTAACTGCATCAGGCATAACATTTAAAAACAAGCAAATAGTCATTCAAACTGCTATTGTGCAGGTCTAAAGTACACTAGTTATTGTTAAAAAACGAAAAGGCATGTTAACTGCAATATCCTTAACAGCAACCAAATATCGTAATTTATAGTGGTATTATTGAAATTGTTATTGATGAAATTGAACAACACGGCAAATAGTTGCACATATAGAGCATCACATTGTGAAGAACTGAAATAAACAAGTCATAAAGCCATCTAGCCGATCCTTTAAAAATTAAAGGACTAAAACCCTTAGTGGATATATATTGTCGGCGTTCTGGGAACGGGGTACCTGGACTTGCTCGCCTGCCTCATGGGTGACTTCGTGGGGTGGCCCAGCACGCCCATCTTCATCAAGACAAGCTCAAGACCCGCGAGGGGCCTGGCCTGGGCGGACGGCAGTGAAGCTTCTCAAGCGCCGCCTCACAAACCTGGCTCTTGGAGGATGCGGAGAGATGAACGCTGGGTACCTCACGAGGTGCCCATGACGCAAGCCATGACGCACCAAGGGCGCTATGGAGCGCCGACTGCAATAAAGGTCCTCATTTCCTCTTGGTGCAAAGGAGGCAAGCGCAGCAAGAGCATCAAGCAAAGGCGACCATTCCGTGCAACAAGACCAAGACCAACGCGAACGGCAGGAAGGAGGTCATCGTGGAGCCCAAGCCGCGCCACCACCAGAGCCTTTGACAAAGCGAGGACCAACTTTAGTCAGGATAAGTGTACTAGATGTTCCCTTCAAATGGCCAATTGTTGGCGCCTTCCCGCCAATATTTGGGAAGAGGCCCAGGCCTCTACTTATAAATAGGACTAGCCACCCACGGGAGAGAGGATCTGGATCCGTAATCCGTAATGCAGCTAGAGATCAAGCAATCTAGAGAGAGAGAGCGACCGAACTCCCCCTAGCAGTTCGTCAGACCGCCCAAGAATGCACTGCGAGGCTGTTCTTCCTTGTATTGTTCATCATCGCCCTTGAGGCAATCCACCACACCACACACTGGAGTAGGGTATTACACCACAATGGTGGCCCACCACAGATAAACCTCGTGGTTCTTGTGTTTCTCATGTAGTTTAGATCTCTTCATGCAGGCGAGGTGCAAGTAGGTAGGGGTGAGATCTCGCTGCACCCCATAGTTCGAACCCTAGAGGGTCTCGCGGAACCCGAATCCGACATTTGGCGCCGCTGTAGGGTGCGCCGAATCCGCTTTTCGCCGCTTCGCCACGCCGCATCGCCATCATCATGTCCGGTGACCAGGCGGGCAACCTCGATCCTCGGGCGGCCTGGCCCGCCCATCGCAGAGTCGCCGCCGGGCGCACCTGCTTTGTGCAGCTCGCTCGCCTGCAGGGCGCCGCGGGCCGCGCGACGCTGGTCAGCAACGACAGCTCTCACGCCACGGCAGCGCTGGTCGGGCGGCGAGGGCCTCAAACCACGCCATGCCACGGCGCTGTGACACCCGACGGGAGCAAAGCGGTTAAGGGCCACGCCACGGTGGCCCGAGAGCTACTACAATGCAGTTGCCGGAGGGCGGCCGCGACGCGTCGGCCGGAGCGGTGGCAGAGCTCCGGCTTTCGCCGATCGGGGCTCACCCTTCGCACCCAACTACCACCAGGTCCAGGCGGCCCACGCGAGGCCCCACGCGCCCGCCCGCTCCAAGCGGACTCCAAGGCCACTCCAACGCCAGCCAGGCCACAAGATCGGGCCAGCAGCGGCGCCGCCCGCCCCGGCCAACAAGGAGGACTCGCCCACGCCCACGGCCCCATGGGCCGCCGCCACCACCCCCTGTGTGGGCGCCAGCAGGGCTACGTGGCACACGGGCACTACGGGCAGCATTCGGATGGCGTTCCCGAAGAGTACGTGCCCCACATGATGGATCAAGGGCACGCCAGAGGACGGACACGCCGCCTCGCCCAAGTTGGGGGACGAGGCACCGGCTGAGCTCTTCCAGAGCCTCGGGAAGCCCCCTGGCCGACCATGCCGGAGCAACGATTATCGGTACCACTAATTCCTCAGAGCAGGCATACGCCAACCATGGATCGCTGGAGGTACAGATCGTCGCAGCGGACGCTGCCCCAATCCCTGCAGCTTCTACCCTCAGAGGAGGGCACCGAGGGCTGCAGGAGAGGGGCCGAGATCCGCATCACCACCTGCTCGAGCAAGGCGCCTCAGGAGGTAGGCCTCGGCCGAGGAGGTGCTCTCCGGCCTACCCCGGCAGAGAGGACCCGTGGTCATCGGGGAACTGGCCATGCACCGCCTACCCCATCGGCGGTGTCTTCGGTCTCCGCCGCTGATGGCACTAGAGTGTGGCGCAAGCGGGCCCTCGTCCGCGATATGAAGCAAGGCCGGTACTTGCAAAGAAGGCCCAAGGCTCGTGAAGCCCGCCGCCGTGACACTCTCACGTAATAATGAGTGGGGTTGTACACGCCGGAGTCTCGTGAGCGCCGCCCAAGCCCCTGGGCTCCTCCCATGCCCAAAGCAGCAGACTTAGCTCCCTGCTGGTGAGAAGATGTCCAATTTAGACTAGGTGCCGGATGCGCTTTTTCTCGCTTTTCTTGCTTTTCCCTTGGTTGTCGCTTCTGCTTGGATTTGTTGATTTGATCTGGCGATTTGCGTGTGTTTGGGGAAGGGTGTTTAGTCTCGCTCACGCTAATCTCGTGGTTCGTTACCACTGCCTCGCTTGCCTCCCTCGTGAGCCCCTCACGAGCCGGGCCAGGCCTAGCATGCGCATGACCGGACCGCCATCACCACGCCTCTCAGGAGGTTCTCATCACAGGTTAAATGGGCTCGTTTCAGGAGCACACGGAGCGCCACAGCCCTCCGCAGTTATCTGGCTCACGCGTCGAAGGTAAACAAGCCAGCCACGGCTGGCTAGGCTACCACTTGGTGCAAAGCGCATCGAATGATACCGCATCTACTAATACGCTTAATCGCAAGTTTTACACAAGGCTCCTCCCAAAATGCTCTTACAACCTTCGTACAAGCCTCAACTCGCTCACAGCAGGATAAGAAAGCAGGAGCGCACGCGGTCAATCGGATAAATCCCCCAATGCATCCTCAAGGTCACCTCCTGAATCGTCATTTGGCGCCGCTGCCTCGCCATCGCCCGCTCGCCGGGCCAACCGCGCCAGGGTTTTTCACCACGCCGCCTTCATCAGCCACGACCACGCCCGCCATCGCCGAGAGAGAAGGCCCCGACGAGGGCATCCACGTTGTCTTCCACCTAATGCGCCAGTGTCGTCCCGACGGCCCAGGGGTATTGGGGCGACGGGCGCATCAAAATCGGGTTGGGGTCCATGTCCCAAGATGGTCAAGATGCGAGAAAAGGCACGCCCAGCAGGGCGCCACTCCTCTCCTCCACCAACCTGCTGGATCTGCCCGATCACACTCCAGCCGCCACCACATCGCTGAAGAAATCAAGGTTACCAAAGATAGTTAATCGCATGAGGCTCGCCGACGGCCGCCTCACGATGTTGCCCAAGGCTGCAGTAGCTTTTCCCGAGCGCAAGGGAGCATAGGTCCATGCTCGTGCTCCAGATCTGCCGCTGGCGAGTCTCTGCCCTCGCTCCGCCATGCAACAGCCTCGGCCGCCCACCCACCACTGATGAGAAGAAGCATCTCGGCGCGGGAGGAAGTTAGTTCCTCCTCCGTCACGCCAAGGGCGGCCCGGGAAGCGTCAGCCCGCCGCGTCTCTTCGTCCAGCTTGGCCCTCAGGGCGCCGGTCTTGCCTTCCGCTTCGGCCCGATCACCTCAGCCTCTCCTCGAACTCAAGGCCGAGGTTCATATAAACACGCCTAATATGCGACCCTATCCAAAGGAACTCAAGGTCCCACCAAGGATAGACCAAGATATTGAGACGCTTTTGCAAGGTGGATATCATTACATCAACATTACATAATAGATGGGGATACATACATAAGGCACAAACGCCACAAGAATACATCAACATCATGTACAGAGATCAACATCCGACTACGGATGAAACATAAACAGAACTCAAACGACATCCACCTTCTAGCCCAAGTGCTGCCGACCGAACCTATCCCCGATCAAGAAGAACTCCAAACAAGCAACATCGCCTCACGCCATGATCATCGCAAACCTGTACCCGCAATCGGTGGTGTAGTAATCAGGAGCCACGAGGACTCAGCAATCCCATTACCATGGGTATCAAGACTAGCAAAGCTTAATGGGAAAGGAAGGGTAAAGTGGTGAGGTTGCAGCAGCGACTAAGCATGTATGGTGGCTAACATACGCAAATGAGAGCGAGAAGAGAAACAAAGGAACGGTCGTCAACTAGTAATGATCAAGAAGTGATCCTGAACTCCTACCCACGCCGACATAACCCAAGAAACCGTGTTCTCCTCTCGATCAACCCCAAAAGAGACACTCACGGTTACACACACGGTTGGTGTATTTTAATTAAGATCAACTTCGGGTTTCTACAACCGGACATTAACAAATTCCCATCGCCACATAACAATGGCACGGCTTTCGAAAGTTCAAACCCCTGCAGGGTGTCCCAACTTAGCCCATGATAAGCTCTCGCGATCAACTAAGGATATTCCTTCTCCCGAAGCCCGATCGCCTCGAATCCCGCTACAAGACATTTCGACAACAATAAAACAAGTCCAGCAAGACCTCCCGGCGCAGCCGACACCTCGATAGTAGCCACAGATCTCGCCTCGTGCCAACGCACCGGATAAGCTAAGCGATGTGTACCGACGTAACCCAAGTTGCTAAGGGATGGTCCCCACGGTGTTTAGTTTGGACCAACGCTAGACAAGCACCGCCGGGGGTAAATAAAGATGACCCTCAAGATGCGCGACTCCCAAGGGAAAAAGGCTAGGTGAGGCAAATGTAAAACCAATGTTGGGCCTTGCTGGAAAAGTCTTATTCAAAGCGAACTATCCAGGGGGTCCCATAAATCACCCGACCGCGTTAGGGACGCAAAATCCGGGAACATAATACCGATATGACGGAAACTAGGGCGGCAAGAGTGGAACAAAACACCAGGCATAAGGCCGAGCCTTCCACCCTTTACCAAGTATATAGGTGCATTAATTAAATAAGATATATTGTGATATCCCAACAAGTAAACATGTTCCAACAAGGAACAACATCTCCATGTTCCAACAAGGAACAAACTTCATCTTCACCTGCAACTAACAACGCTATAAGAGGGCTGAGTAAAGCGGTAACATAGCCAAACAATGGTTTGCTAGGAAGGGTGACAACGAGTTAGAGGTTCATGGCAATTTGGGATGGCTTGAGGAACAGTAATAGGTAACGAAAGCATAGCGAAGAGCGAAGCAACTAGCATAGCAATGATAGTAGTGAGATCCAGGGTAGCGGTCATCTTGCCTGAAATCCCGCAAGGAAGAAGAACGAGTCCATGAAGAAGATGAACGATGAAGCTGAACCAAGCGAGACGAACGAATCCTCACGATCGCAACGGAACATGAACTAACAAGAAGAAGCACACAACATAGTAAACACTCCACACATGAACAAGACAAGACGCACAACAAACATGATGCATGACAAATCTATATGAGGCTACTCATGGCAAGAGATGATGCAAACAAGAGCAACACATAAAGACAAGTTTAAATGAGGCCGGAAACAACATAGAACAACTCCGGTAAGTCCTCATATGCAAATTTCGAAATTGGTCCAGATCTGAATAAACATTATGTTCAAGTTGTTAAACAGCAATTTAATATGCACCACGATGATCTACACGAAATTCTAGTCAAGTTACATATAAAGTTCATTAGATTCGGAGCTACGGCCTAGAAGATATGAGCAAAACAAGATAAGCATGGCATTGATGCAAAATGCATACAAACATCAAGCAAAACACCTCAAAACAAGGATGCAACATGATAATATGAAACTACATGCAAAATCAAGCAAGTTTGATATAGAGCACACTCAAAACGGAGCAACGGTTCAACACATACACCCTATAAGTTATAGCAACAATCTGACCAAAACAGCAACTAGGCATATTGCAAGCATCAAAACAACATGCTACAGCACCCCAACATAATAACAAAAGGCATGGGCATGATCGACAGGTAAAGCATAGAACAAAAGTCCTTTAGTGACCATAAGCCAAAAAGGATCAGAAAATATAGTAACACCCATGTCAATATCGAAAGTTTTCATAATGATTCAAAGAACATGGCATGTCAAAACTGATAACAAGTGGGCATGTTTACAAGCTCAATGCACTCACTACAGAGCCTTATATGAAAAACTAAGCATACATACATCAAGAATACATGGCATAGAAGACATACATGGCGAGAACAAGAACATATCATATACGGATCAACCACAACAAGCTTGGCAAAATTGAATAACATGTAAACAATCTGTCAGGAAACATTTGATAGCAAAAATAGAGCTCGATTGACTCAAGCTATGGCACTCCATAATTGCAAAGAAGGGCATGGATGGATAGAGCAAGACATGTTTAACAAAACATCCTTACTGAAGTATCTCAAAATATGCATGGATCTCTTGGTAGCATCAAGTTAACATGGCATCAGAATATCAGCAAAACAGGGCTGAAAACAGCAACAACAAGACACCTAGTTTGCATGCTTGTGCTAGTCACCACATTGATCACAAAAATACATAGCAAGCACCACTGGAAAGAAGACATGTCATATTGCAAAACACATGTAGGGCTCAAGTCCATAGGATGCATACATCAATCATGGCAAAAATGACAAAAGTGCAACTTCTGATAAAAATCAGAAACTAACATCACATAGCACTCTTGCAACAGCATTTCGGGCGCCAAGACGAGCTCAAATGAAAATGATGCAATGAGACGAAATGATCTACTCATCGGGGCGAACATTTTGACATATTACACGCGCAAAACGGAGCTATATGCACAGAGATACGACGCGATGAAAATGGAACAAAATTACTGCAGAAAAAATGACTTAGTGGAATTTTAGAGGGGGGGAAGTCAACCTCGTGGGCTCGGCCCAGGTCGTGAGAAGGGGCCGGCTGGGCTGGAGCGGGACCGAGGCCCACGCGGGGAAGGAGGCAGGCCGGCTTGGGCCTGGGGGCAGCAGCAGGCGGGCCAGACGCGGGCGGGCCTACGGGCCGGGACGGCCGCGGCCAACTGGAATAGGCGGATCGCTCCTCCCGACCCGTGGAAGGCGGCGGCGGCGGCGGTTGCCGCCGCGGCGAAGCGGCGAAGACGGGCGGGACCGACCGAGAGAGGTCCGGATGGACGGAATGAGCAGATCCGGCCGGGGCAACCGATCCGTGGATCCCCACGGTTCGTGAAGACGTACGGGCGACGGCGATTTATGGCGGCGGTGGCTACCGCGGGAGGAAGGGGTCAGCAGGGGAGCAGGAGAAGTGGAGGAGGAGAAGGAAGAGAGGAGGAGGCGGGGCCCGCCCGGCGCGGCGCCGCCGCGCCGCTGGTCGTGGCGGAGGCGCGAGGCGGCGGTGGTCCGGGCGCCGGATCCTCGGAGGCGCAGGAGGGAGCTCTCCCGAGCAAAGCGGCGCGGTGCGGGCACCTTGGCCCAGATCGCCCGGGCGGGCTGTGGACGGCCGAGGAGTTCGGCCAGGCGGGGAGGTGCAGGGCACGGCCAGCCCTCGGTTGGCTGCGGGGCTGGGCGCCAGCGCCAAGTGGCGGGAGGGAGCGGTGGCGCGGAAACGGAGGTGGAGGCGCGGCTGATGATTGGGGGCGAGATTTGAGGAGGAGGAAGACCAGAGGTAGGTGGAGGGGCTAGGCTGCCCAAAATGGACAAGGGATGGTGTTTAAATAGGAAAGGGGCTAGGTTAGGGATTAGTCCATTTTCGGACCGCTGGATCACGATCGGACGGCCCTATTACCAGGAGGAGTTGTTGGGCTGGATTAGAGTGGGTGTGAGCTGCGAAGAGAGGCCTTGGGCTGATAAGAGAGAAGAGAAGGTAGCTCGCGACAGCTTTGAGACCGAAACGTCCGACGATTAAACCGCAACAAGTGCATTTAATGACGGTTGGGCTATCAAACGAAGCTCGAATCCGATTTAAACTTGACAAAGCGCCTGTCTACACTATAATAAGACCGCATGTCAAGTTGCATCCCATTCGAGAACATTTAACACCCGCATACCTAAAAATAGGTAAAGGGGCGCCTGGAGACATAGGAGTGCCGGATTGCAAAACGGACAACGGGAAAATGCTCGATGCATGAGACTTAACACGTATGCAAAATGAAATGCACATGATGACATGATATGAAATGCAGATGATGACATGGCAAAGTGCAACACGCAAGCAAATGACATGGCAAAGACGGCGAATAACTGAATGACACCGGGCGATCAAACTGGGCGTTATACCAGGGGGCTGCCATTCGGCGATCAACCTCTTCCAGACTCGGCCTCCTGCCGCAGCGACATCGCCCTCCGCCCGCCACCAAGCGCCCCTCGCTCCAGCTGCTCAAGATCGCGGGCGCGGCTGCAGCTTCCGCCGCTGCCTCCTCGCGTCTCTCGAGCTCCGCCTGGTCGACCAAAGCCCCTTCATCGATGCAAGGGCTGCCTCACGCAGCTCCACCTGCTGCCCCTGTGGAATCGCCCAGTTCGGAGCTTCCGCTACCGCCCTCCGCCGCCCACGCCACCGGTCAGCCTCCGGTGTCCTTGACGGCTTGGGAACGGGCCGCCTGTGAGACATCCAACGACACCTCGGCTTTCTCACTGCCGAGGTCGCGGCTGGTGGCATGCTGTATGGCGACCTTCACCTTCGCTATGCCTCTTCAGCCTAGGCGCAGGCCTCAGCTTCAAAGGCCAAGGTCTTCGTCGTGAAGCTCTACACCAAGCTGGCTCATCTGATCAGCCGCCTCCGAGAAACCTTGGCGAAGGGCACGGGCTCCCGGGCGCCAAGCACGCTCTTCCGGCTGCTATCCGCCCCTAGGTGTGCGCGTGGGACCACGAATCAGCATTCCCCCTTCAGCAGTGGGGGCGGGCCACGATGGCGGCACGCCCGCCAAGCCTGCCTAGAGCCGCTCTGCCCCTGAATGAAGAACGAAGGGCCGACCTCAGCCAATCGCCGCCCACAACCAACGAGGAGCCCAAGGCAGGCTAGCTTTGCCCCCGGAAGGCTCAAGGAGGGTCGTGGAGGCACGCAGAACCATGATGCACCACAGATGGCTCACCTCCGACCGGCCTCGCCACAAGGGCGCGGTTGAACTCGGGGTGTTCGGAGACAAAGGAGAGGGCGGTTCGGGGGATGGCTCCTCGCCATCTCCGTGAGCTCGGCAGTGAAGGATTTCAAGGGCAAGGATCACCAAGCAACATGAAAATAAGGAACTAGGAAAGGAGAAGGCTTACTCATCAATGGCGAATACTTCCTGGCTTCAGAAAGCGGCAAGGGTAATCATCACCCAAGGCCTCCCTCTCTTAAAAGAGCCTCAAGTCCACGCGAAGCGGCCCAGGAATTCAGCGCAGGGTCACCGCGACGAGGAAGAAGCACCAAGGTGACCAGCGTCAAGGGCGTCGTCCTGGCACATGCCGCCGGTTGCCTCACCAAGAGGGGTAGCTGGGGCCTCAGGGGCCTCGGCCACGGGAGACGCAGGGCGCATCTCAATGCCTGCAGCCACAGTAGTGCGGGCCTCAGGAGCTGCCGCCTCAGGAGTGCCGCCTGGCATCGTCGTCCCGGCAGAGTCTCCCTCAGCCTCCGGTGGCCCTTGCCTCCCTGCTCCACCACTCGAGGAAGGGCCGCAGTGGGCAACTGGGAGGGCATTCACCACAACTGGGTTCTCGCGAGGTCCCATGAGGCCTGTGGGGCGCAGCCCCCATTCGTCGAAGCTGGGCATCTGCTTCACGAAGTCACCCCTGTTCGAGCAAAGATATAGCAAGGCACCCCCTTGCCGGATGCTGCCAGGTGAAGGGTCTCCAGTCAGGATCATGAGAACCTTCCTCATCACTTCAGGCGTTAGGTGCTCCTCCTGGAGCCTCATGCGGTCCTCGCTCCCACCGAAGGCCCCCATCCGGCGGGAATGGCGCTGAAGAGGGGCAATGCGGCATAGGAGGAACTCGTTCACCACCTTGGGTGCCGTCACGCCGAGCGCCCTCAAGTACGCGAAGCGATGCCAGACGAAGACGAGCCGGGGGCTCGTGAGCGTCTCCTGGCCTCAGCCCAAATTGGGGATAGCGGGCAATGCTGGCTCCGAGAGCAGGGGGCTGGGCACCCCGACGTCCACATACAGCCACCGCTCGCGAAACCCAGACGCGGGCGGAGGAAGGCCGAAATCAATCCCTGAAGCTGCAGTTTCTGGTGCGGCAATGAAGCTCACGCACTTCGGCATTTGGTGGGGCCGATGAGGCGCAAAGAGAAGAAGTGCCGCAGCAAGGCAATCAAGGAGGGATGCTCATCATCGCCAGCATAAAGGCGTAAAACGGCAAGAAGAGTAATGGATTCAGACCCAAATGCATCATATGGATCCGTAATGGAAAGCACAGCATTGAAGAAATTGGAAAAGGGGAACCAGTCCCGCCTACGTATGCCGGCAAAGCACCGGACCTCGGTGACTATTCTGTCAATGGAGAAGTGAGACAGTGCCGACCGCCGCCCTCCCGCATTCGCTGAAGATAGTGGCGAGGGCAGAACTGACCTTGTCCAAGCCTTCTTGCTGAGTATGATCGACCGATCGACGACAGTGAGCTGGCCGGGCGACGGTGAGCGGGCGAGGCACATGCTTTTTCCTGTCCCCTTCTTCGCCGGAGCCATGGCGATGTGAAGGGGAGGATTCGAGATTGATTGGAAGCGAGACGGAGCTCGAGAGGAGGAAGAGAAGGAGACTGGCCGAGCGGGAGAAGAGGGATGATCGGTGCAACCACGGGTCCGCTCTAGCTAGGCGCAAATAAGGAGGCATGGGGAACAGGACGCCCACGCCCAATCAACCGCCACGCTGGCGCCCGAGGTCAGCAGGCTGTTAGGGCTCGCGCGCGGCCGTGACTTGCCCCTTCACTTCACTCGCCAGCCAAGTCCAGCGCGCCTTTGGGCCCGGGCTACACGGTGTTTTGGGAACGGGGTACCAGACTTGCCCGCCTGCTGCCTCTGGCGTGGCTGGGGGGGGCACGGCCCATCTTCATCAAGATAAGCTCAAGACCTCGCGAGGGGCCGAGATTGCAGGCGGACGGCAGTGAAGCTTCTCGCGCCTCGTCAGCTGGCTCGGGAGGAGGCGGAGAGATCAAGGCGGGTACCTCACGAGGTGCCCATGACACAAGCCATGACGACTAAGGGCGCCAAAGGGCCGGCCTGCAAAGGTCCTCATTTCCTCTTTGGTGCAAAGGAGGCAAGTGCAGCAAGAGCATCAAGCAAAGGCAACTGCTTCGTGCAACAAGACCAAGACCAATGCAACGGTAGGAAGGAGGTCATCGTGGAGCCTAAGCCAAGGCCACCGCCAGAGCCTTTGACAAAGTAGGACCAACTTTAGTCGATAAGTGTACTAGATGTTCCCTTCAAATGGCCAATTGTTGGCGCCCTTCCTGCTCAATATTCGGAAGAGGCACAGGCCTCTTCTTATAAATAGGACTAGCCACCCACAGGAGAGAGGATCTGGATCCAGAATCCAGAACGGAGCTAGAGATCAAGCAATCTAGAGAGAGAGAGAGTGACCGAACTCCCCTAGCAGTTCATCGCTACCGCCAAGAATGTACCTCGCGAGGCAGTTCTTCCTTGTATTGTTCATCATCGCCCTCAGCAATCCACCACACCACACACGGAGTAGGGTATTACACCACAATGGTGGCCCTAACCAGATAAACCTTGTGTCTCTTGTGTTGCTCTTTATGTAGTTTAGATCCTTGCGAGGCGACGAGGTGCAGGGTAGGTAGGTGAGATCTCCGCACACCCTGTAGTTCGAACCTAGAGGGTCTGCCGGAACCCGAAATCCGACATATGTACTCAAGCAATTTTTTTGCCTTTTCTAGTCGATCCCCTAAACTTAACGTTGTAAACTTCAATTTGATCAAGTTCAAAGCAGGCTCAACCAAAAGTAGCATGCATTCAAACATAAACATAGATAGTTTTGCATAACCGAACATAAAACGTAAATTTAAACTAAGCTAACTACTTTCGGTCGAAGTAGAGGTCGAGCCAATCCTTCCTCGTCATGTACGGTGTGCTGCAAGCCGGGTCTGGGCCGGTGCCATCGTCGGGGTCATTGGGGAAGGCACTCCTCCACTCGTCGGCATCGATCTCCTCGTCCTCGGGGCCCACCACGATGCCCTCCGTGCTGCCGTCCTCGGCGCCTTCGACCTTGTCATCAGAGGAGAGCGCAATAACCTCGCCACCCTCCGCACTGCCGTCCTCGCCGTATTCGACGTCGTCATCGGAGGAGAGTGCAATAACCTCGCCGCCCTCCGCGCCGGCAAAGATTGCCCGCTCCGCCTCCACGAGCTCCGGCTGCTGCCGGCGGAGCTCTTACATGTAGGCTTCGCTGCTCGCCTCCGAGGCGCCCCATGCCTCGTGGGTCCTCCTGCCATAGCCGAGCTCACCACCCCTGGCTCCGGCGGAACGAGGTCGACCAGGCGTGTGCCAAAGGGGAAGTTGAGCCTAGCCGTCGTGCCGTGGTAGCAGACCTGCCAGCGGTCGTATTCCATGGCCGCGAGCTCGGCCGTGTGGAAGCTACCGAGCCACCGGCGGGTGTGGGTCTCCGGATCTGTAATCTCGGCGACCCACGGCCCCCATCGCCGCTGCCGGACCCCGAGGTAGGACCTCATCAGCTGCCGGGTCCGAGGAAGGACGGGGAAGTCCTCAAACTGGCGTAGGGGCGAGGCGGCGGGTGGATCGGGGGACCGACGATGGAGGATTGAGCCCGCGGAGGACGAAGGGGACACCTAGGCGGCCACCTCGCCGGCGTCGGGCGAAAAGGCCGTGATAAACCTCTTTTTGGCCATTGGCTTATCGAGCTCCCTGGCACACAGGCAGAGGTTGAGGATGGAGGTGGCAGTAATGGCGGTGACCTACCAATGGTTTCGGGGTGGTGTGTGTCTGTGTGAGCGGAGGTTTTGGAGAGTGTGTGGTGTGTGTGGTGGGGCGGGGGCAAGGTGGTGTTTGAGAAAATACTCCGGCAACTGAAAATTTTACTAGGCGGGAGTAATAAGGCGGGGCTGCTGAAAATTTGGATCAAGGGCGAGCAGATATTTTTGAGATTGCGAGGGATCCATAGGCAGGAGTAAAATGTCGGGGCTACTGATAATTTGAATCAAGGGACTGAAGCAGAGCTGGAGTAATATTTTCGAGATTACGAGGCAGTTATATTTCGAGATTGCAAGGAATGCAGAGGCGGGAGTATTTGGGGAGCGAGCTAGTGTGCTTGACACGCCGGCTGTGGACTGTAGCCGACGCACCTTCTCGCGTAAGCCATAGGCGTACTATACACCGTCGGTGCTCCAGGATATTTTGTACTGCATTTGACACGGTTGGTGATAATAAACTATGTGGGATCTACTTGATTTTTTATCTTGATTTGAATTACATAATGGGGTCACAGCGGCAAAGGACTGTGTTTGAATTGCTAGGACTTTTATCTGCAGTGAACATGCAACTATATGTGTGTCGTAAAAGAATTGGAATTATTCAGGGTTCGTTTGGACATTTATACATTAAATTGGTTTTCTAGCCATTTCAGGTGCACAATTCAAAATTAAACTACATGCACATGCTCCGGTGCACCAACATGGTTGTAAAATCATATATGTGTCCATGGGTTTATGCTTATGTCCCATACAATAAATGGGGATGAACTTCGAACACCACGGCACCGTGGCTCTCCGGCAAACGTCGATGTACTTGCTTTTGTAATTCTAGTAAATCCAAAAATTGTTGGAAATTCATGAAACTTGGCATGCTATCATGGAGCGGCATCAACATGCCGTGGTAAATTTTTTTGTCCCATTTGGGGCAGGTTTGGGTATAAGCTTCTCACCAACCAGACCTTCTCACAACAAGTGTGATGGTTTCGGTAGGGAACGTTTCACCTTTCTAGGAAAAACGATATCCGTTGCCTCTTCTTGATTTCAATTTTTTTCCTAGTGTCAACATAGAACAACAGGAGTGTTGTGTTAATTTTTGGAATTTTTTGGGGTTCGTTTGGACAGTTTTATACATTAATTGAGTTTTCAATGCATTTATGTGCATAATTCACATTTGAACTACATGCACATGCTCTAATGCATATAAATTGGTTGAAAATTCAAACTGTGTCCTTGGTTGCATGCTTAGGTCCCATGCAAGAAATGGGAATGAATGTCAAACACCCAGCCACCGTCACTCGGCCACAAACATTGAGATACCTGGTTTTTAAATTCTAGTAAATCCAAAACTCGTCTGAAATTCATGAAACTTGGCATGGTATCATGTAGCGGCATCAACATGCCGTGTGTTGGGGATATACCCTGCGGCGTAACCCAGCCGGACTTTGCGCTTCATCGATAACCCGCCGGAGGCCTGACGGCTCACTGGTCTGGCGGTTCACTGGTCTGCCGTCCCACTGGTGACCCGGTGGGTGTTTTAGATGGATGACAAGGCCCAAGGCCCAGAAGGCCGGCTCAAGGTGTGGTGGGCCAGCTTACGAGGAAATACATAAGGAATATTCTCCTACAAAGGAAGCAAGACTAGGACTCCACTTGTAATAGAGTAATCCTAATCCTACTAGGACTAGTCATGGAACCCGCCCCTTCAACATATATAAGGAGGGGCAGGGAACCCCAAAGAGGACAAGAAACAATCTCGAGGGCTGGACCTAAAGGGGGAGCCGGCTTATGCGGTGACTTTCTCATGAGCATAATGAGACCTAGCCACAAACATCATGTAGGGTTATTACCGGATGATGTTTCCCGGGGCCGAAGCTGTCTAAATCCTTGTCTTGTGTGTTGATCCGCCTCGCGTCTCTCAATTCCGACCATCCCCTTCAAGCTACCGCATAGATGTCTTGGCCTCACGACTAAGTCCTCACACTAGGACATCTGACGTGACAATTCCACGAGAGTTGGCGCCCACCGTGGGGCTTGCGCACGGTGGTGTTAAGTTCTTGGAGGGATCTTTTCTAGGGTTCGAGAAGTTTGTAATTAACTAGCTCAACAAGAGCCGGCGTGGAAAAACTCACATTAACTATGATTTCATCGGTCAAGTTTGATGAAGTGTTTTTCGGCGGCAGGTATGAGATTGAGATTATTTTCGGGTTATAAGTTGTGCGACCGTCCCACGCGCCCTGGTGATCCGCCGAGTTCGAGATCGAGACAGATTTTTCATGGTGTCGGCCTTGGGCGAGATGTGTACTCCGTGTCGTATGTACTGCGCCTGAGAGAAATCGACTGTGGCCACACCCTTTTTCTAAAGTGAAGGCCGGGTCAAATCCAAGGAAATCTCAAGTAGTACTTTGACCTGGAAACGGAGCAGTCACAACCTAGGGGGTGTTTGGTTCCAGGGATTTTTTTGTGTTGGGACTAGAAAAAGTCCCTAGCAAACCAAACAAGGTGGGACTTTTTTGGAACTTTTTGCTAAAAGTCCTTAGAAGCACCTCCTTAAGAGTCTTTTTCAAAAAGTCCTAGGGACTAAAAAAAGTCCTAGGACTACTAGGACTAGAGAACCAAACACCACCCTAGTCTCTGAGTTCGCCCCGAGGTGCCTGCATCAGCCATCGCTAGGAATTGTGCTGCAACCCCCGTACGCCACGTCAGATCAGTTTGTGTCAACCTGGGCGTGTGTGGGAAAGGGTAAAACCCCGACTACTTACTCCGTTACTACTGTTCGTATAAAGGGTCCACCAAGTACTTGAGTACTATCCATGTGAAAGCTCAGATTTTGGGAAGGAGTAATCTGTACAGCAAGATTCAGATTCGTTTTCTAATCATTCCTTTGATCAAGCCAGCCACCAATACGAGTACGTGAATCTACTAGTAGTATCTGTTCAGTTTTTTTTCAAAGGGAAGAAGACCACGACCCGGATTCTGCTCTGTTGTCGAGTCGCCCGCGGCGTCCAAGTCGCCGTCAAGCCACCTCCTCTGCGACGGGTACATACACAGTGTCACGCACCTGACCACAGCTGTGTATCCCACAGGAGATCTGTTGGGTCAAAGGAAACAGTGGAAAAAGGAAACAGTGGAGCTAGTGTCACACCAGAAGCATCAATGCAAATATTCCAGTATGAACAAGCTGGTCAGACGAAAAAATCAACATGCATGAAACGACTTAAGTACTATTAGTACTGTTTCCGCTGTCCAACATTATCATAAACGTTGGACCGGCAAAAAATATCAGCTGATATTCATCTAAGTTTGTTTCTAGTACATATTGTTTTTTGTCAAAGAACAATTATTTTGTCTGTATATTTTTTATATATGCAGGACAATGATTCATCGTTTGCTGTTGAACGAATGTGCGCAAGCCGCCGCCCGTGCAGTTCGATCTACATCAACTTGCTAGGATCGCGCCGCGATTGACTGGCCCTCCGTGCGGCTTGCCGCGCCCGCGATTGACTTATTGTCCGCACCCGCGGCCAAGCCGTTTCCAACGCTACTGCCGACTCTCCCCGTCCGCACCAGCTTACAAGCCACAGCCGACTCATCTGTCTGAGCCGCCTCTGATGCTGCGGTCCTTTTTACTGTCCACCCTGCGGTCCGGCCTATTCAACGTGCCGGGTCGACTGACGGACACCGCTGCGGATCATAAGGTCCATATACATCAGGTGAAATCTATCCAATCAATTTTTATTGATACATTTTTTATTCTTTAAAAGAACAAATTACTCCGGCTTGCAATATTATTTATGCAGGAGCAATTGTTCATCGTAAAAGCTATGGTCGGGTCATGGATGTATAGCTCGCACCACCATTATAATGCGCTAGCATCTGACCACACCGTCAAGCTCGGTGAATATATCGGCAAGCCGCCATTCTGCAGACTAGTTTACATCAACATGATGTGGTTAACTCGCCCGTCCGCACCGGTTTACAATGCCGCGGCCGACTCAGCTATCTGTGTTGCCTCTGAAGCCGCGGTCGTCTTTGCTGTCTGTCTCTCACGGCCTGGTCTACATCAACACACCGGGTTGCACCTGTCTACATGAGCTGTTTATTGAGTATAAAACCAGTCACTGCTCAGGTAGCCCAGTTTTCTTTCAAATTGGAGGCAAATTATCATCAACCGCCGTCTGCACTGGATGGTTCAATGGGCAGGCATGCAAGTCGCTGCCACTATAGTTTGGTTAACTTCAAATAGCCAGTTGGAAGGAACCATTGGCCGAGTTGCTGACACAGCTCATACAGATCATTTATAACCCGCCGCAGTCACCTCAACCTTCTGCGGATTCACACTACGCTATCAACACAAATGATATACACCCTATGCTATGGTAAAATATGGAAATCTCAAGCTAACTCCTCGAGTCGCCTTAAAACTCGGGGGCTACAATGGCATGACTCAGCAAATCTTGCCAGTTTCAGCATAATTCAAAAACCCCAGGACGTTGCAGGGAAAGATAACCCGGTCCCGAAGGCTGCCGCCATATTGGTAAAAATTTAAAAGCCGTCAGAAAACTTCCGGCTCAAAATGAAGATTCCGGTTTAAGAGAAATTTGTTTTTCACAAAACATTGACCTCTCAGTAGCTGGTTTAAAATCCGGATCAAGGGAAATTAGTCTCACTGAAGCTCTCAAAATATCCGATTCAAAATACGGTCAAGGGAAAATCTGTCTCCCACAAAGCTCTGAAGCTCTCAATATCCGGTTCAAAATCCCAGTTTAAGAAGAATTTATCTCTTGCAAAAAGTTAAAGGTTGCTGAAGAGGACTTGCTGCCATGAAGCGCGGTTCAAACATGGGTTATCCTGCCTTATTGGCTTATCATATTGTTGATCACTTGAGGGCTTCCTGCTCATTGAGCATAGCTGTGAATATCCCTCTTGATCCGGCTTATACGCCATACTTACAAAAAACTTGGGGGCTTACTACCCAGGTTAAAGGGACCAAAGAGGGTCTGTTCCATAGCACAACTCAAACATAGGTACCCGGCGAACACGGCTCACAAATGAGTCATTTGGGGGCTTCATGATCGTATTCGAATCATAGCTTAACCCCTTTTGGGTCCGACTTTGATCGTATTCGAATCAGAGTCGTAAAAAAGTTTCATCATCACTAGGGGGCTTCCTGTTCAAACATCGGTCATATTCGAACCAAAGAGAACATAGCTGTCGATACCCTCTTGATCGGCACAATGCCAAACTCACTAGGGGGCTTCTTGATCGTATTCGAATCATAGCTTAACCCCTTTTGGGTCCGACTTTGATCGTATTCGAATCAGAGTCGTTAAAAAACTCTCAAGGTCATTTGGGGGCTTCCTATTCAAACATAGGTCATATTCGAACCAAAGAGAACATAGTTGTCGTTACCCTCTTGATCGGCGCAACGCCAAAGCCACTGGGGGCTACATGATCATATTCGAATCCTCGCTTAACCCTTTTGGTCTGGTTTACTGATCGTATTCGAATCAGAAGCCTCAAGTTTTTCTTTCTATTTTGCTTAAGTTTTTTGCAAACAATCTTTGTTTTTGTCTTGAGGCTTTTGTCCAGATCTAAGTATAAGTGTGGTTTAAATTTTACCCGGCTTGACTTTTGATGACAAGTCGCCATCATATGACAATCATCAAACATTTGGAAGTCTTGGCTTCTAAAGATTGGGTTATCACCCTTACTGTGCAGGTCACATAAACCGGCAGTGCAAATTCAATATCACAGGTATGATATTATAATTATGTTTCAAAGTTATGATTCATAATAGGCTTATCTGTGACTCCTTTTTTACACATCAGTGGTCATATGTAAGATATTATGACCCGCCCTGCGGTAAACCGCCAAGGGTTCTTGTGATCTACTTGTGTGCAGGATAAAGACTACATTTGGGAGGTTACCCGCCCTGGCTTTTGACGTTAAGTTGCAGGGCATATGTTGTTTAAACTCTGTGCAGGATTTGTAGAACTATGACTTATATCAATGCTTAAGTCCAAGCTCATCATTAAAATTGATGCTTCAAAATGATTCTGGATTTTCTCAAAGGCTATAAATAGTCGGGTTATAAAAATTCTGGCTTAAAATGGAGGCGTATTAAATCGCCATCGGCCAAGGGCCGCCGGGTATTTAAACTCCGGATTTACTTGTCAACAGATAAGGTTTTCAAAGTCACTTTAGCGCAATGGCTATTATCTTATCAATGGATATGATTTATTCTACAATTGAAGGAATAGTCCCGAGTCGCTGCAGGCTTACGACCCGGCACTTGGGGGCTACATTATTCAAGTTGAGATTACATCAAATATACAAGTCTCATGTCGCTGCAAGCATGCACCATGACACTTGGGGGCTAATGCAAAGTCATTTTTTGCTCAACTTATTGAAGACCCGACTCATCACATTCTAAATGAGCCGACCCTTGGGGGCTACCAATTGCTCCTATCAAAAATTCAAGGTACACAAACTTTAATCCATTATATTGAAAGATCCACTACTCAGTTGGTAGAGTACAAAGCTCTTAACCTTGTGGACGTGGGTTCAAGCCCCATGGTAGAGATTACATCATATGATGTTATTATCAATGAATCATATACAAAGTCCTAGCTCAGTAATATCTTACTGAGCCAGCCTTTGGGGGCTACACGTTGCTGCTCAAGTTTACATGATCATATTTACAAAGTCCCTGCTCATTATTGCATAATGATCCGGCCCTTGGGGGCTACACTGGTTGAAATTTTTATGAGCATAAGGCAATTACAAGTCCCATGTTGCTGCAAGCATGCCAATCCGGCACTTGGGGGCTATAGGTGATATGCATATAAGGGAGGAATAATTTCAAATTCTCAGTTTTTAGCAAATCAGATATTATATTATTATCAAAGAAATCTACAAATTTTATGACCCGGTGTCATCATAAGATTAACCCGGCATCAGCAAAAATTACATGGCCCGGCGTCATTTGTTTATAACCCGACAATTTTGGCAATCAATAAATCGGCAAGATCTGCATCTTTAAGCCGGTTGAATATCAGTTGAATATTTCAAGACCAATATTTTTGTCAAATCAGAGCATTGAAGGCCGACTCAAATGGGTTATTTCTTATAATATTTCTTTACGAGGAAATACATAAGGAATATTCTCCTACAAAGGAAGCAAGACTAGGACTCCACTTGTAATAGAGTAATCCTAATCCTACTAGGACTAGTCATGTAACCCGCCCCTTCAACATATATAAGGAGGGGCGGGGCACCCCAAAGAGGACACGAAACAATCTCGAGGGCTAGACCTAAAGGGGAGCCGACTTATGCGGCGACTCTCTCATGAGCATAATGAGACCTAGCCACAAACAACATGTAGGGTTATTACCGGATGATGTTTCCCGGGGCCCGAAGCTGTCTAAATCCTTGTCTTGTGTGTTGATCCACCTCGCGTCTCTCGATTCCGACCAACCCCTTCAAGCTACCGCCCCTTCAACATATATAAGGAGGGGCGGGGCACCCCAAAGAGGACACGAAACAATCTCGAGGGCTAGACCTAAAGGGGGAGCCTACTTATGCGGCGACTCTCTCATGAGCATAATGAGACCTAGCCACAAACAACATGTATGGTTAAGCTGTCTAAATCCTTGTCTTGTGTGTTAATCCACCTCACGTCTCTCGATTCCGACCAACCCCTTCAAGCTACCGCATAGATGCATTGGCCTCACGACTAAGTCCTCACACTAGGACATCTGACGTGACAATTCCGCGACACCGTGGTAAAATTTTTGTCCCATTTGGTGCAGGTTTGGGTATAAACTTCTAACAAACCAAAGCTTCTCACAACAAGTGTGATGGTTTTGGTAGGGAACGTTTCACTTTTCTAGACGAAATGATATCCATTGCCTCTTCTTGATTTCAATTTTTTTTCCTAGTGTCAACATAGAACAACACGAGTGTTGTGTTAAGTTTTGGAATTTTTCGGGATTCGATTGGACATTTTTATACATTAATTGAGTTTTCAATGCATTTATGTGCATAATTCAAATTTGAACTACATGCACATGCTCTAATGCATATAAATTGGTTAAAATTCAAATCCGTGTCCTTGGTTGCATGCTTAGGTCCCATGCAAGAAATGGGAATGAATGTCAAACACCCTGCCACCGTCACTCGGCCGCAAACGTTGAGGTACCTGGTTTTTAAATTCTAGTAAATACAAAAATCGTCTGAAATTCATGAAACTTGGCATGGTATCATGGAGCAGGTTTGGGTATAAGCTTCTCACAAACCAGAGCTTCTCACAACAAGCCTGGTGGTTTCGGTAGGGAACGTGCCACCTTTGGGGACGAAATGATATCTGTTGCCTCTTATTACTTTCAAAAAAATTCTAGTGTCAACATAGAACAACAGGAGTGTTGTGTTAAGTTTTGGAATTTTCCGGGGTTCTTTTGGACATTTTTATACATTAACTGGGTATTCTATACATTTTGTGTGCATAATTCAAATTTGAAATACATGCTCATGCTCCAGTGCATATAAATTGGTTGAAAATTAAATCTGTGTCATTGGGTACATGCTTAGGTCCCATGCAAGAAATGGGAATGAATTTCAAACACCAGGGCACTGTTGATTGCCGGCAAAATGTTGAGATACCTGGTTTTTAAATTCTAGTAAATCCAAAACTCGTCTAAAATTCATGAAACTTGGCATGGTATCATGGAGTGGCATCAACATGTCGTGGTAAACTTTTTATCCCATTTGGGGCAGGTTTGGGTATAAGCTTCTCACGAACCAGAGCTTCTCCCAACAAGCCTGATGGTTTCGGCAGGGAACGTGCCACCTTTGGGGACGGAACGACATCGGTTGCCTCTTATTGCTTTCAAAAAATTTCTAGTGTCAACATAGAACAACATGAGTGTTGTGTTAAGTTTTGGAATTTTTTGGGGTTCGTTTCGACATTTTTATACATTAACTGGGTTTTCTAGGCATTTTATGTGCATAATTAAAATTTGAAATAAATGCACATGCTCCAGTGCATATAAATTGGTTGAAAAATCAAATCTGTGTCCTTGGGTGCATGCTTAGGTCCCATGCAAGAAATGGGAATGAATTTCAAACACCAGGGCACCGTTGATTGCCGGCAAAACATTGAGAGACCTGTTTTTTAAATTCTAGTCCAAAACTCGTCTGAAATTCATGAAACTTGGCATGGTATCATGGAGCGGCATCAACATGTCGTGGTAAATTTTTTGTCCTATTTGGGGCAGGTTTAGATATAATCTTCTGACCAACTAGAGCTTCTCACATAAGCCTGATGGTTTCGGTAGGGAACGTGCCACCTTTGGGGACGAAATGATATCCATTGCCTCTTATTGCTTTCAAATTTTTTCTCGTGTCAACATAGAACAACAGGAGTGTTGTGTCAATTTTTGTGATTTTTCGGGGTTCGTTTGGACATTTTTATGCATTAGCTGAGTTTTCAATGCATTTATGTGCATAATTCAAATTTGAACTACATGCACATGCTCCAGTGCATATAAATTTGTTGAAAAATCAAATCTGTGTCCTTGGGTGCATGCTTAGGTCCCATGCAAGAAATGGGAATGAATCTCAAACACCAGGGCACCGTTGATTGCCGGCAAAATGTTGATATACTTTATTTTTAAATTCTAGTAAATCCAAAACTCGTCTAAAATTCATGAAACTTGGCATGCAATCATGGAATAGCACCCGACATGTTGTGGTATTTTTCATGTCCATTTTGAGAGAAGGCGCACTCGAATAATTACAGCCAACAAAGGCATTTTGAAAAAATAGCTGCCACTTTAATATCTCAAACGTTAACCGTGTGCATTCTGTTAACCATCGTCTTGAAGATCTGCTTCAGCACTGAGCAGGGTCAAACTCTTCCATGATCGCCGACAG
Source organism: Aegilops longissima (assembly GCA_021605205.1). Taxonomy (NCBI): domain Eukaryota; kingdom Viridiplantae; phylum Streptophyta; class Magnoliopsida; order Poales; family Poaceae; genus Aegilops; species Aegilops longissima. The sequence continues at coordinate 454,710,198 of CM038681.1, read as the reverse complement.
GTCTCGTGAGTGACAAAAGCATTCTTGGTGGCAATGTTTCGAATGCGATTGACGTCCACCAAGAGGCTTTGCATTTGTCGCTTGAGCCAGGAGTGATGCTTATCTTGTTTCTGATGCAGTGCGACAAGAAGTTCTTGATCATTGAGGACTCGAGAGTGCTTCCGAGGCCTTTGGCCAATTGTGCTCTCAGTGGCTTCAGTCCGCGCACGGTGAGGCAGACGTGTGTTCCTAGCCAGAGGATAGACACGAGATACTGCTGGGACGCATTCCATGGGTTGAGAGAAGCTATGGTGATCGGCATTCTGAAGACAAAGTGGCGTTTTGGCAGGCTCAGGGTATATGGCTTCAACTGACATATCAACCTCTGGTAGAAAGATCAGATGATTATGAGCAGAGGGCTGATAGTTGATAGCAGAGTGCATCTTGATGAGGCGCATGACCCATGGAGCATAAAATTTCAGACCAAACAGATCAGATCCAGACGCAGCCAATTGTCGGATGAAGAATTCTTGTGTATTGAAGCTGATGCCATTGAGGATGTAAAAGACCAATGTCTTCATTGCTCCTTCAAGTTTTGCAGATGATGAATGCCCTTTGATAGGCCATAGAGTTCGCCTGATGATGTGATATATTGTACGAGGCAGATACTCAAGGTCATCAACAAAGAAGTCCTGAGGGTATTCAGCTTCACGTGGCAGTGGCTTCATCATGCCCAACATCTGACTCATGTTGGGTTCTGGCTTATGAAATATGCTCTCCAGTGCATCGCGGTGGAGTTGACAACCAGGTTCAAACAGCTCTCCGGGAGTGGGTAGGCCTGTGAGCTCAATGACGTCAAGAGCTTTGGCTTCATGATAAACATTTCCTGTCATCCACTCGAGAACCCATGTCTTCGTATCTCTGTAGTAGTCGCGGATGTGGAGGGTAGCATAGAATTGAAGCACAAGTTCTTCATTCAAAGTGTTCTTTGTGCAGAAAGCCGAGCAGACCTGCATCACGAAAGCAATCAAGTGCTTCTTCTAAGCACGGCAGTCCGGCAATGGCTTCAGTGTCGAGGAGCATATGAGGGAAAATGCGCCCTTGATCATACAGAACGCATGAGTAATAGCTTCATTGCTGATAGCTCCAGAAACGGTCAGATGATATCCTTGGCCTTGTGTAGGGGTTCTTTGCTTTGTCAAAGAAAGTGTTGTGGGCTTTGAAGCCATTTGCATTGAAAGAACCTGTAGAGGTGGCAGTGCTTGGAAACCTTGGCAGTCTTGGCTTCGGCTTCTTGACCTGAGGCCTATGCGCAATATGATATTCAAACTGAGGACCAGAGGCATGAGGCGAAGGGACCAGAACAGGCCATCTTACTGTGATTAGCTGACCATAGTTGTATGCTTGCTCAATTGTGTAGGGCCTTGGTGGCGGAACTGGAGCAGTGGCAACAACTGAGGCTTCAGGCTGCTCAGCAGATGCTTGGAGCAGTTGCCTCATTGGCTTCGTGCACATTTCCTTCATTGGCTTCGTGGAGCTGTTGGTGCAGCTCCACATTTGCTTCAGCCATGACCACGTCATTGGCTCCATTGGTGTTGGAGGTGGCAGCATCAATGTTTTCAACCTCCACTTGAGGAGGCGGAGGGTCGGGCATCGCACGCTGATATCGAAATAACTTCTTCAATTACGGGGTGTAGGGACACGTTCTTCTTCTTCTTGGGTGTCTTGGCCGATGCAGCGGATTGTCTTCAGCAGCTTTGGCTTCGACTCGGAGACATTCACAGTTGGAGTGGCTTCTGAAAACACTTGACGTGAAACAGGTTGGTGGTGCACTTCTCCTTCTGGAACGCTCGAGAGAGGTACTTGAGGCCTTTGACCTTTTGCGAAGCCTGCGAAATGATGGCGACGCCTTTGGAGATGGGGTTGTCCGGGCCTCAAAGTCTTCCTCTTCTTGTTGTTGTTGTTGTTGGGGAGTGACTTGTTGTTGGGGAGTACTAAGGGAGTCTTCTTGTTGCGGGCGATCAGCCCATGAAGCATCCTGAGCAATTGGCGTCAGAGGACGACCAATGTCGATGATTTCGTTGTTCGCATTTAACAAAGCGATGATACCACATTGTACTCGATTTGAGGAAGAACTTCATCATCTTCAACATTGTCATGGTGACCAATGTCTCAAAGAGTGATGGGATCAACTGCTGGAATCTCTTCACTTCAGGAGCCTCTGTGGAAGCAGTGCTCATGAACATCATGCGTAGTTCTTGGGTTGCAGATGCAGGACGAACCACTGAAATGGGTTTAACAACCAAGGGCTCTGTGGGAGCAGCCCGATTCTTCTTGGTCTTAAGCTTCTTCTTGGAGGAGCAGCATCGAGGCTTCGTGAAGTTTCCTTTTCGGCTTCAGCCTCGGCAGCCCTCGCCTTCTTCTGCTTGAAGCGGTTGACCGGACCTTTGGCTTCAAGCCAGTCATGCTGCTTGGGAAGACTATGCGGGGTTCTTCCTGCCTTGAAGGTGCAGCTTGGTCAGTTGAAGACTTCTTTCTCTTTGCAGCCATTCTGGGGTCAATGCCAGGACGGCCAAGAGCCTTGCGCTTCTCAGCCTCATTGTAGGCTAGCACACACTTGTCAGCCAGACTCTTCATGCGCTCACGAGAGCCTCTGGCTTCTTCACGCTTCTTGAGAAAGGCTTCTTTGAGGTCGTGCAGCATGACCTTGAAGTTTTTGACATCTTGCACGCTGAGTGCAGCCATATGCTTCTTGAACTGAGCTTTTTCATAGTCGATTTTATTCTTCAGTTCAACAATGCGCTGAGCAAGAGCTAGCTCAGAAGCAATGGCTCCATTGAAGGAGACGCTGAGGCCAATAGGAAGTTGCAGATCTTCAAAGCTGATGTTTGGGGTGTCAAACCACTCATCAATGAAGTGATGGATGATTGCCACATCAAAGAGAGGCAAATTGTTGAAAATTTCTGCTTCTTCCTTGCTCTTGATAAGTTGCTCAAGAGCATCATCTGCAAGATCTTCATCACTGGACAGATCAATGTGCTCTTCACGCAGAATGGCAGCAGGAGTCAGTGTCAGTTCAGTATTCTTGACAATTTTCTTTCTCTTCTCCGTCTTCTTGGAGATACGGGATTGATCTTCAGACTGCACACTGGCTTCGTGGAGGTGCAGAGAGCGATGGCTTCACACGTGAAGCTTTTGGAGGAGCAGGTGACTTTGAAGCCTTGACTTTCTTTTGCTATGCGGCTTTGGAGCAGGAGCAGGAGCTGGAGCTGGGGCTTCATCAGACTCAGCATCGTCATCAGAGTGATCCACTTTGGCACCTTGGACCAAGATGTAAGTGATGAGGCCATCAAGGTTTGAAAAGGGACCGATGACATTGGGTTCAGCATCACGTGAGCCGTCAACACGGGGAGCAGAGGGACCAGGGTTGAAGTCTAATCCCAATGACTTCTTGTTTTCCTTGGTCAAGCCTTTGCGTCTTTGGAAGTTGCGCTTGAAGAGATTATCGTCACGACACCAGAGCAATGACGTTGGGTCGGCATTTTCAGGCTGAGGTCCACGGACCATACAAGGATAGAAACCTTGTGCAATAGCTTCAGCCATGTTCTTGGGTGGAAGGCCTCGAAAGAGAATATCACCCCAAGGGCTTCTGATAGCATTCTTCTCGGCATATTCCTGGGTCACGAAATTGTACTTGAACCATTGTTCAGCCCAATATCGTCGAATCCATTGGATTCGCGTCTTGCGCTGATTGTAATTCTCTTCGGGATCTGTCTTGTAAAGCTCTGCGAGGTCATCAGGCAGATCTTTTGAGGTTCCCCCACGACGCTGTCTGCAGCCCTTCCTGACAGATTTATCTGCAGCCATGAACTTCAAACTGAATGGCTTCAATACGTTCAAAGGCTTCAAAGGCTTGCGTTTGATGGACAAACAGGAACTGGCTTCGGGAGAGTTAGTTTGATGCTGTAAGAATTCTGTAAACGAATGCAGACTATGAGAACCAAGGGATTCTCCACGGACATGTACCTGTGACAGCATTAGAGATGCGAGGGAAGGGAAGAGGTCATATGCATTCTCGTAAGATTTTGAAGATAAATCAGTTTGAAGACATTGACCTCATGATGCTAAGACATTCACTTATCGCTGAGAGTTGGTTCCAGATTTGTACGAATCCGTGAATAAGTACAAGTGAGGAATCTAACTAGTTGTGAAGCTTAAGTGAATATACTAGGCGATATGAGATGCGACATGAATAGATCTAACATTGTATGGGCGAAACCAATTTTGGTAAGTAGGATGAATCTTGAAGATCAAAAGATGGTAGAAATAGAGTTATATTTACCACTCGAAGAACTGCTAGACGGGAAGAAAAGGAAGCCGAGCAGTTCAATCCATCGTGCCCAAACTTGGCGACGGAGGACACCTACGGCGGCGGCGGAGATGACGATGTTCGCGGCCGGCGTGGGGACGGCGTCGGAGAAGTCGTGGCAGCTAAGCGCTTCGTCGCCGGCGTCGTCGAGAGCTAGCGGTGGCGCTAGGGTTTTGACGAGGTGGAGAGGTGGAAGAAGATTTTCTTTGCCGCAGGTGACATGTATTTATAAGGAGGTGTGCGGCACAGCGCAATTACGCAGGTGCCCCTGGCTGTTCACATCTGAGGGGCACATGGCAAGCATGCAACATACTCTGAGTTGTCCCATGTTCCCACGCCCGCCAGGTTTGTCGGATGGTCGTTCCGGCTTCTCCGGATTTCAACAGTAAGGATGAATCATTTAAAACAGACTTAAAGTTTGTCTCTGTGTCTTCTGCTGACAAGGACGCAGAGAAGACATTCGACAGTTTCAATAGAATGCATATGATTTGGACAGATAGAGTTTGAGATAGAAAGCATAGAGAGATTGGGGTCCGATCACATTCACTTAGTTCAAAAGATTCAACTTGGAAGACATAGCTATAAGTGAATGCTGTAGAGGACTGAACTATATATATATATATATATATATATATATATATATATATATATATATATATATATATATATATATATATATATATATATACGAACAACAACCAAATCAACATAGTGAAGAAAATCATGAAGATAGGTTGAAGTTGAAGACAAATCAAATGCGAAGATATTGCAGAAATAACGCCATGAGTGAAACACTTCAAACAGAGAAATTTGGTGGTGGCGTTACCCACCGTATAGGAAGTATTAGACCCAGACACGGCACACAATTATCGTGGCGCTCCGAAGTCAAATTCCACGTTAATGTATTCACACTTAGAATGTAAGTCTTCATTGATTGAAGATATACTTTACATCGTGTGTTGCACATCTAAGTCATCAACATGCATAAGTGTTAGGATGTGTGCTTGATCACAGGACATTTGAGGATTTCAAGATATTTAGCTCACACCGTAACTTGCAAAACCTTTTCTCATCCAAGGGCTTTGTGAAGATATCGCCGATTGCTCTTGGTGTTGACGTGAATGATGTCAATATCTTTCTTCATGACATGATCCCTGAGAAAATGATGACGAATTTCAATGTGCTTTGTCTTCGAGTGCTGGACTGGATTGTTGGCAATCTTGATGGCGCTTTCGTTGTCGCAGAAGAGAGGTACTTGTTTCAGATTGATGCCATAGTCCTTGAGAGTTTGCTTCATCCATAGAAGCCGAGCACAGCAAGATCCAGCAGCAATGTATTCAGATTCAGAGTTGAGAGTGATACAGTTCGCTTCTTTGAAGACCAAGAGACAAGTGATCGTCCCGTAAAGTGACATGTGCCTGATGTAGACTTGCGATCCACCTTGTCACCAGCATAATCAGCATCCAAAATCCAACCAAATCAAATTTTGAGCCCTTTGGATACCATAATCCGAGTGTTGGGGTGTGAGCCAAATATCAAGAATTCGCTTCACGCTAAGTGATGCGATTCCTTTGGTGCCGCTTGGAATCGAGCACACATGCAAACACTAAGCATAATATCTGGCCTAGATGCACATAGGTAAAGTAAGGAACCAATCATGGAGCGGTATACCTTTTGATCGAACTCTTTACCATTGTCGTCGGGACCCAAATGGTGTTTGGCGGCATTGGCGTCGTGTATCCTTTGCACTCTTGCATTCCAAACTTCTTCGCACAATCTTGGAGGTATTTTTCTTGAGATATAAAGATGCCATTCCTTTGTCGATTTAATTTGAAGACCAAGGAAGAACTTGAGCTCTCCCATCATGGACATCGATATTGTTCTTGCATCATGTATCCAAATTCATCACTATACTTCTGGTTGGTGCAGCCAAGATAATGTCATCCACATATATTTGGCATACAAACAGTTCACCATCATATGTCTTCGTGAAGAGTGTGGGATCAAGGGATCCAGGTTTGAAGCCTTTGCTCTTCGTGAAGTCTTTGATCGTATCATACCAAAGCGAGGAGCTTGTTTGAGGCCATCTGATTGCTTTATTTAGCTTGTACACCATATCGGGATGTTTTGGATCTTCAAAGCTAGTGGTTGAGCGACATATACTTCTTCTTCAATCTTGCCGTTGAGAAATGCACTCTTCACATCCATTTGATAGAGCAAGATGTTGTGGTGGTTAGCATAGGCTAGTAGTATGCTAATAGCTTCAAGCCTAGCTACAAGAGCAAATGTTTCATCAAGTCAATTCCTTCAACTTGAGTATATCCTTGAGCCACAAGCCGTGCTTTGTTTACGACGACTTGACCATGCTCATCTTGCTTGTTTCGATATATCCATTTGGTGCCAATAATGTTATGCTTATGAGGGTCGGGCGCTTGACAAGTTCCCAAACATTGTTTAGCTTGAACTGTTGAAGTTCTTCTTGCATAGCTTGTATCCATTCTGGTTCCATAAAGGCTTCAGCAACTTTCTTGGGTTCTGATATTGACACAAAAGAAAAGTGCCCACAGAAATTTGCTAGCTGTGTTGCTCTTGAGCGAGTAAGCGGACCAGTGCATTGATGCTATCGATTATCTTCTCAATCTGTACTTCATTTGCAACTCGAGGATGAATGGACGAAGACTTTGCTCTTGCTGATCATTGTCATCATTGGGAGGATTGTCTTCAGTCGAGCATTGTCTTCGGTTGGTTAGGTGCGAAATGATAAGTTCCTCTTCACTGTGCTTCGAAGGCATGATTTCACCAGTTCCCATCAGCTTGATAGATTCGCCGGGCGGAGCTTCGTCTAGTGTACTTGGCAGGAACTCTCTTTGTGAACCATTGGTTTCATCAAATCGCACGCCTACAGCTTTCGACGATTTTGTAGAGATAAAGGTTGAAGACTCAGAGGAGTGCGAGTCCTTTCAGAATCGAGCATGAAGCCTTCGTGAGCTTTAGGTTCAAATTTTGACTTGTGATGGGGATCCTTGATCCAGACTTAGCCCCAAATACTCAAGTAGCGACATTTGGCTTCTTGCCAAGAAGGAGCTCATAGGATGTTTTGTTCGAAGCTTATGGATATAAACACGGTTGATGACGTGACAGTCTGTATCAATAGCTTCAGCCGAACTTTCTTGGTGTCTTGTACTCGCCGAGCATTGTTCGAGCCATCTCAATGAGGGTTCTATTCTTGCGCCCATGATGCCATTTTCTTTGAGGTGTGTATGGAGCAGAGAACTCATGAGTGATTCCTATGGTATCCAGATAAAGATCAAGTCCGTGTTCTTGAATTCAGTGTCGTTATCACTTCGATATGCTTGATCTTGACGCCATAATTGTTCATTGCTCGATTGGCGAAGCGTGCTGAAGACATCTTGCACTTCAGTCTTGTAGAGAATTATGTGCACCCATGTGTATCTTGAGTAGTCATCAACAATGACGAAGCCATAGAGACAAGCAGTTGTTGTGAGGGTAGAGTAATGAGTAGGGCCAAACAAATCCATGTGTAACAGCTCAAGGGTTGAGATGTCGTCATGATTGTCTTCGAGGGGTGCTTTGCCCTAGTCATCTTTCCAGCTTCGCAGGCACCACACAAATGATCCTTCTTGAACTTGACACCTTCGATGCCTATGACATGCTTCTTCTTGATGAGTGTGTGTAAGTTCCTCATGCCAAGATGCCCCACCTCCGATGCCGAGCCAAGATTCAAGCTTTTGCAAGAAGACATACGACAAGTCTGTGGACCTCTGAGAAATCTACCATGTATAGATCATCTTTCCTATACCCTTCAAAGACTAGAGACTTGTCAGATTCCATTAGTACAAGGCAACGATATTTTCCGAATATCACAATCATGTTCAAGTCACAAAGCATTGAGACAGACATCAAGTTGAAACCAAGGGATTCAACAAGCATCACTTTATCCATGTGTTGATCCTTTGAGATTGCAACTCTTTCTAGACCCAATACCTTGCTTTTACCGGTGTCAAGAAATGTGATGTGACTCTTGTCCGATGGACGAAGGTTGAGTCCATGAGAAGACTTGATCACCAATCATATGATTAGTGCATCCACCGTCCATAATCCATTCTGAAGCATGAGGTGTCATACCCTACAGTACAGTTAGGGGGATAGGCTTCACCAAGAGCATTGTGAAGCATAAATATTTGACGGGCAAGTGGATTGTTGAAGCTTAAATCAAGATTAGGACTGATAGGATGAATGGCAAACGATTCAGAACAAAATACATAGTGAGACCATTTGGGCATTTGATCTTGTGCCCTACAAGATGTTTTAGGTCCCCAGCTATAGCATCAGACGCCTTTGATTTTCGGCTCGAGACCCTTTCCTGCAAAAGAGAGTTAATTCTTCTTAACCACCCACATCTTTAGGGGTGGCTTAGAAGCAATGAGTCTAAGTGCAGCATCTGAGAATTTCGCTTTGGAGCCCTAGCAAATAGCCTTGCAGGAGATGAATGATACTCATATGAATAAGGAAAAGTTCTTAGTTCTATGAACATAGCGGTTTGAAGACACACGCCATATTCATAAATTTGAGTACGGTTTCCCGCAAAACATTGGCGTTAGGGTGACTCTGTGAGTCCTCTGTCTGTATGAAGCCTTTGGACCATATGACGCCTTAGGTCTGGGTTTGTCTTCTTCCTGTGTGGTGTCATGAAGACATTCACTGGAAGATTCTCAAGACAGCTTTTGGGAACCCAGATCTTCTTCATAGGCGGTCCATTCCTGCAGTTAGTACCAATATACCTGGCAAACACTTCACCATTCTGATTCTTGAACAGCTTATAGTTTGCATCAAAGGATTCATCAATGATAATAGGGTTAGCACAGGTAAAGCCAGATAAGGTGGATGGATCCACTGAAGGTCCCTTTGCAGCAACCCATGTGGTTTGGGATACTGCTCAGGCTTTCAGTAGGAACCATCAACATTCATTTTCCTCTAGAACCCAACACCCTCTTTCCTAGGGTTTTGGTTCAGTATCTGCTTTTTGAGGACATCGCAAAGTGTCTGATGCCCTTTCAGACTTTTATACATCCCTATTTCAAGCAATGTCTTCAACCTAGCATTTTCATCAGCAATAGCAGTGGTATCCTCCGCAGAGGGGTTAGTTACCACATTAGTAGTTGAAGACAATGCAACAGTAGCAGCAGTTGAACATTCAGCAACAGAGGTAGCGATATCACGCTCAAGACATTTTAGACATGGTGGTTCAAATCCATCCTGGCGGAACTGATCCATTGAGCTGAAGTGACTCATTCTCTTTTGAAGATCTTCATGAGCCGCTCTCAATTTCTCAAGCTCTTGCTTCCTTTGAAGATAATCATAGGAGAGCTTTTCATGAATAGTTGAGAGCGTTTCATGACGACTTTCAAGTTATTGGTACTTAGCATGAAGATTTTAATGTCTTCAACTAAGGACTGTGAACGTGTCATTTCGCGCCCAACAGGTCATCGCTTTTGTCTAACAGTTTTGAGTATGTTCCATAGCTCTTTGTTGTTCGGTTGCAATTTTAGCAAGTGTTTTGTAGCTGGGTTTGGATTCACAATCGAGTCATCTTCACTTGATGTTTGAAAGTAAGCATCACGTGATTTTACCTTGGCACCGTGTGCCATGAAGCGAGAGGTGGGAGCAGGGTCATCCTTGTCATCGCCTTCACGTTGGTGTAGAAGTCATTGTCTTGAGTGTTGAAGATGGACTTGGCAACATAGGCTGTGGCTAAAGCCGACTTGCAACGCTGTGGTCGGACTCCTCTTCGACTCCACCTCCACCTCCTCGTAGCAGACTCCTCCTCTGAATCCATTTCCTTGCCAACAAAAGCACGAGCCTTGCAGATGAGCTCTTCTTATGAGATGAAGACTTTGATGAGGACTTGGAAGAAGACTTTGAAGATTTCTTCTTCTTCTTGTCATCGTAATCATATTCCTTGCTCTTCTTCTTCTTCTTCTTCTCATTGTCCCACCGTGGACACTCGTAGATATAGTGTCCAGTTTTCTTGCACTTGTGACATGTTCTCTTCTTGTAGTCATGAGTGGAAGCTTCATCATTTCTTGAGCTGGATCGTGAAGACTTTCTGAAGCCTTTCTTCCTAGTGAACTTCTGGAACTTCTTCACAAGCATAGCAAGTTCCTTTCCAATGTCTTCAGGATCATCGTAACCGCAATGATTCTTCTTCGATGAGGAAACAACTTTTGCCTTCAAAGCGAGTTCGCCATAGTTGGGACCATAGATATCTCTTTTCTCGTAAAGTGGAACTCATGTGTGTTGAGCCTCTCAAGTATATCAGACGGATCGAGTGTCTTGAAGTCAGGACGTTCTTGTATCATGAGGGCAAGGGTGTCAAAAGAGCTGTCAAGTGATCTCAGTAGTGTCTTGATGATTTCATGCTTGGTGATCTCAGTGGCGCCGAGAGCATGAAGCTCATTTGTGATGTCAGTGAGGCGATCAAACGTGAGCTGGACATTTTCATTGTCGTTTCTCTTGAAGCGGTTGAAGAGGTTGCGAAGAACACTGATCCTTTGATCTCTCTGGGTTGAGACGCCTTTGTTGACCTTGGATAGCTAGTCCCAGACTACCTTCGACGTTTCCAGAGCACTCACACGGCCATACTGTCCTTTGGTCAGATGACCACAGATGATGTTCTTTGCAGAGAGTCCAGTTGAATGAACTTCTTGACATCAGCTAGGGTGACACCTTCACCAGTTTTGGGAACGCCGTTCTTGACGACATACCGAGGTCGACATCATGGCTTCAAGATGCATGCGCATCTTATTCTTCCGAAGAGGGATAGTCGGCCCATCGAACACGGGCAAGCAGCGGAGACTTTGATTATCCCTGCAATGACATAGCTAAAACTCCGGTGGTTAAACGAATCACACGTAACAAGGAGTACCTTGCTCGATACCAATTGAAAGTGCTAGTTATCGACTAGAGGGGGTGAATAGGCGATTTTAGGAAGTCTTCAAAACACGGATGTTTCAAGACAAACAATAGAAATGACCTAATTGATATGCAGCGGAAGATAAACTACAACAAGCAAACCATAGTCTAGTATGCAATAACGTGAAAGTACAAGACTAATAGCAGCTTGGTAGTAGGATCAAGATGGAAGATAGTGAGAAGCCAATCAACAAAAGTAGTCAAGCAATGAAGTCAAACAGGTATGACAAATAGGCAATGACTTCACGAAGACAAACTCTAAGTAAGGTGAGGGAGAAGATAGAACCACCACTTGTTGAAGACACATGATTTGTTGGACCAGTTCAGCTTCTTTGTGACAACTGTACATCTGGTTAGGGAGGTGAGATTCAACTCGAAGACCGTGTCTTCACCTTATTCCCTTGAGCTAAGGACACACAGTCCTCGCCCAATCACTCTGGTAAGTCTTCAAGGTAGACTTCCGAACCTTCACAGACTGCGTTCACCGGCAATCCACAATGACTCTTGGATGCTCAGAACGCGACGCCTAACCGGCTGGAGGATTCACAGTCCTCAAGTGTAATAAGTCTTTAGGTCACACAGATAGAAAGACTTCAGTGATGCCTAACACTCTTTGGCTCTGGGTGTTTGGGCTTTGTCCTCGCAAGGATTTCTCTCTCTCAAAGGCTTCGAGGTGGGTTGCTCTCAAACGACAAAAGCCGTGCACTAACTCTGAGCAGCCACCAATTTATGGTGTAGGGGGTGGGCTATTTATAGCCACTAGGCAACCCGACCTGATATGTCCGAAATGACCCTGGGTCACTAAGGAACTGACACGTGTTCCAACGGTCAGATTTCAAACACACACGGCAACTTTACTTGGGCTATAAGCAAAGCTGACTCATCCAGCTCTGGATAAGTTTTGCTCTCATTGTCTTCGTCAAGACATAGGATTTGGGTTGAGCATCACTTCATCATTCGACTTGATCACTTGGACCCCACTTAACAAAGACGGTGGTTCCTACGACTCAACAAAGAAGAAAAGGAAACAACGAAACGATACGATCTTCAAGGCCCATAGTCTTCACTCAATGTCTTTTCATGTCATAGTCTTCAATGTGAATATCTTCACATACCACCATTGTCGTTAATGTTTTCATACATTTTTAGGGGTCGTCTCCGGTAGGTAAACCGAATCAATGAGGGACACTACCTGCGTTATCCTGCAATTCTCACAAACGCATTAGTCCCTCAACCACATTTGTCGTCAATACTCCAAAACCAACTAGGGGTGGCACTAGATGCACTTACAGCAGCTCCTCCTCTCGCTCCCGTAGCCCTAAGATGGGCATTTGGAAGAAGTGTTCTATTCCCCACAGCCAATTAGTAGAGTTACAGACCCAGGGGTTTCTCCCTCCTGTGTATATGGTCCCCGTCCGAGCTGGATTAGCCACTTATAATGGCGGGGAGCAAGCAGAGAGCTTTCCCAACCCATCCATGGGCGAGAGGGTATGCCTTGTCCCTTACTTATTGAGGGGACTCAGATTTCCAATCCATCCGTTCCTCCGCGGGCTCCTGGAGTTCTACGGCCTCCAGCTGCATAATTTTACTCCCGCCTCCATATTACACATCGCTGGCTACGCCGCCTTTGCGAGCTGTTTTTGGGTTGCGAAGCTCATTTCGAGCTATGGAAGAGGCTATTCTTCCTCGTACCTCGTACACAGGAGGGGTCAATATATCAAGTGGGCGGAGCCGAGATATGGCGCATCGCCGGGACCGGATACCTGTTCGGTACTCCAAAGAAGACGTCCGAAGACTGGCCTTCAGAGTGGTTTTATATGGAGGATGTCCCCCTTCCAGACCCTATTCGGATGGGCCTTCCTGAGTTTAGTAACGCCCCTTTGAAGAAATGCTGCAACTGGCGCCCTCGGAGCCCCCAGGAGGAAGTAACAGAGAGGTCCTTTACCTGATGGACCGGATAAAGATGCTGGCCAAATCAGGATTGACAATAATTGAGGTTATGTCAATATGTATAATGCGGGGGGTGCAGCCACTTCAGTATCGGGGACACCCCATGTGGCACTTCAATGGAGAAGACGATGCCACCTGCTGCGGTCTTAAGGGACCGGACTCCGTCGTTGCTTTAGCGAAAATAATGTCCGATTTATATAAAGGAGAGGAAGAGGAGTTCATCCGCATTAATCCACGGGATGGATTCTCCATGTACAACCCCCCAAGCTGGGTGAGCTGCTACCTTTTACTCCTAACCTTCTCGCTTTTTTCGTCATAGGTATTTACCTTGCTATTTCGTAGCAGGAACTGCGAAAAGTTGTGAGGGAGGTCCACAGCCCACCTCCACAACCAGAGGACCCTGACCGAGCCCTCGACCCCGGACTCGAAGAAGATCCAGACACATTTGTTGAGCTCATCGACAGGATGTTCTATCAATTAAGCTGTGGCGGCACCTTGGTGGCCATTATAGCGCGATTATCCTGGACTACTCCCTGTGTCGTATGTAAGTAAAACCGGAGTCCCAACTTCCAAGAAGGATCCCTTTCTCGCAATTCACCTACCGCACACATATGGTGTCTTATAGGGAAGGTCTTCGGGATGCCATGCTGAACCCACATTGACTCACCAACAAGGGGCACCAAAACCGGGTGAGCTTAAAAGTAAGGCGGTCAGGACTGAGACGTCGTGCAGAGGTATGAAAAAGAACCCCGCTCCGTGGTTGTCGTCTTTTAAAATGTAACAACGTCCATGTTTCCTAGCAGAAAAAACGCTCGCCGGACTATATCCGGCGAGCCGGCTGGCCACGCCTCCACCAGCAGAGCTACAGAGCCGGACTTAGAGGCAGAAGCTAACGTGGGGCCAACACTGGACATTCCTCCTATAGAGGATGCGGATATGTTGTCCGCTACGAATTCCGAAGTGGAGAGTGCCATGAATCACAGGCGTCGCCGGGACGAACTCCGCGACGCTTGTTTCTCTCAGGAGGCGTTCGATGCCTTCAACTCGGGATACGCGTACATCCGAGCTGCTCAAAATGGCCTGGCCAGAGCGACGGGCCATTATGTAAAGGATATACGGGTAAGAAAATCTGATAATTATGTACACCAATAGCCCTTGAGACTTGAAACAGTTGGCACAACTGATTTTAGGATCATTATATGCGTAGGTTCTAAGGGAGAAGAATACCGATTGTCTCAAGAGCTGGAGGAGTGCAAAGCCCAACTATAGGCCGCAGTTGCCGCAGTGAAGGAGTCCGAGAAGGCCCCATCTGGTAACACTTGTTTCTATCAAAAAGAATGACATGTGCCAGTTAGTATTCGGCATGCCTGCAAATCTAACAATAGATTCTGCAGATGATGAGCAACATGCTCAACGGCAGCTAAAGGCTGGCGAGCGCGTGCTTACGCAGGTTAGGCGGGAGAAAAATGATCTCCAAGATGCCAATACCCGGTTGGGCGTTGAACTGAAAGATGTTCGGGCCCAGCTTGAGGACTCCGTAAAGGAGAACAAGAGGCTTCGACGCGGCATATTGATTAAGTGCTTGAACGAACTTTTATAGAGTTCGGCGAAGAAACCGGCTAACAGAGTTATATCTGTAGGTATGCTGATGGGTCGTCCTGAAGAGGAGATGACCGGATCTGCAGGCGATCTTCTGCAAGACCTCTCGCAACTGCACGAACAAGTTCGGCAGGTGATGCAGGGCATTTCCCAGGCCTTGTGGTCATCCGCCTCCCTGCCAGGAGGCATGGGGGAGCTCGTAGAGGTGCTCAAGGGAGTGCGGCGGCGCTTCTGATTATGGAAGATATCGGCCTGCCAACAAGGTGCAAGGGAGGCCTGGGCCATGGTGAAGACGCGGTATACCAAGGCTGGCCCGAACCACATGGCCGAGGTCGGACCTGTAGGGTCTGATGGGAAAGAGATCCCCGTTAGTCTGGTATATGACCAGGTAAAATTAGCCGCAAAGTATTCCCAACAGGATAGTGGGCTAGACAGCCTGCTGGATGGTATAGAAGAAGAATTTAGTCAGTCTAAGTGACTGTGTACTTCGAATGACATATTTTGTCCCTAGCCGGATTGTAAATCATTTGTCAGGACGGACCTTTTCACTTCGACCTCCAGACCCGACAGTCTGGAGTGTATCCGAATACTCGCTCAATTATGTAAAAATCGGGGTACGCGTGGAAACCAGGCGTAGGGGTCATAAATGCTTGAACAGACAAGTATCCAACTAGCTATGTTATATTACATGGATAGTAAGAAACATCTTCCAGGGAGAATAGTTCCGTTAAGGGTTCCTTTCCCTGGGTGCGCATGCGTTAATGTGCATGTCTGAACTGCGAGAAGAGATGCAGGATATAAACATCTGGGGGCATGTATTACAATAAGTAAAAGTCATCTTTTGTTCACTGACC
The DNA here is from genome assembly GCA_021605205.1 of Aegilops longissima. Classification (NCBI taxonomy): domain Eukaryota; kingdom Viridiplantae; phylum Streptophyta; class Magnoliopsida; order Poales; family Poaceae; genus Aegilops; species Aegilops longissima. Next base: position 454,694,454 of record CM038681.1, on the reverse strand, counting down.
GAATATTCCCTTAAGAACGCTAGCTTTCGGCTTGACCCAGTCTGAGGTACACATCCAGCTGACCCGGCAGTAACAATCGCAGAGGTGCTCCCCTTATGCCCTAGCCGAATTAACAGGAACGTAGGGCATAAACACAAGAGCCAGGCAACCCAGCTTGGCCAAAACTTAAGTCATATCGATGCATATAATGGCGAAGAAAAGGTACATGTGGAGAAGTAACACATGTGCGGGGGGCATAAAGCCCTGAATATAATTATATTAAGCTTTTGTACAAGAAGCCCCCAGGTATAATGAGCATGCATGGCGCGTCAAGATTGTGTAGTCAAGACATACTTTAAGCTTTAAATGCCAAGAAGAAAAAGGGAAGCAGGAAAGAAAGAAGAACAGATAGCGGATATATATATGTATAAAAGGGCGAAGGTAAGGAGACGAACACAGAGTCCGGCACTAGGCGTAGAATCTTCAGAGTCTGGCCGCGTTCCACGGGTTCGGCTCGAGTCGATTGTCCGATGCATCACGCAGACGGTACCCTCCACCGGTCAGAACTTTATCGATGATGAAGGGACCTTCCCATTTGGGCTTGAGCTTATTCTTTTTCTTCTCCAGTAGGCGTAGAACGAGTTCGCCGACGTTATACGTTTTGGCCCGTACTTCTCTGCTTTGATACCGTCGAGCCTGTTGCTGATAGAATGCGGAGCGGGCTTTTGCCATGTCACGCTCCTCCTCCAGGGTGTCCAAACTGTCCTGCCGATCAAGCTCGGCTTCTTTCTCTTCGTACATGCGCACTCGAGGTGAGTCATGAATTATGTCGCAGGGCAGTACCACCTCTACGCCGTACACCATAAAGAATGGTGTGTATCCGGTGGTGCGATTCGGCGTGGTCTGTAGCCCCCATAGTACGGAGTCGAGCTCCTCGACCCAGTGCGTATCTGATTCCTTCAAGGATCGCACTAGTCTGGGTTTAATGCCGCTCATAATGAGACCATTTGCCCGCTCAACCTGACCGTTTGTTTGGGGGTGATAGACAGAGGCATAATCGAGCTTGATGCCCATGTTGCCGCACCAAATGTTTACCTTGTCGGCTGTAAAGTTCGAGCCGTTATCGGTGATGATGCTGTGGGGGACGCCGCAACGGTGTACAACCCCGGATATGAAGTCTATCACTGGTCCGGATTCGGCCGTTTTAACTGGTTTGGCTTCTATCCATTTGGTGAATTTATCCACCATGACCAATAGGTATTTTTTCTTATGGCTTCCCCCTTTAAGGGGTCCGACCATAACAAGCCCCCAGACTGCAAAGGGCCAAGTAATGGGGATTGTTTGGAGAGCGGTAGGTGGCATATGGCTTTGGTTTGCGAAAAGCTGGCAACCGACGCAACGTTGAACGAGGTCCTGTGCGTCTGCTCGGGCCGTCGGCCAGTAAAAACCAGTACGGAAGGCCTAGCTTACAAGGGCCCGAGCTGCGGCATGGTGGCCGCCAAGTCCAGCACGAATTTCTGCCAAAAGCTGTCGTCCTTCCTCTTCGGAGATTCATCTTTGAAGTACTCCGGTAGCGCTTTTCTTATAAAGCTCTCCCTCGTGGACCTTCTAGGCTTTAGACCGCCGTACAATGCAACGTGCCTCGTTTGGGTCCTGAGGGAGTTCTTGCCTAATTAGGTAGGCCAAGATTGGTTCTGTCCACGGGGACATGACAGCCATAATCACATGGGCCGAAGGCGTTATTTCGGTGGCAGAGCCTCCGATTATGTCAGAGTGTCCGGTATCTGGTGTTGTGGCCAGGTCCGGACTGTTGTTGCCGGTCTCTCCTTCCCATACCATGGATGGCTTAAACAGCCTTTCCAAGAAGATATTAGGTGGGACAGGGTCGCGCTTAGCACCGATGCGGGCGAGGATATCCGCCACTTGATTGTTTTCCCTGACCACATGGTGGAATTCAAGCCCCTCGAACCGAGCTGACATTTTGAGGACGGTGTTGTGGTAAGCCGCCATTTTTGGGTCCTTGGCGTCAAAGTCTCCATTTATTTGAGATATTGCGAGGTTCGAATGCCCACACACCTCTAGGCGTTGAATGCCCATGAAGACTGCTATCCAGAGACCATGCAACAGGGCCTCATATTCTGCTGCATTGTTGGAGTCTGTGTATAATATTTGGAGTACGTATTGGACTGTATCTCCGGTGGGGGACGTCAGGACGACGCCTACCCCCAGACCAGCCAGCATCTTAGAGTCGTCGAAGTGCATGATCCAATTGGAGTACGCGTCGTACTCTTTAGGGAGTTCGGCTTCTGTCCATTCGGCCACGAAATCAGCCAGTACTTGTGACTTAATGGCTCACCGTGGTTTGTATGTTATGTCGAATGGGAGGAGCTCGATAGCCCATTTAGCAATCCGGCCCGTGGCATCGTGGTTATTTATTATGTCATTGAGTGGTACTTCAGAGGCCACCGTAATTGAACACTCTTGAAAGTAGTGTCGTAATTTCCGGGATGCCATGAAGACCGCGTAAGCTATCTTTTGATAATGTGGGTACCGCGATTTGCATGGAGTGAGGACAGTGGATACATAGTATGCCGTCTTTTGAATCGGGAACTTATGTCCGTCCGTCTCTCGTTCAACAACGAGCACTGCACTTACAACTTGGTGTGTTGCCGCTATATATAATAGCATTGTTTCACTGACATTTGGCGCGGCCAATACGGCTTTTATTTCTTCCAGTCCGTCCGTGGCCGCATCCGTCCACTTGAAGTGTTCGGTGCATCGAAGAAGGCAATAAAGGGGTAGTGCATTTTCTCCTAATCGAGAGATAAAGCGGCTTAAGGCAGCCACGCATCCAGTTAATTTCTGGATTTGCTTGAGGTCTGTTGGGATAGCCAACTGTGACAGAGCTCGGATTTTAGCCGGATTTGCTTCAATTCCTCTACTGGAGATGATGAAGCCCAAGAGCTTTCCAGCGGGCATGCCGAAAACGCATTTTTCCGGATTGAGCTTGATGTCATATGTTCGAAGATTGTCGAACGTGAGCCTCAAGTCGTCTATTAAGGATTCGACGTGTCTAGTTTTGATGACCACGTCGTCTACATATGCCTCCACTGTTTTGCCAATTTGTGTTTCCAGGCATGTCTGAATCATGCGTTGATAGGTTGCACCGGCGTTTTTGAGCCCGAAAGGCATGGTGTTAAAACACAAGGGGTCGTATGGAGTGATAAATGCCGTTGCGGATTGATCGGACTCCGCCATCTTAATTTGATGGTATCCGGAGTATGCGTCGAGGAAACACAATGAGTTGTGTCCTACGGTAGCGTCGATAATTTGATCGATGCGGGGGAGAGGGAAGGGATCCTTGGGGCAAGCCTTGTTAAGGTCCTTGAAATCGACACATAGGCGCCAGGATTTGTCCTTCTTTGGTACCATCACCAGGTTTGCTAGCCAGTCCGGATGTTTTATATCTCTAATGAATTCGGCCTCAAGTAACTTAGCTAGCTCCTCTCCCATGGCTTGTCGCTTAGGCTCATAGAAACGCCGAAGAGTCTGCTTGACCGGCTTGAACCCCTTTAGAATGTTAAGGCTATGCTCGGCCAGCCTGCGCGGGATTCCTGGCATGTCTGAAGGATGCCAGGAGAAGATGTCCCAATTCTCGCACAAGAACTCCCGTAATGTGGCGTCTACTGTGGGGTTTAACTGTGCCCCGATGGATGCTATTTTTGCAGGGTCCGTTGGGTGGACTTGGAATTTTACTATTTCGTCCGCTGGTTTAAAAGAGGTGGACTTGGGTCTTATGTCGAGTATCACGTCGTCCCTGTCCACTGTGGAGCGCAGCGCAGTTAGTTCTTTGGCCGCAAGGGCTTCGGATAATGCCTCAAGGGCTAGTGCAGCGGTTTTATTTTCTGCGCGGAGTGCTATGTCCGGATCACTAGCTAGAGTGATGATTCCATTGGGCCCGGTCATTTTGAGCTTCATGTACCCGTAAAGGGGTATAGCTTGGAAGATCGTGAACGCCTCCCGCCCTAAAAGGGCGTGGTATCCACTACTGAACGGGGCCACTTGGAATGTGATTTCTTCGGACCTATAATTCTCCTGCGTGCCGAATACCACATCTAGTGTGATTTTTCCTGCACATCGTGCCTCCCGACTAGGGATGATTCCTCTGAAGGTCGTGCTGCTTTGCTCAATGCGGATCTTGTCTATTTCCATTTTTTGAAGGGTTTCCTCATAGATGAGGTTTAATCTGCTACCACCGTCCATGAGCACTTTAGTAAGACGGAAGTCGTCCACAATTGGACTAAGGACCAAGGCGGCTGGTGCTCGGGTTGTTCGAAATTTAGGTTCGTCAGTGGCATTGAAGGTTATAGCCGTGTTGCTCCATGGATTTATTGCTGCTACGTGGCAGACTTCGGCAAGGCTGCGGAGTGCACGCTTACGCCTATTATTTGAGGCGAAGGTCTCGAAGACTGTCAATACTATATTGTTATTTTCCACGAGATGGTGCTCTATTGTATTGCTGATGAGGATATCCTCGCCGCTCTTGGCCACCTGCCAGAGTATCCAACATGCTCTAAGGTTATGTGTTGGCATGGTATCCGCTGTGCTGTGAATTTTGCATGGCCCATTGAGCCATCCCTCCAATACAGTTCCACGCCCTTTAGTGGGCTTTGGTTTCTTTGTAATTGGACCGGGTGACTTACGAGAGTACACCCTTTTAGTTTGGACGGGGGATTTGATGAGGGCCGGAGGATCCCAGTATTTTGTTTGGGTTTTCCAGGCGCTTTCCGTCGCACAGTACTTTGTACTATGGCCGCCAAGTCGGCTAAGTGTGCTATGTCACGGCGACTTATGGCGTTGAGGATTCCCTTGTCCGTCAAACTTTTGCAAAAGAATGAAATTGCGTCTTCCTCGCAATAGTCCTTAACCTTGCTCATTACAAGGAGGAATCTGGCCCAATAGTGATGTACTGTCTCTTGGGGCTCTTGTCTAATGTGGGAAAGATCACTTATATCTGGGTGGGTGGGTAGATTTAGGTCCGAACCCTGACCCGATCTGAGACCCATGGGCGGAGGAGCTCCTGAGCTTGGCAGTTCGGGCTCCGCGATATTGCCCAATAGATCTGGCCCGTTGTCTGTTTCTAGGTTCAAAGCTTGGGCAATGTCCTCCCGTAGATGGGTATCCGGCTCGGAGAGCTCGGGAATCCGGACATAGTTCATCCTCAAGATAGAGGAAGAATTGCTGCTTTTCTCCTCCACCACCGCTATCTGATGGGTGACCGGCGGAGAGTTAATCTCCCTTTGGTCGGGTTTAAGCCCGATCTGATCATAGTCCGTAGCGACTCCCAAGGCGGTGATGCGATCCAAGAGCTCGTTCTAGGAAGAGAGCTCCATTGGATCCATCTGCTCGGCGAATTCCGAGCTGACGCGGAGGCTGTTTTCGATGACTCGAGAAGTCATCGTCGGCGCAACGGCCAAGCGGGCGGTCATGACGAAGCCGCCTAGTCGGAGAGTTTGGCCTACAACCAGGGCTCCCCCAAAGGTGATGTTGTCCTTGACAACAAGACGAGCCATCAAGCCTTATGATGATGGCACAGTGGAACTCTCAATGAAAGCACCAATGTCGGTGTCAAAACCGGCGGATCTCGGGTAGGGGGTCCCAAACTGTGCGTCTAAGGCGGATGGTAACAGGAGGCGGCGGACACAATGTTTACCCAGGTTCGGGCCCTCTCGATAGAGGTAATACCCTACTTCCTGCTTGATTGATCTTGATGATATGAGTATTACAAGAGTTGATCTACCACGAGATTGTAGAGGCTAAACCCTAGAAGCTAGCCTATGATTATGATTGTTCTTCTACGGACTAAACCCTCCGGTTTATATAGACATGGAGGGGGCTAGGGTTACAAAGAGTCGGTTACAAGGGAGGAGATCTACATATCCGAATTGCCAAGCTTGCCTTCCACGCCAAGGAGAGTCCCATCCGGACACGGGACGAAGTCTTCAATCTTGTATCTTCATAGTCCAACAGTCCGGCTAAAGGATATAGTCGGGCCGTCCGAGGACCCCCTAATCCAGGACTCCCTCAGCCGCGGCGCGCTCTGCTGACATCCCGCCGCGCGCGCTTTGCTCTCGCGTCCCTCCAGGTGCTCTGCCCTCATCCCTCCACGCGCGCTACCAGCGTTTGGGGCCGGAGCACAATCACGCACGTTCGCGTGCATGCGGTTGCGCCGGGTGCAGCGCGACGATGCAGTTACCCGTTGCAAAAACTGCCATGCGGACGCGCAGAGAATCCAGGCCGCCCGGCCCCCATTTATTCCCGTGGCCATTTACCTCATATCTCTCGCATCACACGACACAATAAGCACACCCACGACGACACATACAAATAGGACATCTAGCGGTTCCAATGGCGCTCCCCGTGGCTCCAATGGCGCTCCTAGCGGCCGACGACGACAACGGCACGCAGTTCACCACGCATCACGTAGTGGACACCCACGTGAGGGGGAAGGCCCTCTCGGTGGTGTACACGAATGACCCGGTCTCGGTGGATAACTCCATCAGAACTATGGAGTAGAGCCTTGCCGAGGACAAGTACAGAGTGGTCGGCTTCGACCTCGAGTACACTATCGGTGGTGCCAGGCATGATCAGAAGGTTGTCGTTGCCCGGTTGTGCATGCGACATGACGTTCTCGTCTACCACTACCACCTTGCCACAAGGCCTTGCGAGAATTTCTCCAGGTTTATCAACAGCTCCGACTACAGTTTTGCTATGGTGGATACCACCAACGATCTAAAAGCGCTCAAGGTTTCGGACTTGAAATGCCTGAATCTTGTCAACATCCAGCACCACTACAAGGTCTGGGGCAGCGACAAAAACAAACTAAACTCCTTGGCTGACCTCGCCTCGGCCATCATCGACCCCTACTAGATGAAGATGAAGAATGAGAGCAATAAGGACAAGAACGCCTGACACAGTGTGTGGCATGAGAGACTGGATGAACAACATGTCAAGTACGTGGCCATGGACGCGTACACAAGCTATGAGATGTACAGGAGGATCGTTGACATGAGGAGTGTCTTCTTCCTACCCTAGACGAGGGATCGAGCCAGAGAGCAGTGGCGGGAGCGTCACAAGAAGTAGATGACTAGACGATCGTTTATCCTACTTTAGAATGCATGCAATTGTTTATTGAGGTGTGTGCGAATGATATGTATAGTCAATTATGTAATTGGATGTTTATTTCAGTTATATATATATATATATATATATATATATATATACACATGTTATTCTACTATAGACAGAGCAAATCACACGGCTTATTAGCAGCAATCGTCTCTGTTATTATTCGTCTTCGCACACATTTTTTATTACTGACCTATTTGCCGCGTATCACACACATCTTGTTCAGTTGAACCATTTCCATTGTGCTGCCTAATCACACACAGTTCATCCTAGTGAACCGTATGATGTATATCGCACACGCCTTCATCTGGCTACCCGTTTCTTTTGTTCCTCCTCATCCCAAACAATTAATTGAACTGAACCGTATGCCCGTATTGATGAGAATCCCATGGGTCGGGTGGACGGCACGGTGGGGTTACCCACGCCCGTATTGATGAGAATCCCGTGATAAGGGGACACGATCTCTGCTTCGACAAGACATGCCAATGGAAACCACATCTCGAAACATGGAGCTGGAGGCTAAAAACAGTTCGAAATAATGACCGTGCAGGGATGTGGCGTCTCACTATGAAAGATGTCAGTAGATGGGACTTGTTGGTATTATACTCTTTGCGGCTGTATGTGGAGCTTGTTTTGCAGAGCCGGACACGTTTTCTGTGTTCGAGGACTACTTTGAAGTATTCGGATGAGGAACCCGCCTTGCAATGCCGAAGACAATCTGCGCGCCAGGCACGTCGTCATTGAAGCCTGGTTTAGGGGCTACTGAGGGAGTCCTGGATTAAGGGGTCCCCGGGCGTCCGGCCTATGTGACGTGGGTCGGACTGATGGGCCATGGAAATACAAGATAGAAGACTTCCTCCCATGTCCGGATGGGACTCTCCTTTGCGTGGATGGCAAGCTTGGCATCCGGATATGAAGACTCCTTCCTCTGTAAACCGACTCTCTACAACCCTAGGCCCCTCCGGTGAATATATAAACCGGAGGGTTTAGTCCGTAGAGGCAATCATAATCATACAGGCTAGACTTCTAGGGTTTAGCCATTATGATCCCGTGGTAGATCAACTCTTGTAATCCTCATATTCATCAAGATCAATCAACCAGGAAGTAGGGTATTACCTCCATCGAGAGGGCCCGAACCTGGGTAAACATCGTGTCCCCCGTCTCCTGCTACCATCGACCTTAGACGCACAGTTCGGGACCCCCTACCCGAGATCCACTGGTTTTGACACCGACATTGGTGCTTTCATTGAGAGTTCCGTTGTGTCGTCTTTGGAAGGTTTGATGGCTCCATCCATCATCTACAACAATACTGCCCCGAGGGAGGTCTTTCTCCTCGGTCAGATCTTTGTGTTCGGCGGCTTCGCACTGCGGGCCAACTCGCTTGGGCATCTAGAGAAGATCGACAGCTATGCCCCAGGTCACCGGATTAGTTTTGGAAATCTGGACTATGTTGCTGATATCCGAGGAGACTTGATCTTCCAAGGGTTCACGAACCCCAACCTCTGCTCTGGCCTTAGATCCGGAGCGCATTACCAGGTCCGAAGATGAGATTCCTGAGCCCGCCGGACTATCTGCGGCCACTAAGCCCGGTACAGGAGAACCGGAGGGAGAAGTGTCACTGGCAAGCATCAGGAAGACGAACCCTTCTCCGGACACCGGCTCCGACCCCTCGGAGTCAGCATCGTGTGAGCTCAGCCAAGAAGTCTCCTTCCCACCGTACTCTAGGACTCTTTTCTCCCTGGCCAAACCTTGCCTTTAAGCGAGGCTCTGGACTTGATGCGATCCCTCATCATCATAGAGGAGCAACGTCCGAACTACGCCCAACCCGGACTAGGGGCTGTGAGCAGGGAATTTTACGTCCCACCCACCACCCACTTCATAGCCAAGCCGCTGTCGAGGACTTAACTAACATGCTCGATTACAGCTCCGAAGAGATCGACGGTATGGACGACGATGCCGGAGAAGAGCAGGCCCAACACCCGCCGTTTACCGGATGCTGGACGGCCACCTCTTTGTATGACGTGTACATGGTGGATACACCCAAAGAGGGTAATGGCGATAACGAGAAGAATGCGGTCGACGATAAATCTCTTGATATACAACCAAAGCACCGACGTCAGCGGTGCCGCTCTAAATCACGCCATGGAAAAGACAGCAATGCCGGCACAAGATACAACAATTCTCCGGACGGTGCCGAAGACCAAGAAAACCCCGTCGAGCCAACCTCCGAACAGGACAATCGGGAAGATGGGCAAGTTAGCCCTGATGAACAGGCCGTAAACGAAGACTCGAAGGACGGCAATTATCTTTCACCCTCCGGGGATGAGGTGAGCCTCGGCAACAAAGACTTTATCGTGCCTGAGGAACCTCTCGAGCAGGAGCATTTTAAGCACCGGCTAATAGCCACTACAAGGAGCCTGAAAAATAAATACAGCAGCTTCAAGCTGATCAAGACCTACTCAACGACAGGTGGACTAATGTCCTGGCAGCCGAGGAATACGGGCTCGAGCACCCAACCAAAAGTTACCAGAAGCGTAAACTGCTACCTCAATTTGATGACGAGGCACTGGAGCCCGTACCATCAGCGCGCAACACGGCTAACCGACCACCACGCGGCCGGGGCAAAATGGCAACTCAAGCCGAACACCAGCCCATACCACCTCGCCATCAAGGTAGAGACACAACAGCTCGAGGATATACATATGACCTGCGCCAGGACCTGGAAAATAGGGCAGGTCAGACCAGATCGATCTACGGATCACGGGGGCGTGCCCCATCGCGCGATGATGGATATCTAGCCGGACATAACCACGTCCGAGCCGAAAACCACAGACGGACTCCATCTGAGCTACGTCACGACTTGGCCCGATATAGAGGCACCGCACACCCCCTCTGCTTCACTGATGAAGTAATGGAGCATGAATTCCCCCCGTGAATATCGAATCATATAATGGAACAACATATCCCACGGTATGGATGGAGGACTTTCTTCTCCATATTCATATGGCCCGCGGCGATGATCTTCATGCCATCAAATACCTCCCGCTAAAACTCAAGGGACCAGCTCGGCACTGGTTAAACAGCCTGCCAGAAAACTCAATTGGCAGCTGGGAGGACTTGGAAGATGCCTTCCGCGACAACTTCCAAGGTACATACGTCCGACCTCTGGATGCCGATGACTTAAGTCACAAAGTCCAACAGCCCGGAGAGTCAGCCAGGAAATTCTGGACTAGGTTCCTAACTAAAAAGAACCAGATCATCAACTGTCCGGATGCCGAAGCCCTAGCGGCCTTTAAGCATAGCATCCACTACAAATGGCTTGCCCGACACCTCGGCCAGGAAAAGCTGAAGCCCATGGCAGCCCTGACGGCACTTATGATCCACTTTTGCATGGGCGAAGATAGTTGGCTAGCCCGTAGCAACAACATTGCAAGCGAACCTGGCACCTCTGAAGCCAGAAATAGCAACGGCAAGCCCCGACACAACAGGCACAAGTGTCGAAGCAACGATGACAATACCGATGACACGATGGTCAACGCTGGATTCAGTGGCTCCAAGTCCGGCCAACGGAAGAAGCCATTTAAAAGAAACAATCCAGGCTCATCCAGCTTGGACCACATACTCGATCGTCCATATCAGATCCATGGCACCCCCAATAGACCAGCCAATCATACTCACAGAAGTTGTTGGGTCTTTAAACAGGCCGGCAAGTTAAATATCGAGAACAAGGAGAAGGGGTCGCAAAGTGAGGACGACGACGAAGAGCCTCATCCGCCGAACACAGGAGGACAGAAGAATTTTCCCCCCAAGTTAAAACGGTGAGCATGATATACGTTACCCATATCCCCAAGAGGGAGCGCAAACGCGCGCTTAGGGACGTCTATGCGATAGAGCCGGTCACCCCAAAATTCAATCCATGGTCATCCTGCCCGATTACTTTCAATCGCAGGGACCATCCGACCAGTATCCGTCATGGCGGTTCAGCTGCACTGGTCCTCGACCCAATCATTGATGGATTCCACCTCACGCGAGTCCTCATGGACGGTGGCAGCGGCCTCAACCTACTCTATCAGGATATTGTCAGCAAGATGGGCATCGATCCATCAAGGATCAAGCCCACAAAAACTACCTTTAAAGGAGTAATACCAGGTGTAGAGGCCCATTGCACGGGTTCAATCACATTGGAAGTCATATTTGGATCTCCGGACAACTTCCGAAGCGAGGACTTGATCTTCGATATAGTCCCCTTCCGAAGTGGCTATCACGCACTGCTTGGACGAACTGCATTTGCTCGATTCAATGCGATGCCACACTATGCTTATCTCAAACTCAAGATGCCCGGACCACGCGGTGTCATAACAGTCAATGGAATCACCGAACGCTCCCTCCGTAACGAGGAGCACACCGTGGCCCTGGCAGCGGAAGTACAGAGCGGCCTTATCAAGCAGAATTTTAATTCAGCGACCAAGCTCCCGGACACTGTCAAACGAGTCCGGACTACTCCGCATCTTGACAGTCCAGCTCGTCAGGAGTTCGACTAGCAATTCGGCCTCCGTCTCAGTCCTGACCAAACGGCGGCGTACGTACCGCGCGTAAAGAACTACGCACTCAAAATACCATGGGCAAAGACGGAGGCACAACTTGATTGTGGTCCATAATACGGATCGACCTTCCTCGGGCACACTTACTTTCTGTTTTCTTTTTATCCTTTTTCTGTTTCTTTTCCACAGGCCCCTCACGACGGCCTGATCATCGACCCTTTCGAAGGATGGATACACGAAGGCAGCAAGCAGCATAGACGTGTGGGGGAATCTCTAGTTGGTCTTCTTGACGATCACTCTACCTGTTTTCAGGACCCGCACGCAGCTCCCCCTTGGTCTCGGCATGTTAAATAGCCTTGTTGCCTATCGCACTATTTGTACAAATACGCTTTGACGTATTAATCAAATTATAATGGAAACAGTTTGCGGCCCAACTTATGTGGCACTGGCTTACTACTTCATTTTATTTTGATATTCTTATCGATTGCACCCGTACACTTTGGTATGCTTTAATTCGCCAGGGGCTTCATTGCGCTCTGCAATACGGCAACAAAGTCCGAACACTTTTTATAGTATAGTTCGGCACCCTGAATTTAGCATTATATGCATCGGCTACGAATCATGTCTTTGGTCAATAGTTGGGTTGCCCGGCTCCTGTGCTTACTACCTTACGTTCTGTCCTATCGGCTAGGGTAGTAAAGGGAGAACTACTGCAATTGTGTTTCTGGTTTATCCGGGTAAACACCTCAGTAGAGAAAGCCTAAAACTGACTGTCATGATGTGGCGAGAGGTGGTCAGCTGTTCGGAGGTTCAAGTCTTTTGTGATTTTTTCTGCATTATGTGACGGATCGGCCTCCACCCGATCAAGTGTCTACAGCACCCTAGTCCGGATTAACATATCCTCACTAGGGGCTGCGCCTACATTTCTATTGTCAAACTCCTATGGCTAAGTGAGGGTGATAAAGCCACATAGTCTGATTGCCTGGTTCGCTGCGCTAAACACCTCCTTCAAGGACCAAACTCTTGGATCAAGAGTGTTTAGGTTTCAACCCGAACACCCCCGTACTACCTACGTGGGGGCTGAAGCCGACGACTGGCCAACTCTCAGATTTAATAAAAACGGTCGCACAGGAGGTAATTTTTTTAATAAACAACAAGCATTATATTACATATCGGCTTAGTTTTATCATACAGGACATGATAACATGATTGTATTCATTCAAAGATAATGTCTTTTGCGCACTGGCCCTCTACAATGCGGGATCCCTCCAGGACATCATCAAAATACCGATCGGGCGTGCGGTGCTCCTTGCCCGCGCGTGGTCCCTCGGTCGCGAGCTTGACGGCGTTCATCTTCGCCCACTGCACCTTGACACGGGCGAAGGCCATCCGCGCACCTTCGATGCAGACCGACCGCTTGATGGCATCAAGCTGAGGGCAGGCATCGACAAGCCGCTTCACAAGCCCGAAGTAGCTGCTGGGTATGGCTTCAGTAGGCCATAAATGGATTATTAAATCCTTCATGGCCAATTCGGCCACCCTATGCAGTTCGGTCAGCTGTTCAGCTGATCGCTAAAGGGCACCGGATGTTCTGGCGCAAGGTATTGCGACCAGAACTGCTTCTCCGTTGAGCTCCCCTCTTCGGCTCGGAAGAACTCCGCAGCATCAACAACACTGCGCGGCAGATCCGCAAACGCTCCTGGAGAACTCCAAATGCGGGTCCGTAAGAGGTACCTTTTCTTCACAAATTTGCTCTGCATAATAAAGGCCTTACCCACCGCGATTTTCCTGGCCTCCTGGATTTCCTGGAGGGCGCCCTAGGCTTCAACCCGGGCCTCTTGTGCGCTTTGGCGAGCCTTAGTAAGTTCGGACTCTTGGTCCATAAACTTGCGCTCCAAGGACTCGCATTTCTTTACGGTGTCCTGGAGCTCCTGCTAGACCTCCCCGACCCTTGCCTCGTGTTTTTCGCGGGCGGCTTGTTCCTTCGCCGCTCTCTTCTGGCCTCGGCCAGCGCGTTCTTGAGGGACTCCACCTCGGTTGCAGCTCTTACAAAATATCATGATAACATGATCAACACAAGCAATTCATATCTTTCTAGATCTGAATAGATCATTGCATACCTTGCTTGTCCTCTAGTTGTTTTTTCACACGGCCGAGCTCTTCCTCGGCTGCTCGTGACTACTGCTTCAGTTTGGAGACTTGGCGAGAATGGGAGGTTGCAGCTAGCATCGACGCCTGCTTATTCACATAGACATATATGGTTAGTCTCCTGCAAAAATTATTTGATCCTCTGTCCGGCTTTTCTTTTCGAACACCGGACAGAGTCTTAGGGGCTACTGTCTATACTAGACATTCTTCTTGCATAAATTATGTCGCATACCTCAAAGCCTGTTAGAAGGCTGGTGCAGGCTTCGGTCAGTCCGCTCTTAGCGGACTGAACCCTCTCAACCACCGTAGCCATGAGGGTACGGTGTTCCTCAACAATGGAAGCACTTTGCAGTGCTTCCAGTAAAGTATCTGGTGCCTCTGGACGGACAGAGGTCACCGACGGAACAGGTGCACCTCCTTCTTTTGAAGGAAGCTGCTTGCCTGATTCCGGAGCCGTATGGGCCTCCGGAACAGTATTCGGCTGGGGGCCAAATTGGATATAGCCCCCATCGCCAGTCTCCGAGGGGATTTGCTCCCCCACGTGTCCAGCGGCCAAGGTATCACCCTCTGGCGCCACCCTGACGGCCTCCGGCACCTCTCCCTGGCCTGGGGAGGTCCTTCGGGACAACACCTCGGAGTCGTCCATGTCCTTGGGAGAGGAGGCCGCAGGAAGCGACCCGCTATCCATCACATTTGGATCCAGCGAATTCCCTGAAGATGAGGATCACTGGGGGCGGGCGTGGGCCGGACTGCAGTGCATGATTCGACATATTAAAACCACGAAGTAAAGAAATTGGATATATGTGTATATAAGTGTCTTTGTGTACTTACGATTCGGCTAGGGGCTTCTCCCTGGGGCGCCACTCGGAGCTGCTGTCAGTGTCCAATGCGGAGTTGTCAGCGAGGGAGATCTCCCCCTTCTTGGACGCCTCTGCCTCCAGATTCGTGGAGGCCGTCCTTTTCTTCCTTCCCCCCTCGGGGGGAGAGTTTCTTTCCTCCTCCCCCTCCTCCTTGTTGTCCTCGGTGGCGGGGCAGGAGTGGGTTTTTCCATCTTCGGACGTCACGTCCGAAGTGCCTTTACGGCAGAGGCCACTTCTGGTCTCCTTGGCCTTCTTCTCCAGCGCCTGGTAGGGCACCGGAACCAGCATCTTCGTCAGAAGTGGGATTGCTGGGTTTTCGGGCAGCGGAGCCGGACACTGGATCCGCTCCGCCTTCGTCGTCCAGCCCTGAGAAAGACAGATAGGGAAGCTTAGACATCTTCCTTGAATGTACAGGTGAAGGATACACCTTGAAATACGAAAAACTTACCGGACAGGCGGGATGGGTCAGGTTGTACCCACGGTCCTCAGTCGTCTTCGGCCATGTCTCATTGGGCTTCAAAAGCACCTTCTAGATGCCTTCATGCGTAGCACCGAAGAACTGTTGCAAGGTCTGGTGCTTGGCCGGATCGAACTCCCACAGATTGCAAGTCCGGCTTTGGCAAGGAAGGATCCGGCGAAAAAGCATCACTTGGATCACATTGACAAGCTTGATGTTCTTGTCCACCATACTCTTGATGCGCGTCTACAGCGCCGTCAGCTTGTCCGATGAGGCCCAGTCCAGGCCCTTCTCCAGCCAGGAGGTAAGCCGCATTGGGGGCCCGGACTTGAATTCGGGAGCCACGGCCCAGGTGGTGTTGCAGGGCTCTGTGATGTAGAAATACTGCTGCTGCCACCCTTTGATAGTCCCCACGAAGGTGCCTTTGGGCCACGTGACGTTGGACATCTTGCTCACCATAGCGCCTCCGCACTCTGCATGTTGACCACCCACCACCTTCGGCTTCACATTGAATGTCTTTAGCCACAATCCGAAGTGGGGCGGGATGCGGAGGAAGGCCTCGCACACGACAATGAATGCCGAGATGTTGAGGAAGGAGTTTGGGGCCAGATCATGGAAATCTAGCCCATAGTAGAACATGAGTCCGCGGGCAAATGGGTGGAGGGGAAATCCCAATCCGCAGACGAAGTGGGGGATGAACACCACCCTCTCCTGGGGCTTCCGGTGGGGATGATCTGCCCCTTGGCCGGAAGCCGGTGGGCGATTTCCTGGGCCAAGTACCCCGCCTCCCGGAGCTTCGTGATGTCCTTCTCCGTGATGGAGGAGGCCATCCACTTGCCCTGTGCTCCAGATTGGGACATGGTCGGAGTGCTTTTTGGGGCGAAAAGGATGGAGGCTTGGGCGCTGGAGCTCGAGAATGGGTGGGCAGAGAGAAAGAGGGTGTGGGTGAAAGGGTGAATCCTTATCTCTTTATAGAGGCAGCGAATATCAAGCGCCTCCCCACTTGCCTTAAAACTCGCCTATTCCCCAAGGGTCGGGCGGATGGCATGGTGGGGTTACCCACGCCCGTATTGATGAGAATCCCGTGATAAGGGGACACGATCTCTGCTTCGACAAGACGTGCCAATGGAAACCGCATCTCGAAACATGGAGCGGGAGGCTAAAACATGGTTCAAAATAATGACTGTGCAGGGACGTGGCGTATCACTACGAAAGATGTTAGTAGATGGGACTTGTTGATATTATACTCTTTGCGACTATATGTGGAGCTTGTTTTGCAGAGCCGGGCACGTTTTCTGTGTTCGAGGACTACTTTGAAGTATTCGGAGGAAGAACCCGCCTTGCAATGCCGAAGACAATCTGCCCACCGGGCACATCGTCATTGAAGCCTGGTTCAGGGGCTACTGAGGGAGTCCTGGATTAAGGGGTCCTCGGGCGTCCGGCCTATGTGACGTGGGCCGGACTGATGGGCCATGGAAATACAAGATAGAAGACTTCCTCCCATGTCCGGATGGGACTCTCCTTCGCGTGGATGGCAAGCTTGGTGTCCGGATGGGACTCTCCTTTGCATGGGTGGCAAGCTTGGCGTCCGGATATGAAGACTCCTTCCTCTGTAAACCGACTCTGTACAACCCTAGGCCCCTCCGGTGTCTATATAAACCGAAGGGTTTAGTCCGTAGAGGCAATCATAATCATACAGGGTAGACTTCTAGGGTTTAGCCATTACGAACTCGTGGTAGATCAACTCTTGTAATCCTCATATTCATCAAGATCAATCAAGCAGGAAGTAGGGTATTACCTCCATCGAGAGGGCCCGAACCTGGGTAAACACCGTGTCCCCCGTCTCCTGTTACCATCTACCTTAGACGCACAGTTCGGGACCCCCTATCCGAGATCTGCCGGTTTTGGCACCGACACCCTCCTCTGACCTAGCGTCGCCGCTAGACTCCATCCTCGCCGGTGAGGAAGAGCTTCACCGCCTCGACCTCGTCGCCGTCATACTCGCACCGGCCACAGAAGTCTTCACTCCGTCGCCGCCATAGCTATCTCCCGCCGCCGAGTTAGGGCATGGGAGATCTGGACTAACGAACTTCTCCGTATCCACTCCTAGTTCATCGTGCTCTTCGTCAAGGGTAATTAAAATATGATTTGACTACCCTAATTTGATTCGTATGATTTTCACAAAATCCTCAAAAGGTGTTTATTTTTCAACATTTCACTCCTTAAACACCGCAATGCCTCCTTTTCTTGATCGATTTCTCTAAGCTATGATTTTCCTCAAGATTCCTCAATTGTGTGGATTTTCAAATCTGTACAACTCTAGAACCCCAGTCAAGAACGCTTAGTGAAATTCCTCAAGACATCTATGGTCAAATTCCTCAACTTGATACTTTTTGAAAAAAAAATTGAGAACACATATGACTCTTCAAATTCTTCGCACCTATACTCTGTTCACAGGTACAAAAAGTATGCTAATGAATCTCTAGGTTCTCGTCAACTTAACTCATTTGCAGCGTTCCTCGACGAAAAATTGCATACTTCCTCAGAATCCTCAAAATTTCAAAATCCTCAATTGAAGAAAATGGCAGATGGGAAAAGATCTCAGAAAGGAGGAAAAAGGCCCGATACAAACTCAGCATTTGAAATTCCTGAGAAAATCTATGATGAGTACTGCACACCTGATGAAGATACTCATGCGACGGAGACCAAGAATCAGTGAAGGAATGGAAGGAATACCGCTATGTTACTCACAAATACATGAAGAAATTTGCTATTATTCGTCCATGTCCAAGACCACCTTTGGCAGCTGGCTAAACTGCTGACCCCACCTGCATCAAGCGTGGTGAGGAATTTTCGAAGGAATGGGCCAAGCGGCAAGCAAAGCTTCAAAAGATGGCTGCTGAGACTGTGAGGAAATTCAATGAGGACTCTCAAGCTGCTGCTGCTGAGGCCTCTACTAGCAAAGCCTCACTCAATAAGGCAATGCAGAAGAAACCAGCTTTGAAGCCAAGGTTTCAAGCTCAATGCCCTCACGACCAAGTTCCTCAACAGCAAAGCTCTCAGTTGCTGCAAAATCCTCAGTTGCTGCCACAAAGTCCTCAACACCGGTGCATCTTGCAATATGTCAGGGGACTGCTAGATTTTCAATTGCCTTGGGGGCATTTGCAATTTCCTCAGCTCAACCACAATCCTCAAGTTATCCATCTCTACTGAAGGTCAACTCCACTGCTGGACATGGTAAGAGGCCAAGTCCTCATAAGAAGCAAGTGGCTTTCCATGTTCCATATGATGATGATGAACCTGATGATGAAGAACTTGCTGAAATCATCAGAGACAGACAACAAAGGGCTGTGAGAGACAAAGGTAGCTCTATTCCTCTTATGCTAGATCCGAAGAAGATCCTTGACTTCACTGATATTTGGCATAAGGATCCAAATACCCCACTCCCTGACCTGAATCTAACTGCTGGTCAAAGTCACATGCTAACCACCTTCATAGGCGCAGCAAAATGGAAGTTTGAGAAGTCCGGGTGAGTCAAGAAGGACCAGTACATGAAAGAGCGCTTTTTGAGGAAAAAGTTTCTCACTTTGTCTCCTGAAGAACTTGTCGGAGTTCAGAAGAAAATCAAAGTCCTCGATGATGATTTTGGCTGATACCATGCTGATTGGCTAGGAGCCAAGGTCAGATTTGTCAACGTCACAAGGAACCTCAAGGCAAATGTTGCAGCTCCATCACAATAACAAATTCCTCAGGCTGAAGAGTTTGTTCAGCCTGCTGAAGAAAATGAAGGCGCAGATGAAGAAATTATGCTGCTGAAGAAGCTACCAGGGCAGATGAAGAAATTCCTGCTCCTGAAGAAAATGCCAGGGCAACCACCAATGTTACGCCTGAAGAACAACCAAGGCCAGCTGAAGAAACTGCTGAGACTGAAGAAAATGTGAATGACAGGGTGACTGCATCAGTCGTGCCTGTAGAAAATGCACCAACTTCATCCTCTATTCCTCCTACAAAATCTTCAAAGGTGAAGAAAGCAACACTTACTTCTGCATCAGAAGAGAAGAAAACTAAAGCTGCAGAGAAGGAAGCCGCGAAGAAAAGGAAAACATCAACCTCTGTAGAATCCTCAACTCCCAAGAAAGTGAGGACTTTGACGAGCTCTTTCAATGAACCAATTGATGTTGTTCCAATTTCTATTGTGCCATCAAAGGAATTTGTTCCGTTTGGTGAGGAATACGTCATTCCTGAAGATGACAATGATGAAGAAAATCATTTTGCTGCTTCCTTAGAGCAGATGGACGAAGAAATTGAAGTGGAAGTTGTTGCTTCAACACCTCTGGTATCATCGCCTATGCCTCAGTTCACTGCTGAAGAGGCAGGCGTCGAAGAAATTGATAAGGATGTGGACATTGGCTCAACCACTCCTATCCTAAATGATGATTGTTGGGAAAATCTTCACCCAAATTCACCAATTGCCACACCTCTCCATCAAATTCCTCAGTCCCCTGTGCAGACTAAAGAAATGTTGACAAGGTCTGAAGGTCGTCCAACTTCTCTCCAGTCCATACCTGAAAATTCTAGCTGCAACAGCTGAAGAATGGATACACGGACTGCTGATGAAACCGCCACTTCAATTCCTCCGTCTACTGCACCAGAAGTTGTGAATCAAGAGGTTGTGAAGTCTATTACTGCAAATCTTCAGCCCAAGCCTCAAAATCCTCAATCTGGCTCAAGAAGGCCAAAATTCAACAATGTCGATTTCTTCGCTGAGCATCATTTCTTCGCTGATGCAAATCCTTATGAATCAGCAAGACTAAGGTGCAAGAGGTTTTGGACTGCAAGTCAGATGAATTTCTATGGCTCTGTTCTGTTTGGCAAGGACAAAGTCTTCCAACACCTTAAATTCCTCGTGTGGATATGGAGTCCATTCCATGCTTTCAACCAGTTCTGAATATTCTTAACGAAGCTGGACTCCTCAATTTCCGTGATAACTTTTGTTATTGGAATTAAGAGCTTATTCTTCAGTTCTATGCAACCCTGCATCTCACTGGAAATGTCTCAGATGTCAATTCATGGGTGCTAGACTAGATGACTGAAAACACTCACTACAAAGCTCCGGCCTCTGAATTGCTTCATGCCATCCCAGTTAGTCCTCCTGCAGAAGGCGCAAGGCTGATCTATGAAGAACCTGAACTTACAAATCATCTAATGCAAGTGTTGATGAAGCCTCTGCGTCCAGGTCAAGCTCCAAGAACCACTTTCCTTGTGAAATATTTTCTCTATGTGCCCAGGACAGTTTACCGCATCTTGACCAAAACCCTTAGTCCAATCAAAGGCCACAATTCTGAAGAAGAAGAAGTTGTTGGCATCATGAAGAATCTACTGTTCAACATCATTCATGGCATTCCCATAAACTATCATGATTTCTTCATGAGGACTTTGGCCAATGTTGCACTATCGTTCTTTGAATTGAAGCCCTGTGTTCCCTGGATTATGAGATTCATCAGAACCAAGTATTCAATTCCATACAAGGCTGACTTTCAGAATCACTTCAGCTTTCTGCCTCCTATTGAAGTCCACAAAAGGAAAATTTCCTAATTTGATGAAAAAGGCAAAGCTGGTGTTATTGATGAAGGCACTCGTCCATTGGATGGTCAATTTCATAAGGCTGCATCTTACTCCACCAATGATGTCTCTGCAACCCAGGACACTGCTGTTAAAGCCACCTAGCAAAAGCCTCAAGCCACTGCCCCGCGTGTGATGACTGATCGTGAGCTTCTTCTAAGTCTTCACCAGAAAGTTGATCGCAATCATAAGAGGGTCAAGCGTCAATTTGGCTCAATTCTTCAGAACATGACTGCCACTCAGAACACTGAAGAAGAATCACTATTATGTGCATGAACTCTTCGATCGCACTTGGGTCATACTTTCTCATCTTTACAGTGATGAAGACCTCAAGCAGATGGACTTTCGGTAGTACTTTGAGTGGTCACATCCTTCCTCGAAGAAATTCAAGAAGGTCAAAGTTCCTCAGTTGGTCATAAGTTCATATTCTTCATCGCGTGAAACGGATGACGCTGAGGATCTCGATGACACTGCGACAGGCCCTACATTGACAAACGACCCCGACAACGCTGGCGCTCCTCCACCAACTTCAAGTTGATATTCTTCAGGGGCGTTAGTCCTCAAGTTTTGTCCCTTTTGGTCATTTGATGACAAAGGGGAGAAATTTGAGTTAGTCTTCAAGCGGGTCTCTATATATGGGTTGTTTTTCTTTAAGGTACAACTCTCGTTCTTCTGAAGTACTTATTTGTTGAGTTGTAAACTTAAGTCCGATGGCGGTCTGATACTTTTGAACTACTTTCTGCATGCTTATTTCCTCAAGTTACTTAATGCACGCATGCTGAATTTCGCTAGACACCATTTTCCATCATACATTTCAAATTCTTCATACTATATGTTAAATACGTGAATGTATTACAAGATATAGGGGGAGATCTCCAAGATTTTATCCTACCATGTGCATTTGCAGTCCAAAGAAAATTCCTCAAATATGCACATCTTCAGGGGGAGTTCTTCTATATCTTGCAATAAAATTCCTCAATATCAGTATTTACACTTCATATGTTTATCCCCGTTCAAGACTTAACATATTTGTCATCAATCACCAAAAAGGGGGAGATTGTAAGTGCATCTAGTGCCCCTTAGTGATTTTGGTGTATTGAAGACTTATAGGTTAAGGGACTAATGTGTTTGTGAGTGTACAAATGTCTTATAAGTCTCTGAGGAGTTTGATATATCCGATGAAAGTGTTCGTCTGTAGATTTTGGTTTTGTTGAAGACTTTGAAAATGAGGAAATTGGTGTGACCTTGAAGATATTGATATTGATGCGAGGAAGCGTGAAGCTTTTGTTTTCGTAGTTTCATTTTCCTTCTTTTGAGTCATAGGAAACACCGTATTGTTAAAGGGGGTTGAGGTAATACTAAGGAAAAATTTCCAAGTGATGCTCATCTCAAAAGCCTACACATACCCAATCCTTCGAGTGAAGCCTTTGGAAATCTCTTGCGATTCATCAATTTTTCTTGATGAGAGGCGAAGTTCTTCTGGTCTCTGAGGAATTTGGTCTGACTCAGGAGTTAGGAATTCGTCTGTGCGAATTGCCTACAGTGAGGAACATGATAGCCCTAAGGAATTTCATGGTTCGAATTTCCGACCGTTGCTGTGCTTTGTGCCAGCTGTCCAAAATAACTTATCTATCCAATGGTTATATCATTAGGGGAATTTATATCTTATCATGTCCGGATGCTCCCAAGCTATAAATAGCTGCCCCCCAACCACTAGTTGTTTGGCTGCTCTGAGAGAAACTGGCACTTGTCATTTAGAGCATCCCATCCTTCGAGTACTTTGAGAGAAAATCATCAGTGAGGAAAAAACCAAAGCCCCAACACCTAAAACCCAAAGTGATTAAGCATCACTGAAGAGATTGTTCCTGTGTGGAACCGACTCTTGTTACCTTTGAAGACCGTGCATCTTCCAGACGGTTAGGCGTCAAGGTCTAGAGCATCCAAGAGGAATTGTGGATCGCCGAGTGACCAAGTATGTGAAGGTTTGGAAGTCACCTTGAAGACTTACCACGAGTGATTGGGCGAGGTCTGTGTGACCTTATCTCAAGGAGAATACGGTAAGGACTCTGTGTCCTGGGACTCTGTGTCCTTTGGTTTAAATACCAAGCCGCTCCAACCAGACATACAACTGTCACAACAGTTGGAACTGGTCTACCAAATCACCGTCTTCAGCGAGCTCTTTGGTTTATGCGCCCTCGATCGGCTATATCTCCCACGTGTCGAAGCACGACTTAGAGGCATAACGCATTGAAAGCAATGTCGCAAGTGAGGTAATCTTCACACAACCCATGTAATACATAAGGAAAGAGATACATAGTTGGCTTACAATCGCCACTTCACACAATACATGAGTAAAGCATTACATCATACGAGATACAATCAAGGTCCGACTACGGAACCAAAATAAAAGACTACCCCAAATGCTACAGATCCCGATCGTCCCAAGCTGAGCTCCACTCTTGATCAAGCTGAAGCGAAACAACACAATGAACAAGATCTTCATGAGCTCCTCCTTGAGCTCGGATCGTCACCTGCAGTTTCATCGGCACCGCAAACTGGTTTTGGAAGTATCTGTGAGTCACAGGGACTCAACAATCTCACACCAGCGAGATCAAGACTATTTAAGCTTAAAGGTAGGACAGGGTAGTGAGGTGGAGCTGCAGCAAGCAACTAGCATATATGGTGGCTAACATACAAAAGAAAGCGAGAAGAAGCAGCAAGGCACGGTAGAACAACTATGATCAAGAAGTGATCACGAAACTACTTCGTCAAACATAACTCCAACACCGTGTTCACTTCCGAACTCCGCGAGAAGAGACCATCACGGTTACACCTTGATTGGTGTATTTTAATTAAGGTCAACCGGGTTTTCTGGCCGGACATTAACAAAATTCCATCGCCACATAACCGCGGGCACGGCTTTGAAAGATAATACCTGCGGGGTGTCCCAACAGCCCATTATAAGCTCTCGCGATCAACGAAGGATATTCCTTCTCCCGGGAAGACCGATCAGTCTCGGAATCCGGCTACAAGACATTCGACAGACAATAAAACAAGACCAGCAAAGCCACCCGATGTGCCGACAAATCCCGATAGAAGTCGCACGTACCTCGTTCTCGAGGCACCTTTGGATAAGTCAAGCTACGAGTAAAACTAAGCCTCGAGTTTCCCGTGGTGGCCCCATGATCTGCTCGGTTCGGACCAACACTCGGAGGAGCAGCGGCGGGGGCTAAAATAAAGATGACCCTTGAGTCTGCAGAACCCAAGGAAGGGGTATATGTGGTAGGTAGTCAAATGGTAAAACCAAGGTTGGGCCTTCTTTGGAGAGTCTTATTCAAAGCGAACTGTCAAGGGGTCCCATAAATCACCCAACAGCGTTAGGGGCGCAAAATCCGGGAACATAATACCGATATGATGAAACTAGAGGCGGCAAGAGTGGAACAAAACACCGGGCATAAGGCGAGCCTTCCACCCTTTACCAAGTATATAGATGCATTAATTAAATAAGATATATTGTGATATCCCAACAAGTAAACATGTTCCAACAAGGAACAACATCTCCATGTTCAACAAGGAACAAACTTCATCTTCTGCAACTAACAACGCTATAAGAGGGCTGAGCAAAGCGGTAACATAGCCAAACAACGGTTTGCTAGGAAAGGATGGTTAGAGGTTTGACATGGCAACATGGGAGGCATGATATAGCAAGTTGTAGGCATCGTAGCATAGGCATAGCAAAAAAGCGAGCATCTAGCAAGCAAAGATAGAAGTGATTTCGGTATGGTCATCTTGCACGAAATCCGCAAAGAAGAAGAACGAGTCCATGAAGAAGACAAACGGACGTAGTCGAACGAATCCTCACAACTCCGGACGGAAACCGAAGCTAACCGGAGAGGCAACCCGGAAACAAACAAACAACGAGGTAAACCAACAAGCACAAACATGGCATGATGCACAACCAAGTATGATGCATGTCCGGTTTAAATAGCATGGCATGGCAATATGCACAAACAAAACTACAACAAATGGAGCTCAATATACAGCGAGTTGCATATTAATGGCACCACATCAATTATTTAGTTCTCTCTCGGTTATGTACCCAACAATATTAAATGTTATTAAACATGGCAATGTCGGTGAAGCATAATTAAACTAACTATCTAAACAATTTAAATGGGGCCGGATATAAAAACAAAAAATCCGGTAAATCCCCATATGCATTTAGCAATTTAATGCAACAACAATTTTAAACATTTAAATGTTGTTATCATGATGCGGATGACATATACAAGTTATATGCAATTTTCATGAAAATGTTGACATAAGCATGATACGAGGCATTTGTCGCTATGGCAGAAGGAAAAGGGTGCCACGGCGACGAATCCGAAAATGATGCCGCGAAACATATCGGTTCGGTAGCTCATGGAATACGGTGCAAAAGGAAGCGTTCGGATGTGCGGAACATGCTAGATATGGTGGGGTGCTCCCGACCACCGGTTCCCACGGGTTAGGGGCATGGAAACGAGAGACAATTCGGACACGGTGCAAACACGAGCATCTCATACAACACATGCATTCGTTCCACGGGAGGTCGTCTCGATGGTATACCTTCGAAGCGTGCATTTTCCGGGCGGATCGAGTTCGTGAAGGAAGTAGTGGTACATGGGCCGTAGAGGAAGTAGTCATTCTCGCGGCGGTAGTGGAAGTAGTTGTTCCGCGTGGCGGCGGTAGTTGTACATTTTCGTAGATGTTGGTCGACGGTAGTGGTACCTTGACGTCGGGTACTTGTCGGTCCGGTCTTGGCGGTGTAGATGTACACGTTGTCGAGTACTTGTCGCATCATCGGGTGTAGTTGTACATGAGAGTCTTGGCGAATCCGGCGGGTACCAGCGGGTCGGTCTTGGCGAAATCGAACAACACCAAAGGCCTCGGGTTTCGATCTTGAGAGCAGCGGAGAACACACACAGAGGCACGGCGGAGGTTGTGCACGGCAGCAGGTCGGCCAAAGAGGCGAGTCCATGGCGGGGCATGCGCTTGGGGCGCCGGTGGCTGCCTCGGCAAAGAAGAAGGTCGGGAGGCGGGGCTCTGCTCTCTCTCTGGCAGTGAGGAGCAGGCGAGGCGCAGTGCTGCTCTCCCTCGGCGGCACATCGAGGGGAGCGAGGGGAGAGGCGAGGGCTCGAGAGATGGCGGGCCAGGGTTCTGAGGGGTTAGGTGGGCTGGTGGAGGCCAATGGCTGGAGCTGCGGGATGTGCCGGCCTGGTTGGTCGGGCCCAAGAGGCCGACGGGTGCAGGCTACCTCTCTCTCTCACTAATCCCCACTTCTCTTTTATTTACCAAAAGCAGTAAATAGCAAAGAAAGAAAAGTGAGATAAAGAAAGGGTTGGAGAAATAATTTGAGCATGGGGTTAATTTTTCCGGACTCATGAAAATGAGCTTGATCCAAGAAAAAATAGAAGTGGGCATGACCGAAAGATTTAAATTCAAACTCATTTGAATTTAATTCAAATGGGTTTGAACTAGGACTAGGTTTTGAAGTGTCCAAAATGTTGAGATTTTGGTGGAGCTCGGAAAATGATGAAAGAAATTATGGGCAATGTTGGAGACCAAAATTAAGATAACAAAGGCATTGGGATTTATTTGCAAGTGTGTTATGGTGATTTCCAAATAAATGGAATAATTTTATTATAGCTCCCTAATAATATTGAGAGGCTTTAATATGTTTTAAAGAGAAATCACCATGTGAATATCCCTCGATTTAAATAGATCAACGATCTATGCAATTTATTTAGGTGAGTTTCAAAAGATTTATGAGATGATGGCATGATGACATGATGCAATGCAAAAATAAAAGGGCGGCACAAATGAAACACACGGCGAAACCCGGAATAGCTGGAAGTCTTCTGGAGCATCGGCCTCGGGGCGTTACATGGTTCTATTTCCTCAACCCTTTCATTTCCTTGTCTACTTGTTAGTGAAATTGATTGTTACTGTTTGAAGATTTTGATTGAAGATTTTCTCAATTTCCTCAATCCTATTTCTTTAGTCACCATTGTCTTCTGCCTGCTTATGTTGTTTACACGCTACCTGTGCTCTGTGTATGTTTCATTTCATCATGACGACTATGCTATTGTCTTGTTATGCATGCACCTGGGTACTTCATTCACTGCTTGTATTTCGCCACTTAGCAAATTCCTCAAGTAGTATTTCCTCAGTGACGAATTTGTAAAAATTGCCTATTCACCCTCCCTCTAGTCGATATAATGCACTTTCAGGGGTGCACTGGCTCGAGGGTGTAAACAACTACTCCATCTCACGTGATGATCGGACATGGTTTAGTTGAAAACTACTCCATCTCACGTGATGATCGGACATAGTTTAGTTGATTTGGATCACGTGATCACTTAAATAATTAGAGGGATGTCTATCTAAGTGGGAGTTCTTAAGTCATATGATTAATTGAACTTTAATTTATCATTTGATGAACGGGATCATATCATTAGAGAATGATGTGATGGACAAGACCCATCCGTTAGCTTAGCATTAATGATCGGTTAGTTTTATTGCTATTGCTTTCATCATGACTTATACATGTTCTTGTGACTATGAGATTGTGCAACTACCGGAGGAACACTTTGTGTGCTATCAAACGTCACAATGTAACTGGGTGATTATAAATATGCTCTACAGGTGTCTCCGAAGGTGTTTGTTAGGTTGGCATAGATCGAGATTAGGATTTGTCACTCCATGTATCGGAGAGGTATCTCTCGGCACTCTTGGTAATGCACATCACTATAAGCCTTGCAAGCAATGTGACTAATGAGTTAGTTGCGGGATGATGCATTACGGAACGAGTAAAGAGACTTGCCGGTAACGAGATTGAACTAGGTATGATGATACCGACGATCGAATCTCGGGCAAGTAACATATCGATGACAAAGGGAACAACGTATGTTATTCCGCAGTTTGACCGATAAAGATCTTCGTAGAATATGTAGGAGCCAATATGAGCATCCAGGTTCCGCTATTGGTTATTGACCAGAGATGTGTCTCGGTCATGTCTACATAGTTCTCGAACCGTAGGGTCCATACAACAACGTTCGATGCGATCGGTATTATGAGTTTATATGTTTTGATGTACCGGAGGTAGTTCAGAGTCCCGGATGAGATCACGGACATGATGAGGAGTCTCGAAATGGTCGAGACATAAAGATTGATATATTGGACCATGTTATTCGGACACCGGAAGTGTTCCGGGTGGTTTCGGGTAAAACCAGAGTGCCAGAGGGGTTACCGGAACCCCCGGGGGAATTAATGGGCCTTAGTGGAGTGAGAGGAGGGCAGCCAGGGCAGGCCACGCCCCCCTGGAGTCCGAATAGGACAAGGGAAGGGGGCGGCACCCCCTTTCCTTCTCCCTCTCTCCCTCTCCTTCCTTCCCCCTCTCTTCCCTTGTTGGAAACCTACTAGGAATAAGATTCCTAGTAGGAATCCTACTTGGGGTGCGCCCCAGGAGGGTCGGTCGGCCTCCCCCTTGCTCCTTTATATACGGGGGCAGGGGGCACCCTAGAACACACAAGTTGACAGTTGTCTTAGCCGTGTGCGGTGCCCCCCTCCAAAGATTTCCACCTCGGTCATATCGTTCAGTGCTTAGGCGAAGCCCTGCGCTAGTAACTTCATCATCACCGTCATAACACCGTCGTGCTGACAAAACTGTCCCTTGACCTCAGCTGGATCTAGAGTTCATGGGACGTCACTGAGCTGAACGTGTGCAGATCGCGGAGGTGCCGTACCTTCGGTGCTAGGATCGGTCGGATCGTGAAGACGTACGACTACATCAACCGCGTTGTCATAACGCTTCCGCTTTCGGTCTACGAGGGTACGTAGATAACACTCTCCCCTCTTGTCAGGGATATACCCCGCGGCGTAAACCGGCCGGATGTATAACCCGGCCAGACTTGGCGGTTTATTTGAAGACCCCGCTGACACTTGGCGATTTACTGGCGACCCGCCCTGACCTCGGTTTACAAGCAACCCACCTGGTCATTACGATTCAGGGTGGGAACGGGCCGGGTCGACCCACCGGGTCTCTGGCCCGACCCAAAAAAACAAGGCCAATGGGTCAGTCGGGTCGGCCTCATACAAAAATCGGGCGATGGGAGCCGACGCGAGTGACCTTTGGGTCAGCGGGGCCGACCCACCTCTAAGTACTGGAGTCCATCGGTATCACCAAATCCATATTACTAGCTTAGCTTATACAACTAGCAATCAGCTAACTGTAGTACGTATACTAATTAGCCGAAACATCAACTAGCTAACATTTGTACACGTACAGGAATCCATTAACCCAATCCTCCTTTATAAACCGGACGTGAAAAGAGCTGAAATTGTATATTGTGGTTCATTTGTAAACTTCAATTATTTCAATCATGCATGTTTAGGTCATAATTTTGTTTTACTTGTAATAACATATTTTTTGAGAATATTCTATGTGCCACAACCACATATTGTATTAAAAAAAATTGGGTCGACCCAAAATACCCATCGGGCCGGTGAGGCCATTGAGTTTTTTTGAATTGGGTCGACGCGTGGCCTCTCAAATTGGCCTCGAGGCCAACAGGGCCGGGTCCAAGGCCAGGTCCGGGCCGACCCATTCCCACCCTGAATTACGATTCATTGGTAATCCGGCAGCCGGGACAGAGGAGCGACAAGACCCGGTGGCCCAACGGGTGGTTCATAAAGGCCGGTTCATACTATGGTGGGCCGGTTTACAAGGAAAGGCGTGAGGAATATTTGTCTTACAAGGAGTTAAGACCTGGACTTGTATCTGGTTTGTATTAGAGATGGACTAGTCCTAATCCTGATAGGACTCCACATGTAACCCGCCCCTTCAAGATATATAAGGAGGCGGGGCTCTAAGAGAGGCAGACAACAATCAATAATCTCTAGGGCTAGACACAACTAGAGGAGAGCCGGTTTACGGCGACTCCCTCGTGATAATGAGATCTAGCCTCAAACTGCATGTAGGGTTGTTACCGGACGATGTTACCCGGGGCCCGAAGCTGTCTAAACCCTTGTCTTGTGTTGCGTCTCTTGATTCCGCTCAACCCCTCTCAAGCTACCACATAGATGCGTTGGCCTCGCGACTAAGTCCTGACACTAAGGACATCTGCCGTGACAAAACCGTGACAGTTGGCGCCCACCGTGGGGCTCGGCGCACGGTGGTGTTGAGTTCTTGAAGGGATCTCTTTCAGGGACCGAGAAGCTACGACCCACCGGATCAGCAAGAAGCGGCGTGAATTCACGTCAACTATGAAGTTCATCAGTCAAGATGGAAGAAGTTTTTCAACAGCGGCGTATACAAGATTGAGCATGAAAGTTTTGGGGTTGCGTCCGTGTAGCGCCACGCCCCCAGCCGCCGAGACAGGCAAGAAATCGGTTTCACCAGGATAAACCGTCGCTGGATGCACTTTGTTAATACTGGCAGGTTCCGTCGACGGAAGTAGATGTATCAAATCAATCCTCGTCCAACCCAATTTAAACCAATGCAATCTGC
Source organism: Aegilops longissima (assembly GCA_021605205.1). Classification (NCBI taxonomy): domain Eukaryota; kingdom Viridiplantae; phylum Streptophyta; class Magnoliopsida; order Poales; family Poaceae; genus Aegilops; species Aegilops longissima. The sequence goes on along the minus strand of CM038681.1, from coordinate 454,664,109 downwards.
GAGTCACCATTATTGTTCCACGTGCAATCTTCCAAATCCAAGGTGTTCAGAGACAGCCAACAGGTGTCACATGCATCATCTGCCAGTACAAACGGCGATCAAGACAGCTGGTTGTGGCCACGTGAGAACTCCAGATTGATTTAACATATGCACATAAATCAAAGTCTCCATTGATCGACTTGAAAAGTGAAGCCTGATGGATTCCCAAGCTTTTCCATGTGAAAAACCCTCAACTAGTACTACCGATTCCAGGTGTGAAGGCAAAAAGTGATCCATAAGCACGAGAGGAAAAGTCAAACTAACAGCGACCCGGACGAGTACAGGGACGAGATTGGATTCGGACCCGCGGTCGTTGCTTCGTTCCGAGCCACCCCGCACAGACCTACCAGCGCGCCTCGGTGGCTGAGCCGCCTCCACCAATCGCCGCCTGCGCAGGCCTCTGAGCCACCGGCACGCCCCCGTTTCCGAGCCACCTCTCCTCGCCGAGTCGCCAGGGGCCTCCTCAACCACGGCCGCCATCAGATCGCCTCCGCCTGTTCTCCTGAGACATCGGCCCCGTGGCGTGCGAGTTCGCCTCCACTTCATTGCCGTCAGCCAGCTGTCGTTCACCGGGTTTTGCTGCCTATGTGACCAGGGCCTCTGCTGCGAATCGTCGGGTGTTTCCGCCTCGAGCCGCTGCTGCCGGCTTACCGGCGCACTGCCGTTCTTCACGGCCATGGCTCCGCCTCTGCCCGTATGACCCGAAGAAGGATCAGGCCATAGGGACTCGGACTCTGATGCTGATGCGGTCTCTGCCTTTGCTGCAGCTGCGGTTACACCTCGACCCGTCCGGTTCGTTCGCGTCGTCGACCCGCCAGTGCGCACTGGTTGCTGTACTCCAATGCCGGTTCGCCCGCGGCCCCGGATCGTTTCTGCCTCCACCCGTCTTCGCGTTAAATCACCGCCAGTCGCCATCGAGCAGCCCGCGCGACCTCGAGCCGGCCGGACCTTCGCTGTTAAACGTCTCCGCGCCGGGTCTGCCTGCGCCTGAGTCGCCCCGCCTCGAGCCGCCGTCGTCGGTGGTGTGGCCTACTTTACCGTCGCGGCCTCACTCCAAACGGGCCATGTTCCCGCCTTTGCAGTGCGTTGCATCGCACGATGCCGTTCCTACTGAGAGCATTGCCTTGAATACCATTCAGCGTCGACAGTGCAAGTCTGAAATATAAGGTCTATTTGGCTATTACAATATTTGGAAGGGATTAACCATCGTCGTTGCATGCTACTTCCACGTCAAAACAGTCCAAAGGAAAAGAAGTGGTCTGTCAGGTTGGAGTATTATTTAAACAAAGAACTACAAGTACGTGATTTGGAAAGTACTACTTGAGTACGACATCACATGAGCAACTATGAGACGGTTTTGTTAAAGCCACCGTGATTTGGAAGACTTGAATGAGGATTAGTCAAAATCACCATGATCTGGAGGAGAATGGTGTGACCCGTATCAGTGACTCACCAGCGTGACGGCTGACCTCCACAATTGCCCGCCTTTTACCGCGGCTGCGCGCGCGTGTGTACGCAGAGCCATCCGGCTGCCTGATGCTACGCCGCGCTACTACAGGCGCCAATCACTGTGGAGCTGCGGTACCAAAGGCAGTCTCTTCTCGTTGAAGGCTACAAAGGTCAAAGGATCAGCCGCCCGGCTCGCGCATTAGTAGTATATAAAATTACTACAAGTACAACATTAGTATCCGCCTTATCCGACAGAAATCAGGTGATATTTACCCTATTTATTTTTAAGCACATATTAATTCATCCGAGCAAAATTACTCTGGCCTGTAATATTTTATGCAGGACGGCTTTTGAAAGAAAAAGGGGTGGTATTATACCGCGGAGGCATGTTCGGCTGTGCCGTGCAGCTTCACGACACGCGTATCACGGTCCAGTTTACATCAACGCGCCGGCCGACTCGCCCGTCTGCACCACCTTACAACACCACGGACGACTCGCCCGTCCTCCCTGGCCACCAGTTCATGCGTCCGCGCCGGTTTACGACGTGGAGGACAACTTGCTCGTTCGCACTGGTTTACAATGTCACGGCCGATTCATCTATCCGAATCACCTCTGATGTTGCGGTCGTTTTAACCGTCCGTCTCTTGCAGCCTGGTCTACATCAACACACCGGGCCACACCTGTCTGCATGAGCTGTTTGAGCAAGTCACAGCTTGGGTAGCCCGTTTTTCTTTCAGATGGAGGAAAATTGTCATATACTATCAACCGTCGTCTGCACTGGGTAGCTCAATGGGCAGGCGCACAAGTCGCCACCACTACAGTTTGGTTAACTTCAAATCGCCGATTGGAAGGAACCATTGGCGAGATTCTTGACACGGCTCATACGGGATCATTATAACCCACATGATCACCTCAATCTTCTGCGGATTCACATCGTGCTATCAACACCAATGATATACAAGTTATGCGGTCTATATCACGGTCAAATATGGAAGTTTCAAGCCAACTCCTCGAGTCACCTTGAGACTCGGGGCTATGATGACATGACTCAGCAAATCTTGCGATTTCAGCAAATTTAAGAACCGGGGCGATGGAGGAAAGATAACCCAATCCGGAGGCTCTTTGTTATTTCAAGGCCGTCGAGAAAATTTCCGGCTTAGAAAGTATATGACAGTTACAAAATCGGCTCAATGAAGAAGTTCGGGTCATCGAAAGGATTCGGTTTAAATCCGGCTCATGGGAAGTCGGTCTCACTGAAGCTCTCAAATATCCGGTTTACAATCCGGTTCAAGGGAAATCTGTCTCCCACAAAGCTCTAAAGCTCTCAAATCCGGTTTAAGAATTTCCGGTTCAAAAAGGAATTAACTTCTCGCAAGTTCGAGTTTAAAGGCCGTCAGAAAATTTCCGGGTGAAAATGAAGTTTCCGGTTTACAATCCGGTTCAAGAGAAAGATGTCTCCCACAAAGCTTTGAAGCTCTCAATATCCGGTTCAAAATCCCGTTGAAGAAGAATTTATCTCTTGCAAAAATTAAAATTTGTCGAAGAGGACCTGCTACTATGATGCGCGGTTCAAACATGGGTATCCCGCCTTATTGGCCTATCATATTATTGATCACATGGGGGCTTCTATTTCATAAAGCAGCATTAAGTTTACCCCTTGATTCAGCTTATCAAAGCTTTATATGACATCACTTGGGGGCTTGGTCGTATCCGAACCATAGCTACACCTCTTGATCGGTGCAATGCCACAGCATCACATGGGGGCTTGGTCATATCCAAACCATAGCTACACCTCTTGATCGGCGCAATGCCACAGCATCACTTGGGGGCTTGGTCGTGTCCGAACCATAGCTACACCTCTTGATCAGCGTAATGCCACAACGTCACTTGGGGGCTTGGTCGTATCCGAACCATAGTCACACCTCTTGATCGGCTCAAAGCCTCGACTACAACGGTTTTTATTTGCCTTTTGCTAAGTTTTTCTTTATTTTGATAAGATTTGTGATGTTTTTAAACCGGCGTTCATTAACCCGGCTTGGCAAGTTGTCAGTGCATGATCAAGTTATAATCTGGCGCTTATTAACCCGGTCTGGTTTCGACTATAAGTCGCCAGTATATATTTGGATTGCACCATTGGAATAATGTGCTTATAAACCATTGGGTTATATTATTCAAATAGCCAAACTTGGCTGAATTTTCATTATGATATTGAATGAATAAGGTTTTTCATACCGGATTATATTATCTTGAATAGCCAACATGGCTGGATTTTTATTATGGTTATTAATAACCAGTATTATTGAGGTTTTCAAAGTCACTTTAGCGCAATGGCTATTATTTTATCAAAGGATATGATTTATTCTACAATGGAAGGAATAGTCCCGAGTCGCTACAGGCTTACGACCCGGCACTTGGGGGCTACATTATTCAAATTGAGATTATATCAAATATGCAAGTCTCATGTCACTGCAAGCATGCACCATGACACTTGGGGGCTAATGCAAAGTCATTTTTATTGGCCTTATTGAACACCCGACTCATCACATCTTACTGAGCCGGCCCTTGGGGGCTATACGTTGCTGCTCAAGTTTACATGATCATATTTACAAAGTCCATGCTCATTATTGCATAATGACCCGGCCCTTGGGGGCTATACTGGTTGAAGTTTTTTGAGCATCAGGCAATGACAAGGCCCAGGTTGCTGCAAGCATGACAATCCGACACTTGGGGGCTACATAATATGGAATATTCAGTTGTGACTAATGACTGAGATGAACAATCTGGATTTCTTCAAGGTGGTAACATTTATATTGAAGCAAGTCTTAAGCCATCACTTTGTTCTGCTCAAGACTTGGGGGCTACAGGTATTATATTATTATTGAAGAAATATCTTCAAATTCCCTGTTTGAGAAAACCAGATTGACCTGGCGTCACCAACCATTATGACCCTGTGGCTGCAACCCGGCGTCATCAATAATCATGAACCGGCGTTGGCAACAATCATGACCCGGAATTATCAGTTTTTATAACCCGACAATTTTGGTAATATTAAACCGGCAAGTTTTACATCTTCAAACCGGCTGAATATCAGATGAGTATTTCAAGACCAATATTTCTTAAACCGGCTCTTTGGAAGCCGACTCAAGTGGATTATTCTTCACAATATTTCTCTGTGAGAAACCAATGTCAGCAAATTGAGTATGAAGCTGGCTTATTGACCTAGATTTTCTAGAAGAAGGAAATGACAAGGAATTAAGGATGATCAGGTGCCGGTTTATAAGAATTCTTAACCCGGAGCATAATCTGTCAAGTTTGTTCTTGTGTTCATTTTATAGGAACAGTTTAACATGGATAAATCCAAATTAAAGCTGGGGCTAATGTCGAGGATATACCCTTGGCGTAAACCGGCGGAAGTATAACCCGGCGGACTTAGCGGTTTATTTGAAGACCCGTGACACTTGGCGATTCTTGGCGACCATACGACTGGCGGTTTACAAGCAACCCACCTGGTCATTACGATTCATTGGTAATCCGGCAGGCGGGTCAGAGGAGCAACAAGACCCGGTGGCCCAACAGGTGTTCATGAAGGCCGGTTCATACTATGGTGGACCGGTTTACAAGGAAAGGCGTGAGGAATATTTGTCTTACAAGGAGTTAAAACCTGGACTTGTATCCGGTTTGTATTAGAGATGGACTAGTCCTAATCCTAATAGGACTCCACATGTAACCCGCCCCTTCAAGATATATAAGGAGGGGCATGGCTCCCCAAAGAGGAGACAGACAACAATCAATAATCTATAGGGCTAGACACAACTAGAGGAGAGCCGGTTTACGGCGACTCCCTCGTGATAATGAGATCTAACCTCAAACAACATGTAGGGTTGTTACCGGACGATGTTCCCCGGATTTGATGAACGTGATCACATCATTAGAGAATGATGTGATGGAAAAGACCCATCTGTTAGCTTAGCATTAATGATCGGTTAGTTTTATTGTTATTGCTTTCATCATGACTTATACATGTTCCTCTGACAATGAGATTGTGCAACTCCCGAATACCGGAGGAAGACTTTGTGTGCTATCAAACATCACAACGTAACTGGGTGATTATAAAGATGCTCTACAGGTGTCTCCGAAGGTGTTCGTTGGGTTGGCATAGATCAAGATTAGGATTTGTCACTCCGTGTATCGGAGAGGTACCTCTGGGCCCTCTTGGTAATGCACATCACTATAAGCCTTGCCAGCAATGTGACTAATGAGTTAGTTGCGGGATGATGCATTACGAAACGAGTAAAGAAACTTGCCGGTAACGAGATTGAACTAGGTATGATGATACCGACGATCGAATCTCGGGCAAGTAACATAAAGATGACAAAGAAAAGAACGTATGTTGTTATGCGGTTTGACCGATAAAGATCTTCGTAGAATATGTAGGAGCCAATATGAGCATCCAGGTTCCGCTATTGGTTATTGACTAGAGATATGTCTCGGTCATGTCTACATAGTTCTCGAACCCGTAGGGTCCGCACGCTTAACGTTCGATGATGATCGGTATTATGAGTTCATGTGTTTTGATGTACCGAAGGTAGTTCGGAGTCCCGGATGAGATCACGGACATGATGAGGAGTCTTGAAATGGTCGAGACATAAATATTGATATATTGGACCATGTTATTCAGACACCGGAAGTGTTCCGGGTGGTTTCGGTAAAACAGGAGTGCCGGAGGGGTTACCGGAACCGCCCGGGGGAATTATGGAGAGAGAGAAGGGCAGCCAGGGCAGCCCCCCCCCCCCCTCGGAGTCCTAATAGGACAAGGGAAGGGGGGCGGCGTCCCCCCCCCCCCTTTCCTTCTTCCTCTCTCCCTCTCCTTCCTTCCCCCTCTCTTCCCTTGTTGGAAACCTACTATGAATAGGATTCCTAGTAGGAATCCTACTTGGGGCACGCCCCAGGAGGGCCGGCCGGCCTCCCTATTGCTCCTTTATATACGGGGGCAGGGGGCACCCTAGAACACACAAGTTGACAGTTGTCTTAGCCGTGTGCGGTGCCCCCCTCCACAGATTTCCACCTCAGTCATATCGTTGCAGTGCTTAGGCGAAGCCCTGCGCCGGTAACTTCATCATCACCGTCATCACGCCATCGTGCTGACAAAACTCTCCCTCGACTTTAGCTGGATCTAGAGTTCGTGGGACGTCACTGAGTTGAATGTGTGCAGATCGCGGAGGTGTCGTACCTTCGGTGCTAGGATTGGTCGGATCGTGAAGACGTACGACTACATCAACCGCGTTGTCATAACGCTTCCGCTTTCGGTCTACGAGGGTACGTAGATAACACTCTCCCTCTCGTTGCTATGCATCACATAGATAGATCTTGTGTGATCATAGGAATTTTTTTGAAATTACTGCGTTCCCTAACACGAAGCAGGATGCGAGGATCCGGATTGTGATAATTCCCTGGTCGGCTCCTGCCGGCCGCGACGACGACAACACCTGTGCGTGTGATGACCCACAAGTATAGGGGATCTATCGTAGTACTTTCGATAAGTAAGAGTGTCGAACCCAACGAGGAGCAGAAGGAAATGATAAGCGGTTTTCAGCAAGGTATTCTCTGCAAGTACTGAAATAAATGGTAATAGATAGTTTTGTGATGAGGTAAATTGTAATGAGCAACAAGTAACAAAAGTAAACTCGGTGCAGGAAGGTGGCCCAATCCTTTTTGTAGCAAAGGACAAGCCTGGACAAACTCTTATAATAGGAAAAGCGCTCCCGAGGACACATGGGATTATCGTCAAGCTAGTTTTCATCACGTTCATATGATTCGCGTTCGGTACTTTGATAATTTGATATGTGGGTGGACCGGTGCTTGGGTGTTGTTCTTACTTGAACAAACATCCCACTTATGATTAACCTCTATTGCAAGCATCCGCAACTACAACAAAAGTATTAAGGTAAACATAACCATAGCATGAAGCATATGGATCCAAATCAGCCCCTTCCGAAGCAACGCATAAACTAGGGTTTAAGCTTCTGTCACTCTAGCAACCCATCATCTACTTATTACTTCCCAATGCCTTCCTCTAGGCCAAAATAATGGTGAAGTGTCATGTAGTCGACGTTCACGTAACACCACTAGAGGATAGACAACATACATCTCATCAAAATATCGAATGAATACCAAATTCACATGACTACTAATAGCAAGACTTCTCTCGTGTCCTCAGGAACAAACGTAACTACTCACAAAGCATATTCATGTTCATAATCAGAGGGGTAATAATGTGCATAAAGGATCTGAACATATAATCTTCCACCAAATAAACCAACTAGCATCAACTACAAGGAGTAATCAACACTACTAGCAACCTACTAGCACCAATCCCGGACTTGGAGACAAGAATTGGATACAAGAGATGAACTAGGGTTTGGAGATGAGATGGTGTTGGTGAAGATGTTGATGGAGATTGCCCTCTCCCGATGAGAGGAGCGTTGGTGATGATGATAGCGATGATTTCCCCCTCCCGAAGGGAAGTGTCCCCAGCAGAACAGCTCCCCGGAGCCATAGATTGGTTCCGCCAAGGTTCCGCCTCGTGGCGGCGGAGCCTCGTCCCGAAAGGTTGCTTATGATTTTTTTCTCATTGAAAGAGCACATATAGGAGAAGACGGGCGTCGAAGAGCCACCAGGGGGCCCACGAGGTAGGGGGGCGCGCCCAGGGGGGAGGACGCGTCCCCCACCCTCGTGAGCAGGGTTCGGGGCCCCTGGCCTTCATCTTTGGTGACGATTTTTCTTTATTTATTTTAAGATATTCCGTGGAGTTTCAAGACTTTTGGAGTTACAGAATAGGTCTCAATATTTGCTCCTTTTCGGCCGAATTCCAGTGCTGGCATTCCCCTCTTCATGGTAAACCTTGTAAAATAAGAGAATAGCCATAAGTATTGTGACATAACGTAAAATAACGGCCCATAATGCAATAAATATCGATATAAAAGCATGATGCAAAATGGACGTATCAACTCCCCCAACCTTAGACCTCGCTTGTCCTCAAGCGAAAAGCCGATAACAATAAATGTGTCCTCATGTTTAGAGGTAGAGGCGTCGATAAAAATAAAATACGGACATGAAGGCATTATGATTATTCTCATAACAGCAACATATGTTGATTTTGTCATATGATTACTCATGTTCAAGTGATGATCTTTTCACAAAGCCAAAGTATGAATCATAAACCTTATTGAGCACCAACAAATTATACCCTCGGTCATTGAAGCAATTGCAATTTATCATAACATCGGAAAGAGCCTATGTCAGAGCTTAAAAGCAAGTCCACATACTCAACTATCACTTAGTCCTTCATAATTGCTAACACTCACGCAATACTTGTGGTTACGGAGTTTTAACCGGACACAGAGAAAGATAGGGGCTTGTAGTTTTGCCCCACAACCTTTTACCTCAAGGGTAATGTCAACAATAATAATTCATGCTCCCCACATCCAATTTTATATTTATATATATATATATATATATATATATATATATATATATATATATATATATATATATATATATATATATATATATATCATGTTCTTTCAACATCTTTGGGCTTGCCAAAGGATAAAATGAAAAGGAAAGGTGAAGATCACCGTGACTCTTGCATAAGGTAGAGGATAATAATAAAAGATAGGCCCTTCGCAGAGGGAAGCAGAGGTTGCCATGCGCTTTCATGGTTGGATGCACAAAATCTTAATGCAAAAGAACGTCACTTTATATTGCCCCTTGTATGTGGAACTTTATTATGTTGTCTGTCGCTTTTATTACTTCCACAACAAGTTCGTACAAAGCTTATTTCTCTGCACTAATAAGCCATGCATATTTAGAGAGCAATTTTTATTGCTTGCACCGGTGACAACTTACTTGAAGGATCTTACTCAATCCATAGGTAGATATGGTGGACTCTCATGGCTAAACTGGTTTAAGGGTATTTGGAAGCACAAGTAGTATCTCTACTTGGTGCTGAGAATTTGGCTAGCATGAGGGGGAAAGGCAAGATCAACATGTTAGAGGAACCATGACAACATACTTTATCTTAGATACAAGAAAACATAACTCATTATGTTGTCTTCCTTGTCCAACATCAACTCTTTAGCATGTCATATTTTAATGAGTGCTCCCAATCATAAAAGATGTCAATGATAATATATCTATATGTGAGACCTCTCTCTCCTTATTACTTCCTATTAATTGCAACGATGACTGGAGCCATATTTTCCAACTCCCAACAATTTTTAATCATCATACTCTTTCTATGTGAAGTTATTACTTTCAATGAGATCAATATGAACTCTTTGTTTCCTTTTATTCTCCCTTTTTTTCTCTAATCACCCATGATCATGGCAAAATACTCAAGCCCTTGACTCAACACTAATCTTTATTATATAGCTCACGGACTCGATTACAAAGAAAGATCATAAAGCAAAACTCAAAACTAGATCATGCCATGACTTTATTCTACTAAATCAAGATACTACTAATAGAATCGAACTAAGAAAAATGGTAAAGATAGGAGTTCTGATGGTGATACGATACCGGGGCACCTCCCCCAAGCTTGGCAATTGCCAAGGGGAGTGCCCATACCCATGTGATTATGTCTCCTTTGTTGTTGGTGAAGAAGGTGGAGTTGTTGTCGATGATGCAGGCTTGCACTTCTCTTTCTCCAACTTGCGTCTGAGGGTGAAATTATCAATCCTCAACTCATCATTCTCGATCTCAAGCTTTATTATCCTTTTTCACAATGCCTCTTTGCTTTCTTGCTTGAAGCGAGGGGGAACTGGTTCATCTTCATCTTCCTCATCAGGGTACCATATATATGGATAGGTATCCTTGAATATGTTTTTATCTAAAGGCGGTAAGAAGCTGGGCAATCCTCCTCTGAATCTTGAGGCGACATGTTGATCTAACCTGCGATGGGACAGCTTGAAACAAAAGCAGAGGATATTTGCGTGATACGGAGTCAAAACCTTCGGAGAATATATAATGAATTTTACCGACCGAAATCGTATCGTGCAAGAAAAGCGGAGTCGGAGGGCACACGAGGTGCTCACGAGGTAGAGGGGCGCCCTCCACCCTCGTGAAGGCCTCGTGTCCTTCCCGGACTTCCACTTATTTTCTATTTTCTAAATATTCCAAACGGAGAAATATTGCCTTAAAATTGTTTTGGAGTCGGTTTACTTACCGTACCACATACCTATTCCTTTTGAACTGAAGCAGTGCGGAAAATGTCCCTTATATATTCCTCCGGGTTACGGTTTCAATAATATTGGTTTCAACATTTATGGGATTACCCGAGATATAATGTTTGATTCTTTGACCGTTTACCACCTTGGTTTGTGCCTGCGAAGTTGTTGATTTTATGGCACCGAACGATAGACCTCCGCGATAACAGGACCTTCCCATTTGGAGAGAAGTTTTCCTGCAAAAATCTTAAGCGAGAGTTGTATAGCAATACATAATCACCTACATTAAACTCACACTTTTGTATCCTTTTGTCATGCCATCTTTTAACTTTTTCTTTAAACAACTTGGCATTTTCATAGGCTTGGGTTCTCCATTCATCAAGTGAGCTAATATCAAATAACCTCTTCTCACCGGCAAGTTTGAGATCATAGTTGAGCTCTTTAATAGCCCAATATGCCTTATGTTCTAGTTCGAGAGGTAAGTGACGTGCTTTTCCATAAACTATTTTATATGGAGACATACCCATAGGATTCTTATATGCAGTTCTATAGGCCCATAACGCATCATCAAGTTTCTTGGACCAATTCTTTCTAGAACTATTGACAGTCTTTTGCAAAATTAATTTGAGCTCTCTATTACTCAATTCTACTTGACCACTAGACTGCGGGTGATATGGAGATGCAATTCTATGATTAACATCATATTTAGCAAGCATTTTACGGAAAGCACCATGAATAAAGTGTGAACCACCATCAGTCATTAAATATCTAGGGACTCCAAAACTCAGAAAAATAACTTCCTTAAGCATTTTAATAGAAGTGTTATGATTAACACTACTAGTTGGAATAGCTTCTACCCACTTAGTAACGTAATCAACAGCAACTAAAATATGTGTATATCCATTAGAGGCAGGAAAAGGTCCCATATAATCAAAGCCCCAAACATGAAATGGTTCAATAACAAGTGAATAATTCATAGGCATTTCTTGACGTCTACTAATATTACCAATTCTTTGACATTCATCACAAGACAAAACAAACTTACGGGCATCCTTGAAGAGAGTAGGCCAATAAAACCAGATTGCAATACCTTATGTGCGAGTTCAATCTCCAGCGTGGTGTCCTCCATAAGCTTGGAGTGACACTTGCGTAGGATCATTCTGTTCATGTTCAGGTACACAAGGTCTAATAACACCATCTACTCCTTCTTTATAAAGATGTGGGTCATCCCAAAAGTAATGTCGCAAATCATAAAAGAACTTTTTCTTTTGTTGGTATGTGAAGCTAGGTGGTATAAATTTAGCAACAATATAATTTGCATAATCAGCATACCATGGAGTGCTACAAGAAGTGCTTATGACATTTAATTGTTCATCAGGAAAGCTATCATCAATAGGTAGTGGGCCATCAAGAACATTCTCTAACCTAGATAAGTTATCTGCAACGGGGTTCTCAGCTCCTTTTCTATCAACAATATGCAAATCAAATTCTTGCGGCAAGAGAACCCATCTAATAAGTCTAGGTTTAGCATCTTTCTTTTCCATAAGATATTTAATAGCAGCATGATCGGTGTGAATAGTTACTTTAGAATCAACAATATAGGGTCTGAATTTATCACAAGCAAACACAACTGCAAAAAGTTCCTTTTCGGTAGTAGCATAATTTCTTTGAGCATTGTCTAGAGTCTTACTAGCATAATGGATAAAATTTAATTTCTTATCAACTCTTTGCCCTAGAACAACACCTACAACATAATCACTAGCATCACACATGATTTCAAAGGGTAAATTCAAATCAGTGGCTGAACAACAGGTGCAGAGACTAATGCTTTCTTAAGTATTTCAAATGCTTCTACACAATCATCATCAAAGACAAATGGTACATCCTTTTGTAATAAACTAGTCAGAGGCCGAGAAATTTTTGAGAAGTCCTTAATGAACCTCCTATAAAACCCGGCGTGACCAAGAAAACTTCTTATACCTTTGATGTCCTTGGGACATGGCATCTTTTCAATAGCATCAACCTTGGCTTTATCAACTTCAATACTTCTTTCAGAAACTTTGTGCCCCAAGACAATACTTTCATTAACCATAAAGTGGCACTTTTCCCAATTCAAGACAAGATTAGTTTCTTCACATCTCTGCAAAACTCGTTCAAGATTGCTCAAGCAATCGTCAAAAGAGGGACCATAGACGGAAAAATCGTCCATGAAAACCTCACAAATCTTTTCACAAAAATCAGAGAATATAGCCATCATGCATCTTTGAAAGGTAGCAGGTGCATTACATAAACCAAAAGGCATACGTCTATAAGCAAAAGTACCAAAAGGGCATGTAAAAGTAGTCTTTGATTGATCTTTAGCCGACACAGGTATTTGAGAGAAACCAGAATAACCATCTAGAAAGCAATAATGTGTATGTTTGCATAATCTTTCTAGCATTTGATCAATAAAAGGTAAGGGTAATGATCTTTCTTAGTAGCTTTATTTAATTTGCGAAATCAATTACCATCCTATAACTTTGTGATAATTCTTTGCGGGATCAATTCATCTTTATCATTAGGGACAACAGTAATACCTCCTTCTTAGGGACACAATGGATAGGACTTACCCCGACTATCAACAGCGGGATAAATTATACCTGCCTCCGAAGTTTGAGTATTTCTTTTCTTACCACTTCTTTCATTTTAGGATTCAAGCGTCGTTGAGGATCACGAACTGGTTTGGCATCCGCTTCAAATTATTTTATGTTGACATAGAGTGGGACTAATGCCCTTACGATCATCAAGAGTATATCCAATAGCGGCACGGTGCTTTTTGAGTTTTCAATAATCTTTCTTCTTCATGCTCTGAAAGGTTAGCACTAATAATAACAGGATATATTTTCTTTTCATCAAGATAAGCATATTTAAGACTATCGAGCAGCGGTTTAAGCTCAAACACGGATCACCCTTGGGTGGAGGAGGATCCCTAAGTTTCAACAGCAAATTATGTTGCGAATAGGTTCTGTTTAAAGAATACTTCATCTATTTCCCTTCTTTCTTTCATGAACATATCATTTTCATGGTCTAGCAAATAATGTTCCAAAGGATCACTAGGAGGTATGGCAATAGAAGCAAGACCAATAATTTCATCCTTACTAGGCAATTCCTCCTCACGATATTGTTTACTAAATTTAGAGAAATTAAACTCATGAACCATATCATCCAAGCCAACAGTAACAACATTCTTTTTGCAGTCTATCATAGCATTAACAGTATTCAAGAAGGGTCTACCAAAAATAATGGGACAAAAGCTATCTTGTGGAGAACCAAGAACAAGGAAATCAGCAGGATATTTGGTTTTTCCACACAAGACTTCAACATCTCTAACAATTCCCATTGCAGATATAGTATCTCTATTGGCAAGTTTAATTGTAACATCAATATCTTCTAACTCAGAAGGTGCGATATCATGCATAATTTCTTTATATAAGTCAATGGGTATAACACTAGCACTAGCACCCATATCACATAAGCCATGATAACAATGATCTCCTATTTTAACAGAAATAACGAGCACGCCTACCACAGGTCTATGTTTATCTCTATCACGAGGTTTAGCAATTCTAGCAGTTTCACGAGAGAATTGAATGACATGCCCATCAATATTATCAGACAAGAGATCTTTAACAATAGCAATATTAGGTTCTACTTTGACTTGCTCAGGAGGTGTATAAGTTCTAGTATTGCTTTTACGAACAACAGTTGAAGCTTTAGCATGATCATTTACTCTAACGAGGAAAGGTGGTTTCTCAACATAAGAGGTGGGAACAATAGGATCATTATAAGTGATAGTCTTTTCTTCAACTTTAATAGGTGCAGCTACTTTTACTTCTATGGGAGGATGATATTTAAACCACTTCTCCTTAGGGAGATCAACATAAGTAGCAAAAGATTCACAGAAAGAAGCTACTATCTCAGAGTCAAGTCCATATTTAGTGCTAAACTTACGGAAAATATCGGTATCCATAAAAGATTTAACACAATCAAACTTAGGTGTCATACGACTCCTTACCTTCGTCGAGGTCCCAATCTTGAGTTGCGTTTAATTCTATCAATAAATTCCATCTAAATTCAATAGGCTTCATCATAAAAGAGCCGCACAAAAGTATCGAGCATGGTGCGATTGTTATCGAAAGCCGAGCATAAAAACTTTGCATAATCACTTCTTTTGCGAGCTCATGATTGGCGCATGAATATAACATTGATTTAAGCCTCCCCCAAGCTTGAGCGATGCTTTCTCCTTCGCGAGGCCAAAAATTATATATATAATTGCGATCACGATGAAAAAGATGCATAGGGTAATACTTTTGATGAAATTCCAATTTCAATCTTTTATAGTTCCATGATCTCATATCATCACATAACCTATACCATGTCAATGCGTCTCCCTCCAAAGATAAAGGGAAAGCCTTCTTCTTAACAACATCATCGGGTATACCTGCAAGCTTAAATAGTCCACAAATATCATCCACATAGCGTAGATGTTAAATCGGGATGGTTTGTTCCATCTCTGTAAAAGGATTAGCTAGCAGTTTTCCATCATACGAAGGAAATTCAAAAGGAGTTTCATTTTCAATAGGTTCAGTAGGTTGAGGAGCAACTCTTTGCTCTCTTTGGACGGGGTGAAGATACCGAACAAGCCCCTCGGAGAATTACTTTCCATAGTAACAATTGATGAAAAATTTCAGCACACTATATAAATTTTTCCTTACCAAATTCCACTTACCAAAGGCGCTACACTCCCCGGCAACGGCGCCAGAAAAGAGTCTTGATGACCCACAAGTATATGGGATCTATCGTAGTCCTTTCGATAAGTAAGAGTGTCGAACCCAACGAGGAGCAGAAGGAAATGATATAAATTGTAAGGTATTCTCTGCAAGTACTGAAATAGTAGTTTTATTGTATATGGGATCTATCGTAGTTTTATCCAAGTTAGAGTCTTGATGACCCAAAATTATATGGGATCTATCATAGTTTTATCCAATTCTTAATCCCATGTTTTCAGCAAGGTATTCTCTGCAAGTACTGAAATAAATGGTAATAGATAGTTTTGTGATGAGGTAAATTGTAACGAGCAACAAGTAACAAAAGTAAACACGGTGCAGCAAGGTGGCCAATCCTTTTTGTAGCAAAGGACAAGCCTGGACAAACTCTTATAAAAGGAAAAGCGCTCCCGAGGACACATGGGATTATCGTCAAGCTAGTTTTCATCACGTTCATATGATTCGCGTTCGGTACTTTGATAATTTGATATGTGGGTGGACCGGTGCTTGGGTGCTATTCTTACTTGAAAAAACATCCCACTTATGATTAACCTCTATTGCAAGCATCCGCAACTACAACAAAAGTATTAAGGTAAACATAACCATAGCATGAAACATATGGATCCAAATCAGCCCCTTACGAAGCAATGCATAAACTAGGGTTTAAGCTTCTGTCACTCTAGCAACCCATCATCTACTTATTACTTCCCAATGCCTTCCTCTAGGCCCAAATAATGGTGAAGTGTCATGTAGTCGACGTTCACATAACACCACTAGAGGATAGACAACATACATCTCATCAAAATATCGAACGAATACCAAATTCACATGACTACTAATAGCAAGACTTCTCTCGTGTCCTCAGGAACAAACATAACTACTCACAAAGCATATTCATGTTCATAATCAGAGGGGTAATAATGTGCATAAAGGATCTGAACATATAATATTCCACCAAATAAACCAACTAGCATCAACTACAAGGAGTAATCAACACTACTAGCAACCTACTAGCACAAATCCCGGACTTGGAGACAAGAATTGGATACAAGAGATGAACTAGGGTTTGGAGATGAGATGGTGCTGGTGAAGATGTTGATGGAGATTGTTGGAAATATGCCCTAGAGGCAATAATAAAAGGATTATTATTATATTTCCTTGTTCGTGATAATTGTCTTTTATTCATGCTATAATTGTATTATCCGAAATCGTAATACGTGTGAATACATAGACCACAACATGTCCCTAGTGAGCCTCTAGTTGACTAGCTCGTTGATCAATAGGTAGTCATGGTTTCGACTATGGACATTGGATGTCATTGATAACGGGATCACATCATTAGGAGAATGATGTGATGGACAAGACAATCCTAAGCATAGCACAAGATCGTGTAGTTCGTTTTGCTAGAGCTTTTCCAATGTCAAGTATCTTTTCCTTAGACCATGAGATCGTGTAACTCCGGATACCGTAGGAGTGCTTTGGGTGTACCAAGCGTCTGGCGTAAGCTGGGTGACTATAAAGGTGCACTACTGGTATCTCCGAAAGTGTCTGTTGGGTTGTCACGGATCGAGACTGGGATTTGTCACTCCGTATTATGGAGAGGTATCACTGGGCCCACTCGATAATGCATCATTATAATGAGCTCAAAGTGACCAAGTGTTTGGTCACGGGATCATGCATTACGGTACGAGTAAAGTGAGTTGCCGTTAACGAGATTGAACGAGGTATTGGGATACCGATGATCGAATCTCGGGCAAGTAACATACCGATTGACAAAGGGAATAGAATACGGGGTTGCTTGAATCCTCGACATCGTGGTTCATCCGATGAGATCATCGAGGAGTATGTGGGAGCCAACATGGGTATCCAGATCCCGCTGTTGGTTATTGACCGGAGAGCCGTCTCGGTCATGTCTACATGTCTCCCGAACCCGTAGGGTCTACACACTTAAGGTTCGGTGACGATAGGGTTGTATGAATATGAGTATGCAGCAAACCGAATGTTACTCGGAGTCCCGGATGAGATCCCGGACGTCACGAGGAGTTCCGGAATGGTCTGGAGGTAAAGAATTATATATAGGAAGTGTGGTTTCGGCCATCGGGAAAGTTTTGGGGTCAGCCGGTATTGTACTGGGGCCACCGGAAGGGTCCCGGGGGTCCACCGAGTGGGGCCACCTATCCCGGAGGAGCCCGTGGGCTGAAGTGGGAGGGGAACCAGCCCTTAGTGGGCTGGTGCGCCCCCATAGGCCCCCTGCGCCTAGGGTTGAAAACCCTAGGGTGAAGCGCACCCACTGCCTTGGGGGCACTCCACCCCCCCAGCCGCCGCCCCTTGGGAGATTCCCATCTCAGGGCGGCACCCCAGGGGCCTATATAAGGAGGGGAGGGAGGCAGCCGCACCTAAGTCTTGGCGCCTCCTCCCCTGCTACACCTCCTCCTCCTCCCGTAGTTGCTTGGCGAAGCCTGGGAACCTGCTGCATCCACCACCACGCCGTCGTCGTCTGCTGGATCTTCATCAAACTCTCCTTTCCCTTGCTGGATCAAGGCGGAGGAGCGTCACGTTGACCGTCACGTGTGTTGAGCGCGGAGGTGCTTGTCTGTTCGGCACTTGGTCATCGATGATTTGGATCACGGCAGTACGACTCACTCAACCCCGTTCACTTGAGCGCTTTAGCTCGCGATCTACAAAGGTATGTAGATGCACTCCTATCACTCGTTGCTAGATGAACTCATAGATGGATCTTGGTGAAACCGTAGGAAAATTTTATTTTCCGCAACGTTCCCCAACAGATGGCATCATGAGCTAGGTCTATCGTAATTCTCTATTGCACGAGTAGAACACAATTTGTTGTGGGCGTAGATGTTGTCAACTTTCTTGCCGCTACTAGTCTTATTTTGCTTCAGCGGTATTGTGGGATGAAGCGGCCGGACCGACCTTACGTGCGCTTACGTGAGACAGGTTCCACCGGTGACATGCACTAGTTGCATAAGGTGGCTAGCGGGTGTCTGTCTCTCCCACTTTAGTTGGAGCGGATTGATTAAAAGGGTCCTTATGAAGGGTATATAGAAGTTGACAAATCACGTTGTGGCTTTTTCATAGGTAAGAAAACATTCTTGCTAGAACCCTATTGTAGCCACGTAAAAGATGCAACAACAATTAGAGGACGTCTAACTTGTTTTTGCAGCAATTGCCTTATGATGTGATATGGCCAAAAGTTGTGATGTATGATGAATGATATATTGTGATGTATGAGATCATGTTCTTGTAATAGGAATCACGACTTGCATGTTGATGAGTATGACAACCGGCAGGAGCCATAGGAGTTGTCTTAATTATTGTATGACCTGCGTGTCATTGATTCAACGCCATGTAATTACTTTGCTTTATTGATAAACCGGTAGCTATAGTAGTAGAAGTAATAGTTGGCGAGCAACTTCATGGAGACACGATGATGGAGATCATGATGATGGAGATCATGGTGTCATGCCGGTGACAAGATGATCATGGAGCCCCGAAGATGGAGATCAAAGGAGCTATATGATATTGGCCACATCATGTCACTACTATATAATTGCATGTGATGTTTATTATGTTTATGCATCTTGTTTACTTAGAGCAGCGGTAGTAAATAAGATGATCCCTTATAATAATTTCAAGAAAGTGTTCTCCCTAAGCGTGCGCCGTTGCTAAAGTTCGTCGTTTGAAGCACCGCGTGATGATCGGGTGTGATAGATTCCTCGTTCACATACAGCGGGTGTAAGACAGTTTTACACATGCAAAACACTTAGGTTAACTTGCGAGCCTAGTGTTGGGGGCGTAGTAATTTCAAAAATTTCCTACGAACACGCAAGACCATGGTGATGGCATAGCAACGAGAGGGAGAGTGTCCGTCCACGTACCCTCGTGAGACCGAAAGCGAGCGTTATAACAACGCGGTTGATGTAGTCGTGCGTCTTCACGATCCGACCGATCCAAGTACCGAGCGTCACGGTACCTCCGAGTTCGCACACGTTCAGCTCGATGGCGATCCCGGACTCGATCCAGCAAAGTGTCGGGGATGAGTTCCGTCGACCTGACGGCGTGGTGGCGATGTTGATGCTCCATCGCGCAGGGCTTCGCCTAAGCTCATGACGATATGACTTCTCCGTGCAGAGGCTTCGCCTAAGCTCTCGATGATATGACGAAGTGGAATATGGTGGAGGGGCACGCCTGACACGGCTAAGGGCGATCCGTAGATCAACTTGTGTGTTCTAGGGTGCCCCCTGCCCCGTATATAAAGGAGCCAAGGGGAGGTGGCCGGCCAAGGAGGAGGCGCGCAAGGAGTCCTACTCCTCGGGAGTAGGATTCCCCTCAATCTAGTTGGATTAGGATTCCCGGGAGGAAGAGAGAGAGGGGCGGCCCACCTTTCCTAGTCCTAATAGGACTAGGGAAGAAGCGGCGCAGCCACCTAGGGCTGGCCCTTTCTCCTTTCCACCAAGGCCCACTATGGCCCATGTAGTTCCGGGGGTTCGGTAACCTCCGGTACTCGATAAATTCGATTTCACTCGGAACACTTCCGATGTCCAAATGTAGGCTTCCAATATATCAATCTTTATGTCTCGACCATTTGAGACTCCTCGTCATGTCCGTGATCACATCAGGGACTCGAACAACCTTGGTGCATCAATACTTATAAACTCATAATGAGCTCGTCATCGAAGCGTTAAGCGTGCGGACCCTACGGGTTCGAGAACTATGTAGACATGACCTAGAACCATTCTCGGTCAATAACCAATAGCGGAACCTGGATGCCCATATTGGTTCCTACATATTCTCTGAAGATCTTTATCGGTCAAACCGCATAACGACATCGTTGTTCCTTTGTCATCGGTATGTTACTTACCCGAGATTCGATCGTCGGTATCAATACCTAGTTCAATCTCGTTACGGTAAGTCTCTTTACTCGTTCCGTAATACATCATCTTACAACTAACTCATTATTTGTAATGCTTGCAAGGCTTAAGTGATGTGTATCACCGAGAAGGCCTAGAGATACCTCTCAGACAATCGGAGTGACAAAACCTAATCTCGAAATCGCCAACCCAACAAGTACCTTTGGAGACACCTGTAGTACTCCTTTATAATCACCCGATTCGTTGTGACGTTTGGTAGTACCAAAGTGTTCCTCCGTAGCAGGAGTTGCATAATCTCATAGTTACAGGAACATGTATGGGTCATGAAGAAAGCAATAGCAACATACTAAGCGATCAAGTGCTAGGCTAACGGAATGGGTCATGTCAATCAGATCATTCTCCTAATGATGTGATCCCGTTAATCAAATGACAACTCATGTCTATGGTTAGGAAACATAACCATCTTTGATTAACGAGCTAGTCAAGTAGAGGCATACTAGTGACACTCTGTTTGTCTATGTATTCACACATGTATTATGTTTCGGTTAATACAATTCTAGCATGAATAATAAACATTTATCATGATATAAGGAAATAAATAATAACTTTATTATTGCCTCTAGGGCATATTTCCTTGATCTCTCACTTGCACGAGTCAATAATCTAGATTACAAAGTAATGATCCTAACACCCATGGAGTCTTGGTGCTAATCATGTTTTGCTCGTGGAAGAGGCTTAGTCAGCGGTCCGCAACATTCAGATCCGTATGTATTTTGCAAATCTCTATGTCTCCCACTTGGACTTGGTCCCGAATGGAATTGAAGCGTCTCTTGATATGCTTGGTCCTCTTGTGAAATCTGGATTCCTTTGCCAAGGCAATTGCACCGATATTGTCACGGAAGATCTTCATCGGTCCCGATGCACTAGGTATGACACCTAGATCGGAAATGAACTCTTTCATCCAGACTCCTTCATTTGCTGCTTCGAAGCAGCTATGTACTCCGCTTCACATGTAGATCCCGCCACGGCGCTTTGTTTAGAGCTGCACCAACCGGCAGCTCCACCGTTTAATAAAAACACGTATCCGGTTTGCGATTTAGAATCGTCCGGATCGGTGTCAAACTTACATCGGCGTAACCATTTACGACTAGCTCTTTGTCACCTCCATATCGAGAAACATATCCTTAGTCCTTTTCGGTATTTGGGATGTTCTTGACGCTGTCCGATGATCCATACGGATTACTTTGGTACCTTCCTGCCAAGCTTACAGCTAAGCATCGTCAGTGCGGTACACAGCATTGCATACATGATAGAGCCTATGGCTGAAGCATAGGAACATCTTTCATTTTCTCTCTATCTTCTGCTGTGGTGGGGCATTGAGTCGACTCAATCTTACACCTTATGTCTGGTAAAAACCTTTCTTTGCACGATCCATTTTGAACTTTTCAAAACTTTATCAAGGTATGTGCTTTGTGAAAGTCAATTAAGCGTCTTGATCTATCTCTATAGATCTTGATGCCCAATATAAGCAGCTTCACGAGGTCTTTCATTGAAAACTTTTATTCAAGTATCCTTTTATGCTATCCAGAAATTCTATATCATTTCCAATCAATAATATATCGTCCACATATAATATTAGAAATGCTACTGAGCTCCCACTCACTTTCTTGTAAATCTGAGGCTTCTCCAAAAGTGCTGTATAAACCCATATCTTTGATCACACTATCAAAGCGTTTATTCCAACTCGAGAGGCTTGCACGGACCATAAATTGATCGTTGGAGCTTGCACACTTTGTTAGTACCCTTTGGATCGACAAAACCTTCGGTTGCATCATATACAACTCTTCTTCTAGAAATCCATTCAAGAATGCAGTTTTACATCCATTTGCCAAATTTCATAATCATAAAATCGGCAATTGCTAACATGATTCGGACAGACTTAAGCATCGCCACTGGTGAGAAAGTCTCATCGTAGTCAACCCCTTGAACTTGTCGAAAACCTTTCGCAACAAGTCGAGCTTTATAGACAGTTATATTACCATCGGCGTCGGTCTTCTTCTTAAAGATCCATTTATTTTCAATGGCTTGCCGATCATCGGGCAAGTCAACCAAAGTCCATACTTTGTTTTCATACATGGATCCCATCTCAGATTTCATGGCTTCCAGCCATTTTGCGAATCTGGGCTCACCATCGCTTCTTCATAGTTTGTAGGTTCGCCATGGTCAAGTAACATGACTTCGAATAAGATTACCGTACCACTCAGTGCGTATTTTACTCTGGTTGACCTCTGAGTTCAGTAGTAACTTGATCTGAAGCTTCATGATCATCATCATTAGTTTCCTCACTAATTGGTGTAGTTGTCACGGGAACCATTTCTTGTGATGAACTACTTTCAATAAGGGAGCAGATCTGATTATCTCATCAAGTTCTACTTTCCTCCCACTCACTTCTTTCGAGAGAAACTCCTTCTCTAGAAAGGATCCGAATTAGCAACGAAAATCTTGCCTTCAGATCTGTGATAGAAGGTGTACCCAACAGATCTCCTTTGGGTATCCTATGAAGACACATTTTTCCGATTTGGGTTCGAGCTTATCTGGTTGAAGTTTCTTTACATAAGCATCGCAGCCCCAAACTTTAAGAAAGCGACAACTTTGGTTTCTTTCCAAACCACAATTCATAAGGCGTCGTCTCAGCGGTTTTGGCGGTGTCCTATTTAACGTGAATCGGCCGTCTCTAAAGCATAACCCCAAAGCGATAGCGGTAAATCGGAAATAGACATCATAGATCGCACCATATCTAGTAAAATACGATTCGACGTTCGGACACACCATTTCTCTGTGGTGTTCGGGTGGCGTGAGTTCTTGAAACTATTCCACATTGTTTCAAATGTAAACCAAACTCGTAACTCAAATATTCTCCTCCACGATCAGATCGTAGAAACTTTATTTTCTTGTTACGATGATTTTCCACTTCACTCTGAAATTCTTTGAACTTTTCAAATGTTTCAGATTTGTGTTTCATTAAGTAGATATACCCATATCTGCTCAAATCATCTGTGAAGGTGAGAAAATAACGATACCGCCGCGTGCCTCAACATTCATTGGACCACAAACATCGGTATGTATGATTTCCAACAAATCAGTTGCTCGCTCCATAGTTAGGAGAACGGCGTTTTGGTCATCTTGCCCATGAGGCACGGTTCTTAAGTACCAAGTGATTCATAATCAAGTGATTCGAAGCCCATCGGTATGGAGTTTCTTCATGCGTTTTACATCGATATGACCTAAGCGGCGATTGCCACAAATAAGTTGCACTATCATTATCAACTCTGCATCTTTTGGCTTCAACATTATGAATATGTGTATCACTACGTCGAGATTCAACAAGAATAGACCATTCTTCAAGGGTGCATGACCATAAAAGATATTACTCATATAAATAGAACAACCATTATTCTCGATTTAAATGAATAACCGTCTCGCATTAAACAAGATCCAGATATAATGTTCATGCTCAACGCGGCACCAAATAACAATTATTTAGGTCTAAAACTAATCCCGAAGGTAGATGTAGAGGTAGCGTGCCGACCGCGATCACATTGACTTTGGAACCATTTCCCAGCGCATCGTCACCTCATCCTTTGCGGTGCTCGTCTATTCCGTAGTCCCTGTTTGAGTTGCAATATTAGCAATGAACCAGTATCAAATACCAGTGCTACTACGAGCTCTAGTAAGGTACACATCAATAACATGTATATCACATATACCTTTGTTCACCTTGCCATCCTTCTTATCCGCCAAATACTTGGGGCAGTTCCGCTTCCGATGTCGGTTTGCTTGCGGTAAAACACTCGGTTTCAGGCTTAGGTCCAGACTTGGGTTTCTTCTCTTGATCAGCAACTTTCTTGCTGTTTCTTTTGAAGTTTCCTTCTTCTTCCCTTTGCCCTTTTCTTGAAACTAGTGGTCTTGTTGACCATCAACACTTGATGCTCTTTCTTGATTTCTACCTCCATGGCTTTTAGCATTGCGAAGAGCTCAGAATTGTTTTGGTCATCCCTTGCATATTATAGTTCATCACGAAGCTCTTGTAGCTTGGTGGCGATGATTGGAGAATTACATCAATGACACTATCATCCGGAAGATTAACTCCCAGCTGAATTAAGTGATTGTTATACCCGGACATTTTGAGTATGTGCTCACTTGTGAACTATTCTCCTCCATCTTGCAGCTATAGAACTTATTGGAGACTTCATATCTCTCAATCCGGGCATTTGCTTGAAATATTAACTTCAACTCTGGAACATCTCATATGCTCCATGGCGTTCAAAACGTCGTTGAAGACCGGTTCTAAGCCGTAAAGCATGGCTGCTTGAACTATTGAGTAGTCATCGCTTTGCTTTGCGGACGTTCACAACTTCGGCTCGGCACTCTGAGCGAACTGTCACCCAGCGGTGCTTCGGGGCGTAATTTTACGTGCAGCAATGAGGATAATCCTCAAATTCTGGACCCGATCCGTGTAATTGCTACCATCATCTTTCAACTTTGCTTTCTCAAGGAACGCATTAAAATTCAACGGAACAACAACACGAGCCATCTATCTACATAAACATAGACAAGCAAAATACTATCGGTACTAAGTTCATGATAAATTTAAGTTCAATTAATCATATTAAAAACTCCCACTTAGGCAGACATCTCTCTAGTCATCTAAGTGATCACGTGATCCAAATCAACTAAACCATGTCCGATCATCACGTGAGGCGGAGTAGTTTCAATGGTGAACATCACTATGTTGATCATATCTACTATATGATTCACGTTCGACCTTCGGTCTCCGTGTTCGAGGCCATATCTGTTATATGCTAGGCTCGTCAAGTTTAACTTGAGTATTCCGCGTGCAACTGTTTTGCACCGTTGTAGATGGACGTAGAACTTATCACACCCGATCATCACGTGGTGTGCGGGTACTCTGAACTTTGGCAGCGGTGCATACTCGGGAGAACACTTCTTGATAATTTTAGTGAGAGATCATCTTATAATGCTACCGTCAATCAAAGCAAGATAAGATGCATAAAGGATAAACATCACATGCAATCAATATAAGTGATATGATATGGTCATCATCATCTTGTGCTTGTGATCTCCATCGCCAAGCACCGTCATGATCACCATCGTCACCGCGCGACACCTTGATCTCCATCGTAGCATCGTTGTCGTCTCGCCAACTATTGCTTCTCGACTATCGCTACTGCTTAGTGATAAAGTAAAGCAATTACATGGCGTTGCATTTCATACAATAAGCGACAACCATATGGCTCCTGCCGATTGCCGATAACTTCGGTTAAAAAACATGATCATCTCATACAATAAAATATAGCATCACGTCTTGACCATATCACATCACAACATGCCTGCAAAAACAAGTTAGGCGTCCTCTACTTTGTTGTTGCAAGTTTTACGTGGCTGCTACGGGCTGAGCAAGAACCGTTCTTACCTCGCATCAAAACCACAGCGATAGTTTGTCAAATAGACTCCGTTTAACCTTCTCAAGGACGGGCGTAGTCATACTCGGTTCAACTAAAGTGAGAGAGCAGACACCCGCCGGTCACCTTTAAGCAACGAGTGCTCGGGCGGTGAAACCAGTCTCGCGTAAGCGTCTGGCGTAATGTCGGTCCGGGCGCTTCATCTCACAATACCGCTGAACCAAAGTATGACATCTGGTAGGCGGTATGACTTATATCGCCCACAACTCACTTGTGTTCTACTCGTGCATATGACATCAACGCATAAAACCAGGCTCGGATGCCTTTGTTGGGGAGCGTAGTAATTTCAAAAATTTCCTACGAACACGCAAGACCATGGTGATGGCATAGCGAGAGGAGAGTGTCCGTCCACCTACCCTCGTAGACCGAAAGCGAAGCGTTATAACAACGCGGTTGATGTAGTCGTGCGTCTTCACGATCCGACCGATCCAAGTACCGAGCGTCACGGCACCTCCGAGTTACGCACCGTTCAGCTCGATGGCGATCCCGGACTCCGATCCAGCAAAGTGTCGGGATGAGTTCCGTCAAGACGACGGCGTGGTGGCGATGTTGATGCTCCACCGACGCGGGGCTTCGCCTAAGCTCATGACGATATGACTTCTCCGGCGCGAGGCTTCGCTAAGCTCTGACGATATGACGAAGTGGAATATGGTGGAGGGCACACCTGACACGGCTAAGGAGCGATCCGTAGATCAACTTGTGTGTTCTAGGGTGCCCCCTGCCCCGTATATAAAGGAGCCAAGGGGAGGTGGCGGCCAAGGAGGAGGCGCGCAAGGAGTCCTACTCCTCGGGAGTAGGATTCCCCTCAATCCTAGTTGGATTAGGATTCGGAGGGAAGAGAGAGAGGGGGCGGCCCACCTTTCCTAGTCCTAATAGGACTAGGGGAAGAAGCGGCGCAGCCACCTAGGGCTGGCCCTTTCTCCTTTCCACCAAGGCCCACTATGGCCCATGTAGTTCGGGGGTTCGGTAACCTCCGGTACTCGATAAATTCGATTTCACTCGGAACACTTCCGATGTCCAAATGTAGGCTTCCAATATATCAATCTTTATGTCTCGACCATTTGAGACTCCTCGTCATGTCCGTGATCACATCCGGGACTCGAACAACCTTCGGTGCATCAATACTTATAAACTCATAATGAGCTGTCATCGAAGCGTTAAGCGTGCGGACCCTACGGGTTCGAGAACTATGTAGACATGACCTAGAACCATTCTCGGTCAATAACCAATAGCGGAACCTGGATGCCCATATTGGTTCCTACATATTCTCTGAAGATCTTTATCGGTCAAACCGCATAACGACATACGTTGTTCCCTTTGTCATCGGTATGTTACTTACCTGAGATTCGATCGTCGGTATCCAATACCTAGTTCAATCTCGTTATCGGTAAATCTCTTTACTCGTTCCGTAATACATCATCTTACAACTAACTCATTATTTGTAATGCTTGCAAGGCTTAAGTGATGTGTATCACCGAGAAGGCCTAGAGATACCTCTCCGACAATC
Organism: Aegilops longissima; assembly: GCA_021605205.1. Lineage (NCBI taxonomy): Eukaryota > Viridiplantae > Streptophyta > Magnoliopsida > Poales > Poaceae > Aegilops > Aegilops longissima. The sequence goes on along the minus strand of CM038681.1, from coordinate 454,636,650 downwards.
GGAGTGACAAAACCTAATCTCGAAATCGCCAACCCAACAAGTACCTTTGGAGACACCTGTAGTACTCCTTTATAATCACCCGATTACGTTGTGACGTTTGGTAGTACCAAAGTGTTCCTCCGTGGCAGGAGTTGCATAATCTCATAGTTACAGGAACATGTATGGGTCATGAAGAAAGCAATAGCAACATACTAAGCGATCAAGTGCTAGGCTAACGGAATGGGTCATGTCAATCAGATCATTCTCCTAATGATGTGATCCCGTTAATCAAATGACAACTCATGTCTATGGTTAGGAAACATAACCATCTTTGATTAACGAGCTAGTCAAGTAGAGGCATACTAGTGACACTCTGTTTGTCTATGTATTCACACATGTATTATGTTTCCGGTTAATACAATTCTAGCATGAATAATAAACATTTATCATGATATAAGGAAATAAATAATAACTTTATTATTGCCTCTAGGGCATATTTCCTTCACCTAGCATGTACAGACATGGCCTCGGAACACAAGAGACCGAAAGGTCGAACATGAGTCATATGGAAGATACGATCAACATGGAGATGTTCACCGACGATGACTAGTCCGTCTCATGTGATGATCGGACACGGCCTAGTCGACTCGGATCATGTAACACTTAGTTGACTAGAGGGATGTCAAATCTGAGTGGGAGTTTATTAAATAATTCAATTAGATGAACTTAATTATCATGAACATTAGTCTAAAATCTTTGCAAAATGTCTTGTAGATCAAATGGCCAACGCTCATGTCACCATGAACTTCAACGCGTTCCTAGAGAAATCCAAGCTGAAAGATGATGGCAACAACTATTCGGACTGGGTCCGGAACCTGAGGATCATCCTCATAGCAGCCAAGAAACAATATGTCCAAGAAGCACCGCTAGGTGAAGCACCCATCGAGAGAACCAAGGCGTTATGAGCGCTTGGCGGTCTCGTCTTGATGATTACTCCCTCGTTCGGTGCGGCATGCTTTATAGCTTAGAACCGGGGCTCCAAAAGCGTTTTGAGCAACACGGAGCATATGAGATGTTCGAGGAGCTGAAAATGGTTTTCCAAGCTCATGCCCGGTCGAGAGATATGAAGTCTCCGACAAGTTCTATAGTTGTAAGATGGAGGAAAATAGTTACATCGGTGAGCACATACTCAAAATATGCAGGTTGCACAACCGCCTGTCCCACTGGACATTAACCTCCCGGACAAGGCGGTCATTGACAGAATCCTTGATCGCTCCCACCGAGCTACAAGAGCTTTGTGATGAACTACAATATGGGGGATGGTGAAAACTATTCTGAAGTATTTTCAATCTTGAAGTCGCAGAGGTAGAAATCAAGAAGGAACATCAAGTGTTTATGGTCAATAAAACCACTAAGTTCAAGAAGGGCAAGGGTAAGAAGAACTTCAAGAAGGACGGCAAGGATGTTTGCGCGCCGATAAGCCGATTGCGGGAAGAAGTCAAAGAATGGACCCAAGCACGAGGCTGAGTGCTTTTATTGCAAAGGAACGGTCATTGAAGCGGAACTGCCCCAAATACTTAGCGGACAAGAAGGCCGGCAACACTAAAGGTATATTTGATATACATGTAATTGATGTGTACCTTACCGATTACTCGTAGTAACTCACCGGTATTTGATACGGTGCCGTTGCTCATATATGTAACTCACAGCAGGAGCTGCGGAATAAGCGGAGACTGGCGAAGGACAAGGTGACGATGCGCGTCGGGAATGGTTCCAAGGTCGATGTGATCACCGTCGGCACGCTACCTCTACATTTACCTACGGGATTAGTTTAAACCTCAATAATTGTTATTTAGTGCCAAGTTTGAGCATGAACATTGTATCAGGATCTCGTTTAATACGAGATGGCTACTCATTTGAATCCGAAAATAATGGTTGTTCTATTTACATGAGAGATATTTTTTATGGTCATGCTCCGATGGTCAATGGTTTATTCTTAATGAATCTCGAACGTGATGTTACACATATTCATAGTGTGAATACCAAAAGATGTAAAGTTGATAACGATAGTCCCACATACTTGTGGCACTGCCGCCTTGGTCACATTGGTGTCAAGCGCATGAAGAAGCTCCATGCTGATGGACTTTTAGAGTCTCTCGATTATGAATCATTTGACACATGTGAACCATGCCTTATGGGCAAAATGACCAAGACTCCGTTCTCCGGAACAATGGAGCGAGTAACCAACTTATTGGAAATCATACATACCGATGTGTGCGGTCCAATGAGCGTTGAGGATCGCGGAGGATATCGTTATGTTCTCACTCTCACTGATGACTTGAGTAGATATGGGTATGTCTACTTGATGAAACACAAGTCTGAGACCTTTGAAAAATTCAAGGAATTTCAGAATGAGGTAGAGAATCAACGTGACCGAAAAATAAAGTTCTTACGATCAGATCGTGGAGGAGAATATTTAAGTCACGAATTTGGTACACACTTAAGGAAATGTGGAATCGTTTCAGAACTCACGCCTCCTGGAACACCTCAGCGTAACGGTGTGTCCGAACGTCGTAATCACACTCTATTGGATATGGTGCGATCTGTGATGTCCCTTACAGATTTACCGCTATCATTTTGGGGATACGCTCTAGAGACAGCTACATTCACTTTAAATAGGGCACCGTTTAAATCCGTTGAGACGACACCGTATGAATTATGGTTTGGGAAGAAACCTAAGCTGTCGTTTCTAAAATTTTGGGGATGCGATGCTTATGTCAAGAAACTTCAACCTGAAAAGCTCGAACCCAAGACGAAAAAATGCGTCTTCATAGGATACCCTAAGGAAACCATTGGGTATACCTTCTACCTTAGATCCGAAGGCAAGATCTTTGTTGCCAAGAACGGATCCTTTCGGAAAAGAGTTTCTCTCGAAAGGAGTAAGTGGGAGGAAAGTAGAACTCGATGAAGTACTACCTCTTGAACCGGAAAGTAGTGCAGCTCGGGAAAATGTTCTGTGGTGCCTACACCTACCGGAGAGGAAATTAATGATGATGATCAAGGTACTTGGATCAAGTTGCTCTTGAACTCAGAGGTCCACAAGGACACGTTCCACACCAGTGGTATGGCAACCCTGTCCTGGAAATCATGTTGTTAGACAACGGTGAACCTTCGAACTATGAAGAAGCGATGGCGGGCCCAGATTCCAACAAATGGCTTGAAGCCATGAATTCCGAGATAGGATCCATGTATGAAAACAAAGTATGGACTTTGACAGACTTGCTCGATGATCGGCGAGCGATAGAAAACAAATGGATCTTTAAGAAGAAGACGGACGCGGATGGTAATGTTACCATCTATAAAGCTCGACTTGTCGCTAAGGGTTATCGGCAAGTTCAAGGGGTTGACTACGATGAGACTTTCTCTCCCGTAGCAAAGCTGAAGTCCGTCCGAATCATGTTAGCAATTGCCGCATACTATGATTATGAGATATGGAAAATGGACGTCAAAACGACATTACTTTACGGCTATCTTAAGGAAGAACTGTATATGATGCAGCCGGAAGGTTTTGTCGACCCTAAGAATGCTAACAAGGTATGCAAGCTCCAGCGATCCATTTATGGGCTAGTGCAAGCATCTCGGAGTTGGAACATTTGCTTTGATGAGATGATCAAAGCGTTTGGGTTTATGCAGACTTATGGAGAAGCCTGCGTTTACAAGAAAGTGAGTGGGAGCTCTGTAGCATTTCTCATATTATATGTAGATGACATACTTTTGATGGGAAATGATATAGAACTTTTGGACATCATTAAGGCCTACTTGAATAAGAGTTTTTCAATGAAGGACCTTGGAGAAGCTGCTTATATATTAGGCATCAAGATCTATAGAGATAGATCGAGACGCCTCATAGGTCTTTCACAAAGCACATACCTTGATAAGATATTGAAGAAGTTCAAAATGGATTAGTCCAAGAAAGGGTTCTTGCCTGTATTACAAGGTGTGAAATTGAGCTCGGCTCAATGTCCGACCACGGCAGAAGATATAGAAGAGATGAGTGTCATCCCCTATGCATCAGCCATAGGGTCTATTATGTATGCCATGCTGTGTACCAGACCTGAGTAAACCTTGCCGTAAGTTTGGTAGGAAGGTACCAAAGTAATCCCGGCAAGAAACACTGGACAGCGGTCAAGAATATCCTAAAGTACCTGAAAAGGACTAAGGACATGTTTCTCGTTTACGGAGGTGACGAAGAGCTCGTCGTAAAGGGTTACATCGACGCTATCTTCGACACAGATCTGGATAACTCTAAGTCACAAACTGGATACGTGTATATGTTGAATGGTGGAGCAGTAAGCTGGTGTAGCTGCAAGCAGAGCGTGGTGGCGGGATCTACATGTGAAGCGGAGTACATGGCAGCCTCGGAGGCAGCGCATGAAGCAATTTGGGTGAAGGAGTTCATCACCGACCTAGGAGTCATACCCAATGCGTCGGGGCCGATCAAACTCTTTTGTGACAACACTGGAGCTATTGCACTTGCCAAGGAACCCAGGTTTCACAAGAAGACCAGGCACATCAAGCGTCGCTTCAACTCCATTCGTGAAAATGTTCAAGATGGAGACATAGAAATTTGCAAAGTGCATACGGATCTGAATGTCGCAGATCCGTTGACTAAACCTCTTCCGCGAGCAAAACATGATCAACACCAGAACTCTATGGGTGTTCGATTCATCACAATGTAACTAGATTATTGATTCTAGTGCAAGTGGGAGACTGTTGGAAATATGCCCTAGAGGCAATAATAAAAGGATTATTATCATATTTCCTTGTTCGTGATAATTGTATCCGGAAATCGTAATACACGTGTGAATACATAGACCACAACATGTCCCTAGTGAGCCTCTAGTTGACTAGCTCGTTGATCAATAGATAGTCATGGTTTCCTGACTATGGACATTGGATGTCATTGATAACGGGATCACATCATTAGGAGAATGATGTGATGGACAAGACCCAATCCTAAGCATAGCACACGATCGTGTAGTTCGTTTTGCTAGAGCTTTTCCAATGTCAAGTATCTTTTCCTTAGACCATGAGATCGTGTAACTCCCGGATACCGTAGGAGTGCTTTGGGTGTACCAAATGTCACAACGTAACTGGGTGACTATAAAGGTGCACAACAGGTATCTCCGAAAGTGTATGTTGGGTTGTCACGGATCGAGACTGGGGTTTGTCACTCCGTATTACGGAGAGGTATCACTGGGCCCACTCGATAATGCATCAACATAATGAGCTCAAAGTGACCAAGTGTTTGGTCATGGGATCATGCATTACAGTCTGAGTAAAGTGACTTGCGTAACGAGATTGAGCGAGGTATTGGGATACCGACGATCGAATCTCGGGCAAGTAACATACCGATTGACAAAGGGAATAGAATACGGGGTTGCTTGAATCCTCGACATCGTGGTTCATCCGATGAGATCATCGAGGAGTATGTGGGAGCCAACATGGGTATCCAGATCCCGCTGTTGGTTATTGACCGGAGAGCCGTCTCGGTCATGTCTACATGTCTCCCGAACTCGTAGGGTCTACACACTTAAGGTTCGGTGACGCTAGGGTTGTATGAATATGAGTATGCAGCAAACCGAATGTTGTTCGGAGTCTCGGATGAGATCCCGGACATCACGAGGAGTTCCGGAATGGTCCGGAGGTAAAGAATTATATATAGGAAGTGCGGTTTCGGCCATCGGGAAAGTTTCGGGGTCACCCGGTATTGTACCGGGACCACCGGAAGGGTCTCGGGGGTCCACCGGATGGGGCCACCTATCCCGGAGGGCCCCGTGGGCTGAAGTGGGAGGGGAACCAGCCCTTAGTGGGCTGGTGCGCCCCCCTTGGGCCCCCCTGCGCCTAGGGTTGAAAACCCTAGGGTGGGGGACGCACCCACTTGCCTTGGGGGGCACTCCACCCCCCTGGCCGCCCCCCCCTTGGGAGATTCCCATCTCGGGGCGGCGCCCCAGGGGCCTATATAAGGAGGGGGGAGGAGGGCAGCCGCACCTAAGTCTTGGCACCTCCTCCCCCGCTACACCTCCTCCTCCTCCCGTGGTTGCTTGGCGAAGCCTGCTGGGAACCTCTTGCATCCACCACCACCCGTCGTCTGCTTTGGATCTTCATCAACCTCTCCTTCCCCCTTGCTGGATCAAGACGGAGGAGACGTCACGCTGACCGTACGTGTGTTTAACGCGGAGGTGCTGTCCGTTCGGCACTTGGTCACCGGTGATTTGGATCACGACGAGTACGACTCCCTCAACCCCGTTCACTTGAACGCTTCTGCTCGCGATCTACAAAGGTATGTAGATGCACTGCTATCACTCGTTGCTAGATGAACTCATAGATGGATCTTGGTGAAACCGTAGGAAAATTTTATTTTCGGCAACGTTCCCCAACAGAGATTGCTCTCTCCCGATGAGAGGAGCGTTGGTGATGATGATGATGATGATTTCCCCCTCCTGGAGGGAAGTGTCCCCGGCAGAACAGCTCCGACGGAGCCCTAGATTGGTTCCGCCAAGGTTCCGCCTCGTGGCGTGAGTCTCGCCCGAAAGGTTGCTTATGATTTTTTTCTTATCGAAAGATCTCATATAGGAGAAGATGGGCGTCGGAGAGCCACCGGGGCCACGAGGTGAGGCGCGCCCCACCCTCGTGAGCGGTGTGGGCCCCAGGCCTTCATCTTTGGCGACGATTTTTCTTTATTTATTTTAAGATATTCCGTGGAGTTTCAGGACTTTTGGAGTTGCCGAGAATAGGTCTCCAATATTTGCTCCTTTTCCACCGAGAATTCCACCAAGCATTCCCCCTCTTCATGGTAAGCCTTGTAAAATAAGAGAGAATAGCCATAAGTATTGTGACATAACGTAAAATAACAGCCCATAATGCGATAAATATCGATATAAAAGCATGATGCAAAATGGACGTATCAGCGTGTCGTTTTTCTTCCTGGAGATGTTGTTCGGGTCCGCGTTACCTTTTCCCACCTCAAGGTCTCTCGGGTGAAAACCCTAGGGCGGCGATGACGATCATGGCATCATGTCCTTCTTGAAGTCGTCCTCGCGAGAGCTATGTGGTGGTGGGCACCGCTTGGGTGCGTGGGAAGTTGCATATGGCATGCCCCTCTTCCTCCAGGTGGCAGCTATTTCGGGGAAAACTCTACATCTGGGTCTCCCGGATCGGATGATGACGGAGACTTTGGTGGCGTTCTCCCTCCTGGGGGCATCGTTTTGGGGCAGAGGTTCGCTGGAGGGACCAATAGGTGGAGCGGTGTTACATCGACCACATTGAAGACAGTGGGTCTCGGCGGCGTGGAGGAGTGGATTATCAGAGTTGGACATGGTTTGATGGACGTGCGCAGGCTGGTGGCGCTGTCTGGTGCCGTGCTGACGTCGACAGCAGCTGTGACTGGCAAGATCTATGCAGTGATTCTTCCTGAAGATGGGATGGCGGAAGATGGCGGCGGCGGATCCTGGAGCGTGCGCATGCGGTGCTGGTATTAAGGCCACTGTATTAGATAGTGTTTGTTATGCGGACAGGGAACATCTATATATACTTCTAGGTGTAGCGACTTTGTTCGCCTAGAAGGTGGCTTTGGGTTGATCCTTGTATTTGTTTTGTCAGGCTCTGGTGAATAACTAATAAAGAGGGTTGCGTGCATCATGCTGATGCAGAGATCGGGTAATCCTCCTTTTCTAAAAAAGGTATTTAGCGCCGCGGTAATTTTTTCAGTATTAGAGCATCTACAATTGGACCTCTCATACCCGCCTTAAACACCCGGGCAAGCCGTCCGGTCATTGACCGGTCAAGAAAAAAAGTCCCAACCGGACCTCTCAAACCGCGGACAAACGCCTGGGTTGTCCGCTTGACAGGGCCGACCCACCACCGACCCCACAGCTGCCCCAAAAAACCCCAATACGGGCACCTCGCTCCGAACACTAGCTCACTCTCTCTCTCTCGCTCCGTCCTCTCCTCTCCCTCTCCCTCTCCGATTTCGATCCCAACCACTCTGATGTCCAGCTCTGGCAGCGACTTTGGCTCCGACCTCGACTACGAGGAGGAGATGGCCCTCCGCATTGCGTTGGAGCGGTCCAAGGTGGACACGGGCGGTAGCTCTGGATCTGGAGCGTCACTGCAGCTCCCACGCCCGGCCTGAATCTAACGCCGGAGCTCGACCGAGGAGTCTGGACTAGGGGTGTCCGGATAGCGAACTATCATCTTTGGCGGACTCCTAGACTATGAAGATACAAGATTGAAGACTTCGTCCCGTGTCCGGATGGGACTTTCCTTGGCGTGGAAGGCAAGCTTGGCGATCTGGATATGTAGATCTCCTACCATTGTAACCGACTGTGTAACCCTAACCTATCCGGTGTCTATATAAACCGGAGGGTTTTAGTCCGTGAGGACGAACAACAATCATACCATAGGCTAGCTTCTAGGGTTTAGCCTCTCGATCTCATGGTAGATCTACTCTTGTACTACCCATATCATCAATATTAATCAAGCAGGGTAGGGTATTACCTCCATCGAGAGGGCTCGAACCAGGTAAAACATCGTGTCCCTTGTCTCCTGTTACCATCCGCCTAGACGCTTGATTCGGGACCCCTATCCGAGATCCGCCGGTTTTGACACCGACATTGGTGCTTTCATTGAGAGTTCCTCTATGTCGTCACCTATAGGCCCGATGGCTCCTTCGATCATCAACAACGACGCGGTCCAGGGTGAGACTCTTCTCCCCGGACAGATCTTCGTATTCGGCGGCTTTGCACTACGCGCCAATTCACTTGGCCATCTGGAGCAGATCGAAAGCTACGCCCCTGGCCATCAGGTCAGATTTGGAAGTCTAAACTACACGGCCGACATCCGCGGAGACTTGATCTTCGACGGATTCGAGCCGCAGCCAAGCGCGCCGCACTATCTCGATGGGCATGACCTAACTCTGTCGTCGAACAGTTTCCTGGAGGCCGCACTAGTGTCCGCTCAGAACATTGATTCGGAGCCGATCTCGCCGATCGAGGATGGTTGGTTGGACACCACCTCGGGGGCTGAAATCTATACGGCGATTGAGCCAAACACAATCCCTGTCCTTTGCGAAGACCGTGACTCCAAGGTGCCGGACTCCTCTCCGAACTCCGAACCCTCCGCGCCCCTGCCAATCGAATCCGATTGGGCGCCGGTCATGGAGGTCATTGCTGCGGACATCTTTCAGAACTCGCCCTTTGGCGGCATCCGGAATTCACTAAAGTCTCTCTCTTTATCCGAAGAGCCCTGTCCGAACTACAGTCAGGAAGGTTGGGATGCGGACGACGAAGAAATTCAACGCCCACCCACCACCCACTTTGTAGCCACTGTCGAAAGCTTACACGACGTGCTCGATTTCGACTCCGAAGACATCGACGGTATGGACGACGATGTAGGAGACAACCATGAACCAGCACCTATAGGATGCTGGACAACCACCTCATCCCATGATGTATACATGGTGGATACACCTAAAGGAAGTGACGACGAGGAACAACGGGACGCTACGAAGGATAAATCCCTTGAAAAGCAGTCAAAACGGCAACGTAAACGCCGCACCAAGTCCCGCCTCAACAAAGACCCAGCCATAGAGCGAGGCGAACCGGTGGACGCATTTAACATGCTATTGAGCAACCGTCCGAACAGGACAACTTGGATAAACAACCCGTCTCCGGCGAAGATAATAAATCCGGACGACCTCACGCGGACAAATTATTGGAGCAGAAGAACCTCCACAAAGGCTCGTTACCGCAAGATAGCCTGAAAAAGCGAAGCGGAAGCTCAAAACAGCGGAAGATGCACTCGAGAATCAGATGGAGCAAACTATTCAACATCATGAGACAAATCTGGCGACGATCGCCCGAACAAAGAGCTACCCAAAGAGAAAACTACGCCCGAATTTGATGAGGAGGCCTTAGAGCCCCACAATCAAAAAATAAGAAGGCCACCGGTCGGATGGACGACCCACGGCAAAAAAGAGAGCGGCAAATGGCGCCGCACACAAGCCGGTACGTGATCCGCATAAGGATTCACATCAAAAGGATGGCCCATTTAGGTCCATCTATGGCCGAGAAAGCAAGCTCTTCAAAGCAATTCAACACGTCAAATATCCGAACATCACGGCACACCCAAATACAGGGGCGCCGCGCACCCCCTATGTTTCACCGATGAGGTGTTGGATCATGAATTTCCAGCGGGATTCAAGCCCGTAAACATAGAGGCATACGACAGAACAACAGACCCTGGAGTCTAGATTGAGGACTATATCCTTCACATACACATGGCTAGAGGAGATGATCTCCACGCCATAAAATACTTACCCCTCAAGCTCAAAGGGCCAGCCCGGCATTGGCTCAAAAGCCTCCCGGAAAATACCATTGGAAGTTGGGAAGAGCTCGAGGATGCTTTTCGGGAAAATTTTCAAGGGACTTATGTCCGTCCTCCAGATGCAGACGATTTAAGTCATATAACTCAACAAACCGGAGAGTCATCCATAAATTCGGAACAGGTTCCTCACCAAAAGAACCAAATAGTCGATTGTCCGGACGCCAAGCCATAGCAGCTTTCAAACACAACGTCGAGATGAATGGCTCGCAGACACCTCGGCCAGAGAAGCCGAGAACCATGGCCGCATTAACAAGCCTCATGACCCGCTTTTGCGGGAGAGGATAGCTGGCTAGCAAGATGCAGCACCAAGGACCCAAGTACATCCGAAATCAGGGATGGAAATGGGAAACCACGAAGCAGCAAGGACCAGCGCGGATTAAGGGAACGGTCCAAAGAGCGGCGATCAACGCCGGATTCAAAAGCTCATGGCGTAACAATAAAAACTGCCCTTAAGGACAATAGCGATGAGCTATCCAACAAAAAATCTTGGACAAGATATGCCAAATCCATAGTACACCCGGGAAGCCTGCAAACCATACCCACAGAGATTGTTGGGTCTTCAAGCAGTCCGGCAGACTCAATGCCAAACACAAGGGGCTTGACACACCAAGCGAGGACGATGACGAACCCCACAAGCAGAGCACCGGAAAACAAAAGAATTTCCCACAAGAGGTTAAAATAGTAAACTCACTTCACGTGATAAAAGGGAAAAACAGAGCGGCGCCCATTAAGATGCGCGCCGCACATACTACCCTAGCGGAGTACCAACACTGGTTGTCAAAACCAATCACCTTCGACCATCAGGACTACTCCAAAAGTATCCGGAACGCAGGATGGACTGCCTTGATATTGGATCCTATAATCAACGGATTCCAATTTACACAAGTCCTCATGGATGACGGCAGTGACATAAACCTGATATATCAGGACACAATCCGCATGATGGGGATAGACCCAACAAAAATTCGCCATAGCAACACCTCCTTTAAGGGGGTAATGCCAGGCCCATATGCCCATTGTACGGGCTCCCTACAGCTAGAAGTTTTGTTCGGCTCATCCAACAACTTCCGCCGCGAAAAGTTAACCTTCCACATCGCCCCATTCGAAAGTAGCTATCAAGCACTACTGGGGCGTGAAGCTTTCGCCCGCTTTAACGCAATACCGCATTATGCATCTCTTACACTTAAAATGCCCGGTCCACGCGGCATCATCTCATTAAAAGGGAGTATTAAGTGTTACTCGAGCACGGAAGAGTGTGAGGCTGCCTTGACAGCCCCACACCAATCCGGCTCCGCTTACCAAAGCACCTGAATAGGTAAATTCGAACCCCGGACACGGCTAGACGAGTCTGGCGCCTACTAGCGGCATACCCCTGTACAAGGGGTTGCACGCATGTACAACAAGAGACAATAAAGCTCAATTTTATTCACTTTTTCGAATCGTACTCTGTTCATTTAATATAAAGTACATTTTTCGCACGATCTTTTTTTTTCTTTTCAACTAAGTTCCTCTCTTTTACAAATGAACAACGTGCTACACCCGCCCGTGATACGGCACAACGGAGACACAGCGCAGGCGTGCAAGAGGGACCCGCTGCAAGGATTCTTTTCAGATTAAGACCCTGCGTAAACCTTTTTTGTCTCTTGTTGATATACATCCCCGGTTTCTTACTATAACCGAGGAGGAGGCTGGCGTTTTGGCATTGGCCGCACCAGAATTTTTATGCGCACTGGACACGGGGGCTTAGGGAATTATTCTGCCCGTTTTATAAAGACCGAATACCTTAGGGTGTGTTCGGCGCCTCGAGTTAGGCCTTATATGCATCAGCTCGAATCATGTCTTTGGTCAAATGTTGGGTTTGCCCGGCTCCTCGTGTTTTGCTGCCTTACGCCCGTTTTATCGGCTAACGCGGCACCGGAGAACTATCTGCGATTGTGCCCGGTTGCCGGGCGAGCACCTCGAGAGAAAGCGAAAACCGATGTCATGATATAGCGAGACTGGTCAACCACTCGATGACTCACCGGAATGTTTAGAATTCCTCCGCATTAATGAAGGACCATTTTTCGTCAGCACATACGCACCCGAATTCGGGAGAGTGCGGTGCCCCTGTGGGCTATATAGTAGCCCCACCTCAAACTCCTATGGCTAAGTGAAAGTGATAAAGCCTTATAGTCCGGTTGCCTAGTTTGCTACGCTACCACCTCCTTAATAGGACCAAGACGTTGGATTAAGTGTGAAAAAGCGCCTTCTTTGCAAACACCCCCGCACTATGTGCGTCGGGGCTGAAGCCAAGGACTGCCATCTTTCAAAGTTATATATACATATACATCAATGGCCGACTGAGGGAGTAGTTTACTACTTGATCGCACAAGTATAAAAAGCTCTTATATTATATTGAAACATTGTTTTCATAAACCATACATGTCATTTAAACATAATATCCTTCGAGCCTGCGTCTCTATTAAACGAAGCGCCTGCAGACTTTCTCAAAATAGTGCTCGGCGGTACTCGCTTCGTCTCGAATCTTGGTATGCAATGTCGGTGGCCTTCATCTCCGCCCAAGATGTCTTGACACGGGCCGAGCCATCCGCGCTCCCTCAATACACGCCGACCGCTTCATTGCGTCGTCTGCGATAACGCACCAAGGAACTGCTGCACTAAACCAAAATAACTCTTGGTGGGTCCGCTTTCGCCACAAATGAGTCATGACATGCTTCATGGCAAGACCGGATAACTGATTCAGCTCGGCCCATTCGGCCAACCGATCGGTCAACGGAAGAGGACGCTCCGGACTATGGAATTGCGACCAATATAGCTCTTCCCTTTTGTGCCCCTTCTGGCCTCGGAAGTGCTCAATCGCGTCCGCAGCGCTCACCGATAAGTCCAGATAAGCATCCTCCGAACTCCACAACTTGTCCAACTGAGCATACTTCGGATCCGTATATTTCCTCCGCAGCAGAAACGGTTTTCCAGACGCAATAGACCCGGCCTGACTCAGCTCCTCCTTGGCAGCTCTCAAAGCGGAACGGGCATCCTTGGATTCGGCGGTGGCCTTTTTCAGGCCCTCTTGCTCCGCTTGACATTCTTTTTCAAGAACCTCGCAGCGGTCGGTAGTATTCTTCAACTTTATGGCCATATCGGCCATTTCCTCTTGCTTCGCAAAGTGATCAGCCCGCTCGCTTTTAGCTCTTCGCCACCCTTAAAGCGGCCGCATTACTATTTCGGCTTGCTCTTTAGCTCGGGCGAAGTTCCCGCAGCTCCTCCACAAAGCAGCGCACCACCTGCATTAAGCATACAAGTAGTAAGGCTTGGGCGTCAAGCTCCCTTACCAGGTGTCGCGAGAAGTCGATACCTTGTGACTCGTCAAACCGCTTATTGACCATAGCGATGTCCGCATCCGCCTCGTCAAGTTGCCGCTTTAGTTCGGGATATTCATCAGTCGGCCACACGGACGCCCGCCACCTATTTAGGAGCGGCGATATGTTATAATCGAGATTATGATCCTCGCACGCTGTCAATTTTGACAACATACCGAGTCTCGAGGCTACTATCTATACAGGGCGCATTCTATATGCATAACTGTCAGAAGGTACATCATTTTTTGCGTACCTCGAACCCCGTCAGCAAGCTTCTGATGGCTTCATGCAATCCGCTCTCAGCGGATGCAATTCTTTCAATCACCTTACCCATTAGAGCATGGTGATCTTCTGAGATAGCCGCTCGCCCGAGCAAATCCTTCAGCTCCTCCGACCGCACGCCAGTTGGCGCCGGACCTTCCAGCCCCTCCGGACTTGGGGAAACCCTCCGCGACGACACCTCAGGGCCGTCCGCCTCGCATGAGGGTGCGACAGGTGGAGGCGTTTCGCTCTCCATCATCTCCGGAAGAAGATCCACCGAAGACGAGCTCTGCTGAGAAGGGCTGAGATCCGAACTACAAGGTACAATTTCGGTTCTCTTTAGAAATAAATGCAGGGATGTTCCTTATTTACAAGACCCTTCTTTTTACTTACGGCTCATTGAGGGCTGATCCTTGGGGAAATAGTGCGGCTGGGATACTTCCCAGCGCCGGACCCTCTGACGAAGATTTCTTTCCCCTCTTTGAGGCCTTGACCTCCGGATCTTCCGAAGCGGTCCTCTTCTCTCCTTGGAGGGTGGGACTTTTGATCCCTCCTTCCTCAGGAGCCTCCTTCGTGGAGGCAGTTGCTTCCCCGCTCCCCCCTTCGCCTTCTTCAAAAGGCGCGGCCTTTAACATCTTGGTCAACATGGGATTCGGCGTGGTCTCTGGGAGGGGAGCCGGACACCTTATTAACTTTGCCTTGGCTATCCACTCCTGTTCAAGAAACGGCTCCTTTAAAGGGCATATATATATGATAAATGAATGAATAGCCTGTCCGGTTACAGGACTACTTACTTGTGTATCTGGGCGATTGCAGCTTAGTCATGCGTCCTTAGTCAGGTCCGGACACTTCTCTTGTGATCCTAAGAACAGTTTATACATCTCCACGGGCGTCGTACCCATAAAATGTTGGAGAGCTCGTGGTCCCTCCGGATTAAATTCCCACAGATGGAGAGGGCGACGTTTGCAGGGCAGAAGGCGCCGAATCAACATAATCTGCGCCACTGCGACCAGATTGATCTCTCTTTCTTGGAGGTCTCGAATGCGGCCATGCAACAGAGGAACGTCCTTGGACGACCCCCGGTCGAGCCCCTTGTTGACCCATGGTGCCAGCCACTATGGTGGACCTGAGCGGAAGGCGAGAAGCGCCACCCATTTGGTGCCCCTGGGAGCGGTAATATAAAACCACTCCCGTTGCCACAAACCAAGCTCCTCTTGAAAAGAGCCCTCGGGCCATGGAGCATCAGCACACTTGCTTATGACCGCCCCTCCGCACTCTGCTTGTTGCCCCTCGAGCATCTTTGGCTCCACCTTGAAGGTCTTGAGCCACAATCCAAAGTGAGGGGTGATATGGAGGAAGGCCTCACATACGACAATGAATGACGAGATATGGAGCATGGACTCCGGATTCAAGTCATGGAAATCCGGCCCGTAATAAAACATGAGCCCCCGCACAAAGGGATCCGTCGGGAAGCCTAAACCCCGAAGGAAGTGAGACATGAACACCACGCTCTCGCCGGGCTCGGGAGTTGGGATGACCTGCCCTGGAACAGGCAGCCTATGCGAAATCTCGCCGGTTAGATACCTGGCATCTCGCAGCTTTAGCACATCTTATTCTGTCACGGAAGAAGACATCCATCAGCCGTGCTGGTCGGAGCCGGACATCGTCGAAAGTCCGAAGCGCCTAAATCTGAAGCTTTGGGTGTTAGAACTCGAAGCGCGAGGCGAACTCGATGGAGGGTGCAAAAAAGAAGAGGGCCTTGGTCTCATTATAAAGAGGTTGAATACCAAGAGCCCT
The DNA here is from genome assembly GCA_021605205.1 of Aegilops longissima. NCBI lineage: Eukaryota > Viridiplantae > Streptophyta > Magnoliopsida > Poales > Poaceae > Aegilops > Aegilops longissima. The sequence goes on along the minus strand of CM038681.1, from coordinate 454,620,811 downwards.
CCCCGTGGCCGATTAGGACTCGCCTTCGATAGAGGAGGCGTGCCAACGGGCACGGTTGGGTTACCCACGTCCGTATTTGATGAGAATCCCGGAATAAGGGGGCGCGATCTACGCTTTGATAAAGACGTACCAAGGAAACCGCCTCGCTAAACGCGCTAAGGTAGAACAGTAAAAAACGATTCATATAAAGGCTTGGCCGTGGTGTGATGTCACGCCGCGGAATACGTCAGCAGATCTGTGCAAAAATTATTCTCTCTACGGTGGTATGTGGAATTTGTTTTGCGAGCGGACACTATCCTTGTGTTCAAAACCTTCTATGAAGTATTCGAGGAGGAACCCGCCTTGCAATGTCGAAGACAATATGCACGCCGGACTCGTCGTCATTGAAGCCTGGTTCAGTGGGCTACTTGAGGAGTCTGGACTAGGGGTGTCGGGATAGCCGAACTATCATCTTTGGCGGACTCCTAGACTATGAAGATACAAGATTGAAGACTTCGTCCGTGTCCGGATGGGACTTTCCTTGGCGTGGAAGGCAAGCTTGGCGTACGGATATGTAGATCTCCTACCATTGTAACCGACTCTGTGTAACCCTAACCTATCCGGTGTCTATATAAACCGGAGGGTTTTAGTCCGAGGACTAACAACAATCATACCATAGGCTAGCTTCTAGGGTTTAGCCTCTCCGATCTCGTGGTAGATCTACTCTTGTACAACCCATATCATCAATATTAATCAAGCGGGAGTAGGGTATTACCTCCATCGAGAGGGCCCGAACTCGGGTAAAACATCGTGTCCCTTGTCTCCTGTTACCATCCGCCTAGACTTGATTCGGGACCCCTACCGAGATCTCGCGGTTTGACACCGACATCGACCCTCCCGGCCCGCGCAGCTCCGCCAGACACATCGCACCGCCCCTGCGACGTCTCCTTCCCCCGTCGGTCGCTCCTGCCCGCGCCGCCGGCCTACACGCGCACTCCGGAATCTGAGGCGCGCGCCGTGAGAGGCAGCAGGCACAGAAGAGGGACGCGGCGGAGCAGTCCACCCGTCGTCGCCGCAGGATGCAGGCGGAGCCCAACGACGACGAGCGGCTCCTCGCATGGGTCTATTGTCGGTCCCTCACGACGCCCCAGACGGATGTTTGCCGCCTCCGACGGAAGAACGCTAAGGCGCTCCGACTTGCTATTGAGCAGTCAAAGCATGAGGCGAAGGAGGCAGCGGAGGAGGCTCGGGTCGCCAAGTTGAAGCGGGAGCAGGATAGAGCGGTTCGTCGGATGAAGGGGCTCATCGTCCTCCCCAACTTCGACGACGACGACTGCGACAGCTGCACCTCCTCCAACGACGACCAAGACCCTCCACCAGCCGCACACGCGTACAACTGCTCCGGCGACTGGAAGGGCAAATGCCCAGCGAGGAAGTGGTGATCCCGCCCCCCTCCTCATATGCTTATATCGTTTTTAGTTGTAGAAATTTAAGAACTTGTCCGATGGCGAACTAAGATGGTCTTTTGGATGTTGCAAAGTTTGTTAATGTCCGTTTGCAGTCGATTTTGTGTTTCGTTTGCAGCCGATTTTTGTTGTCTGTTGTTTGACTCTACGTTACATGTTTAGTATAGATATAAGGTGCCGGATATAAGAAACGTGGATGCAGGGTGGCAAATATGAGGCGTGCCCGGTCAATATTCGCCGACGCGCCCTCGCAAAAAAAAAAAAATTCACGGACGCGCTTGCGGGCGTTTGAGGGCCGGATTTGCCCATCATCATAGATGCTCTTACTACACGTGCTAGTCGCCGTGTATGCAATCGAGACTGACGCGAGCCACTGCGACTCTGCGAGGCATGTCATCTGAAAGCCCGGTGCACGTTGCTGGGGCGCTTAATCCGGATAGGACGCTGACTACCGGCCGGAGCTACGTACTGGCTGCGGGCGGAGTGAACGCGTGAGCCACCGCTCACAAGTCAACCGGGAGGAACCCGCAAACCGGGCCAAGATTACGGCTCGTGCCGCGGGGCTCAGGCCGAATGACCGCGCCTCCTGGCCGTCCGAACTGTGTGAGATCCTGACGACTGGACCTCGTGACAGCAGTTGACCGATCTGAATTCGGGGAGGGTGAAATGGACGGGGCGTGGAGCCGTCTCGGGATGGGCGGCAACTCGACTCGTAGGGTCGCCTCGTGTCTAACCGAAATAACGGCAACTGTCGTTTTTCTGCTCACTGAGTGACTAGACGCCAAGTACTGTAGTACTCCCTCCTTTCCGGTTTATAAGAGCATGGCTAATAAGAAAGCCCGCTGCTGGCTACTCCCTCCGTTTCAAAATAAATGACTCAACTTTGTACTAATTTTACTATAAAGTTAAGTCATATATTTTAAAACGAAGGGAATATATACCAATGCCATGTTACTTATAGCCTTCATAAAAGCTCATTACTATAATAGATTGACTCTAAGCTAGTTATTAGATTGGATATACTAGTATTTAATGCTTGCATGTAAAGAAAGGCAAGGAAACACATGTGATTGGAACAGACGAAGTACCGCCTGCTTTTTAGCTCTCATGCGGCTGCATGCAGGTCATTTTTTCTTGGTTGTTGCGCTGTAGCCGGGCGACTAGTGAAACGTCCGCTCCCTTCTCTCTCTCTCCTCCAGCTGAGATTCTGGTGACGTGTGATGGCTTATAGCATGCTGAGTGTGTCCTATTATATCTGCTCTAAGACTCAATTTAAAAATCTCACCAGCCAAAATAGGAATTTTTGTCAAAAAGGACCACCTGTACGAATGAATTGACAAAAAAGACCACCTGCTGATAAATTTGACAAAAAGGACCCCTTGACTGTGGCGGCAGGTGCGGCAGGCAACACGTGGCACCTGCCGCCACGCAGCAAGGCGGCAGCACTGTACCGCCTGGCAGAACGTGAATCGGCGCTGGCGACGGAACGGCAGCGGCATGTGGGGCCCGGCCGTCAGGGGGCGTGGCGACAGTACTGTACCGCCTGGGCCCTGCCGCCTCACGAGCTGGCAGCAGCCCTGTTCATCGCCCTGCTGCTAATGCGCGCTACGGAGCCGGCAATCACAAATGATGCGCAGTGCATCGTGGTCGTCTGCAATCAGTGCCGAAAAATACGAAACGTTGGGAACCCGTGCCTCAAAGCAGACGAAACTCGCGCTAGTGCCTCAAAACTTGTGGCCGCATGCGCTTTGTGCTTTGCTGGACTTGTGCATTCAACAGCAGCGCCATGCGCTTTGCCATGCAGCAGCAGTAGCAATCAGCAGCGGTGGCCGGCTCCTTAGCGCGCAGTAGCAGCAGGGCGATGAACAGGGCTGCCGCCAGCCCGTGAGGCGGCCGGGCCCAGGCGCTACAGTACTGCCGCCACGCCCCTTGGCGGCCGGGCTCCACACGCCGCAGCCGTTCCGTCGCCAGCGCCGATTCCCGTTCTGGCAGGCGGTACAGTTCTGCCGCCTCGCTGCGTGGCGGCAGGTGCCATGTGTCGCCTGCCGCACCTGCCGTCATAGTCGAGGGGGTCCTTTTTGTCAAATTTATCAGCAGGTGGTCTTTTTTATCAATTCATTCACGCAGGTGGTCATTTTCGACAAAAAATCGCCAAAATAGATGGTGAGTGGTGGAATACTTTTTGTACTTAATGCAATGGTTTAATGCACCTTGAAATCTGAACATGTGATGCGAAACAATTAAATTAAGCTTTATAAAATAGAAAAACTAAAATTTTGAGATAAACCCTATAAATCGGAAAGGAGAGAGTACAATATAGATGGTGTACAAATCTGGAAGACAGAAAAAACCTTTCTGCGGCAGATCGATCGTCCAGTGTTCAGATTGCTTTTTAAAGATCGCCAGCGAACGGGTTTATTTATTGTTTATTTTAAAATCCCCTTGAATCCGCGCGTGCAACCCCAGCAAGTAAGCAAGAATTCGTTTTTATTTTCTCAGAAGAAACCAGGAAGAATTTAATCACTGCCCGCGCTCACTCAGCGGTGCACCCTACCATCTGCCTGCCTGCCGCCTATAAATGGAGGCGAGGAGTACACTTCCTAGCACACACCAAGGCCACCCCTCTACTTCAGTCTCTTCCTCCTTGTACTCTAGTGATCGTCGGTGAGAAAGAGAGGCATGGCCTTTTCCGTGGCCAAGATCCCAGCGTCCTTCGCCGTGTTCATGGCCCTAGCCTTCCTCCTTGGTCCCTGCGCGTCCGTCGAGATCCACCGCAAGCTCTCCGGCTGGTCCAACGGCGGCGCCACCTGGTACGGCGGCCCCAACGGCGCAGGGAGCGACGGTAATTAATACACGGACGAACATATATATTTAATTTCTCCAGAATATATATGTGCAATGTGCACTGACGCTTTGCATGCACGATCTGTAGGTGGTGCATGCGGGTACCAGGACGCCGTCGACGAGGCGCCCTTCTCCTCCATGATCGCCGCAGGCAGCCCGTCCATCTACCAGGACGGCAAGGGCTGCGGCTCTTGCTACCAGGTCCGTAGATCACATGATTTTCAAGTACAGCCATTTAAATTTAGCGCCGCGTTGTCAGATATTCGGCTTAACGTAAATTTTCAGGTGAAATGCACCGGCCACGGCTCTTGCTCGTCCAGCCCGGTGACCGTCGTGCTCACCGACCTGTGCCCAGCAGGCGAGGCGTGCCTGGGAGAGCCCGTCCACTTCGACCTCAGCGGGACGGCGTTCGGCGGCATGGCGAAGCCCGGCCAGGCCGACCAGCTCCGCGCGGCCGGACGTCTCCAAATCCAGTACACACGGTAAGCTGGCTGCATGCATCTTCACGTGAGTTTTTTCATGCAAACTGAAACGGCACACGGTAAGCTAGCTGCGTGTCCGGACGCAAGTAAAAGAGCGGCAAGCGTGCACCGGCACGCACACGGTATATGCCGCTTTCCTGGCCGACCGACTAACCGCCGTGTCTTGTCTTGGCCCTGGCATCCGTCATGTCCGTGCGTGTGGCTGCATGCTGCAGGGTCCCGTGCAACTGGCCGGGGGTGGAGATAGCCTTCAAGGTGGACGCCGGCTCCAACTCCTACTACCTCGCCATGCTCGTCGAGTACGAGGACGGCGACGGCGACCTGTCCTCGGTGGAGCTCATGCAGAGCGGCGGCAACGGCGCGGGCTGGACCAAGATGGACCGGTCGTGGGGCGCGGTGTGGAGGTACAACTCCGGGGCCATGCTGCAGGCGCCCTTCTCGGTCCGCCTCACCTCCAGCTCCGGCAAGCCCCTCGTGGCGAGCAACGTCATCCCCGCCGGCTGGAAGCCCGGCGGCACCTACCGCTCCGTCGTCAACTACTGAAAAGCATAAACTAGGCGTGGGTGGGTAGGTTGCACGCAAGCACGCCGCGCGCTCGCCCGTATGCAGAGGCGTGGCGCCATCCTGATTTATGCTTGGAGCTATGGGCGTGAGTATGTGCGTAACCTGACCGCCATTAATAAGGCGTGTGTGTGTCGCAAGTGTCTGTGCGCGCCATTGTTGTGTGTGAAGCTTGTGTTATCTGTCGGTTTGGTCCATATATGTGAAATAAAAACTGTATCGGGGCGGAGGTGGCCGGGAAGAGTTTCTACTTCTGGCCCCTCGCTCTTCTTGTTGCAGTCATTTCATTTGCTTACAAAGTACTGGAGTGTAACGGCATTTCATTCACTTTGGCCCTTTGTCTAGTCTCACTGAAGGCGCCAGCCTAGATAGATATTAATATCATAGTTTAAAAAACCGGACCATACCGGCGGTCGGACCGGAAAAAATGGGAACCGGTGATCCCGCCGGTTCTTTAAGCATAGCGGACTGTTCGAGCAATCGGACCGGAAAAAAACCGCTCAAGCCAGCCGGTTTTTCGCAAAATCGATGAACCAGCGTTTCATAGAAAAATGAACGATTCGATGCCATTTCCAGAAAAACCACTTAATTGACTCGTTTTCCTGCGAACAATCTAGTGGTAGAATCAGAAAAGAAGAAAAAACTCTTTTGGTATGTTTTCGGCTTAATTGGAAACATTTCTCTCGACTTTGTCCACAGACAAAATCCTATCGAGCGCCGCCGCTCCCCTTGCGTGGCAATGTGTCACGGCGGCGCTGTCTCTTCGTCACCGCTCCACATGGCAGCACCAGGCCACCAGCCTGCGCCGCCACTCCCACATCCCGCCGTCCAGCACCACCTATGTTGACAGCTAGGGAGAGGGGATGATGCCGCCTAGTAAGACTGATCCATCCAACTCTGATCCTGCTCCATTCAAATGATCAGGCCTCTCTCCGGGTGCCTCCCTCCGTTCCAGAGTCCAGATCAGGAGCAAGAGGACCAGGGGCACCACCTCTGCTACTACTTGATGTTGATTGCTGCCACTAGTAGAAAAAGGGGCTATCGTCCAGGGCAGTTTAGCCCATTAGTCCCGGTTCAATCGAACCGGGACCAATGGAGCTATTTGCCCGGTTCAGGAGCCCAGGGGCCGGCCGGGCCACGTGGGCCATTGGTCCTGTTCGTCCGGACCTTTTGGTCCCGGTTGGTGGGACGAACAGGACCAATGGTCCCTGCTCTGGCCCACCACTATTGGTCGGTGTCGTGGCATGAACGGGACCAAAGGCTTCCCTTTAGTCCCGGCTCATGCCACTAACCGACCAATAGTGCTGTCTATATATACCTCCTCGCTTCATGACGAGCACTCGATCCATTGCTCTGCTTTTCTCTTGCAGGGAGGGGGCATTGTGGTGCTCTAGCTCACCTCCTATGCACATGAGGTGTTCGATGAAATGCCCGAGCCACACTACTTAAGCTTTCTCCTCTCCAAGCTCGACCTCCAACCTCCATTTTCCTCAATATTTGTCTAGGTTTAGCGGACCGTCACGCCCCGTCCCCGTCTTCACCGCCGTCGATCATCCGCGCCGATCTCATCGCCAAGACCACCGTGGTGAGCCTCTTGTTCTTATCTTCTTTCCGAAAGGAAAATATTCTTACTTGTATTATTTTCTTACTTTTATTATTGCATCTTATATAGTGCGATGGTTTTGGTATCCGCCTCGTCGGCCCTCGCCCCTGTCTATGATTCGGATGTGGTATATATTATCTTTTCATAACTATTGGTTCATTTATTGTTTATGAAAATTATGCCGACCAACGTGACATAGATTTTATTTATCTAGGAGGTTGTTGAACCGGAAATTCCAACCGACCCTATTGTCGAGAGGTTAAATTTAGTTGAAGAAGAAAACAATTTCTTGAAGGAAAAAATAAAAAAACTTGAGGAGGAGAAGATGATATTGGAGTTGCATGTTATGGATGTCGTCGATGATCACAAGATCAAGATGGATGCAATGCGCTTGAAGATGAGAAAGATTAGAAAATATGCCATTCATACCGAGGCTTGGTATCATTATGCCGTTGGATCGGTTGTTACCTTGGTTGCGATTATGATCGATTTGTTTTCAAATTGAAATGTTTTACATAGTTTCAATGTATGGTTTAATTAATTTAGATGCTTTGCGAGCTTTATGTTGTTAGATGAGAACTATGTATGTACTTTGGTTTTATGTGATGATGAACTTCTATTAATTTGGTCACTTAATTATCTATTCATGATGTTCTGTAATGATTTTGACACACTTAATTATATATAATGCACGCAGATGAACAGCAATGGATGTAAGGTGATGTACACACCTCCGAGTACATTAAGGCGTGCATGCTTTTCTCAAGTGGCTGAGACAAACAAGCAGAATGGTTTTATGTGTTGTCCATGCCCTATATGTGGGAATACTGAAGTCTTACTCGACCGGAAAATCCTTCACACCCACCGCTTTACAAGGGTTTCATGCCACACTATAATGTTTGGACGAGGCACGGAGAAATAGGGGTTATGATGGAAGAGGGCGAGGAAGAAGAGTACGATGACAACTATGTGCCCCTGAATACGGTGATGCTCTTGAACATCAAGATGCACTGACGATGTGCACGATGGTGCCGCAACGGGCTAAGCTGCTGAAGATCAAGAGGAACCAGACGATGTGCCCCATGATG